>OZ007577.1:31189518-31779518 GCA_963931925.1 Onchidella celtica
TTTTACCTCAGTTTTGTGGACTATGGAGTCAAACGGGAAAGTGGGCATCGGTAAGACTGAAACATGTATGTCTCGCTAGTTGACAATCTTAGTTCTTGTTCGTTCTATCTCCATTTTCTGATGAAGATCTTTTAGTATGTAGAAGATGTATAACAAATGTACACGTGGCCACTTGTTTAGAATGCGTTGTGGCACTTATCAAGCTGTTTCACAGATTCGATTTACTCCAACTCCTTATCATCTTACCATAATGGAGCTAGAGGGTGGACACGAAACCACCTAAACCTTCGCGACTACGTGGTCAAAAATTCTGAAACTTTGTGTACTGTCTTATTTTTTTTTTACGATGAGTTACGTGGACACAGTCATTTCGGAGAAAAAAAAATACTCTTCGATATTATTTGTTTACGATTTTTTTCAGCCGCAAAAATAGAGACGCATTTTCTTAGAGTAGAATTAAAAAGTATGATCGGAAATTTCGTCCTTGACCTCTATTTACACATTGGTGGTCGAAAATCAACGTTATTATCTCTGCGTATTTCAAGGTGAAATTGTGGTGTTACAGTAAATTCTATTAGTCATTGCACCGAATCCAAATGCCGTTTTAACATAGCCTCGATCTAAATATGCGGTTGGGCCGGGTACATGGAATATTTACAAAATTGAACTTGCCCGGATCGGCTGGTAATACTAAAAGCCGCAAATCTTTAACGTCGAATTTCTCAGTTGTGCAAAATGTTGAGTTCGAACAAACAAGAATTAAGGTCGCCACTTGATTCAAAGGAAGTTTAAGTGTAAGTCAAATCCGACGCAAAAACGAACTTAACACAGTAAGCTACTAGCCTTGTACGAAACATGCGTATAATATCATCTCTCGTTCTTGTCTGTTAAGTCCCATCACCGTTTTCTTTGGGGTTTACAAGATATTGGCTCTGGCTACCCTTGGTGATCACCCCTACACAGTCAATACTAAATAAGTTGATACTCGAATTTCTGTTTAATGCCTGCGTACTTCAGGTTTCTAAACATGGCTTCAAATTTTAACCAGTAAAAAAATACTGTAAGTTTTATTAATTAAGCATTTCTTTTCATTTACATTTTAATATTTCAACAGATTTACCGTAACACTGTTTACTAATGATGCGGCATTTCCTGACAATAGGATAATAAAGTTATATCTTATCTTATCTCATCTTATGTCGTCACTGCTCCACGCTAATGGCATAATGTCATTTTTGACACTTTTGAGATATTAAGAAAAAAACTGTTTCTTCTCCTGTAGATTTGCCATAATATAATTCGATTGGATTATAACATTGTCCTTTTGGCACATTTCTTTGTCTGTAATATTATCTGACAGCTCTCATGCTCAGGAATGCAATGAATCGTCAGTTGCCTTTTGGCATTAAGTAACATTATGCCATTATCGTAGAGCAGTTACGATAGGCATCTTACCTACATTCGAGCCCATGAAGATAATCAAGTGCTAAAAGACTTTTATTATTTGCAAAAATTTATGACCTAAAAACTTCCTCAACTGAAGTGAATTAAATTAAAAAAGAAAATGATTTATGTTTTGACTGCCTATATATCTCCTAGAGACTGTTTCTAGTTTGTGGGATGCGTAGGCTTACTTTTGAATTGTGTAAAAGTCAAAACACTGGAAAGTAACTTTTCAACTTACACACTTTCAGAATTTACTTATTTTTCAATACTGCTTAAGTTGAAATGTAATATTGCATAATATACAAGAGTGCTGAACTGAAAAGGTAATTGTTGTATAATTATAATTTTGTAATACGTGAATGTTCTAATAATATACTCCCATGATAATGGGAATGTTTTCTGATAATACCTATTTATTATCTGCTTTCTTTATTGCTAGGACTGCATAATATAAGAGTTCTATATTAAGAAGATGACTGCTGTATTATAATGATGATATAGTAATATACGGGTCGTCGGCCCACTAATAACGCTACCCGCATGAAAACATTATCTGCTTTGTCTATTTCAGATCGCCCCGTGGTTTATTTGATAGCCAAGTACGGCTCAGTGGTATTGATTGCCTCGACTGTGCGTGTT
Organism: Onchidella celtica; assembly: GCA_963931925.1. Lineage (NCBI taxonomy): Eukaryota > Metazoa > Mollusca > Gastropoda > Systellommatophora > Onchidiidae > Onchidella > Onchidella celtica. The sequence goes on from OZ007577.1 coordinate 31,191,604, forward strand.
TTTATCAGCCTGTCTTTGTTTAGTTAGTGGCAGTGAATCTCTGACACCACAATAGTGGATTGGTGTGAAAATGATTTCTGTTACTTTCTACATCAGTGATATCATCCCACAATGCAGCTAGAGGGTGAACGCGTGAGCACCTGAAACTTCGTGACTACGTAACTAAAGTTATGAAACCTTGTGGACTGCCTCAACTTTTGACAACACTAACGGACGTGGGCACGTCCAAGTTGGACAAAATTTGGTTTTTAATATTATTCATGTACGATTTACCCAGTTTCATGGTGTATAGTCGAAAAGTATACTCGGCAGTTTAATTTGTTCTTCGCTTCGCCTCTCGCCTATTTGTTGTCCTGATGACCTTCCACCAGGTGGGCTAGCCGTAATAATGACAGCCTAGGTCACTTTATTTTAAGAGGTTCGCTGCTCCAGGCATTTACATCTCACTTTTCTTGTTTTTATTTTTCTTGTTTTTATTTCTATGTGTTTTTGTGGAAGGGATTAGTTTTTTTTTCAGTAGTTGGCCCTGGCAGCGGCCTTTTTCTAGCTGCTCTTCTCGATTGTCAACTGCCAAGGTATCTTAAACGTGCGCAACGTGCACATGGGCCCTCCTAGCTTTCCGTCCTTATCCGAGAAGACTAGGTGCTCGATCCTATCTACCATTGGATCAGGGACAGGAAAAAAAATTCCAGCATGCCTGCTTCTAGGGGGGATCGAACCCAGTGTCTTCGTGATGAGAGGCGAGCACCTTGCCTCTAGATCAACGTGCCCAGGTCACTTTTCATTCCACACTAATGCATAAACGATGTTGCCAACCGACTTGGAATTTCACTAAAATATTGCAGTTTACTGCTGAGTTGGTAGGTTGGAAGGGTGAAAACGAGATGCTGGGAACGCTTCAGGAGAGGGCGTCCGAGAACAGTAGACTTATAGCCTACAATGTATGAGAACACCAAAGATTAACGTATAATCAAGACGATGACCCACTTACGAAGCATGTTATACGTTAAGTGTGTCATTGTCTTGACTTTGAGTGTCTTGTTATAATGGCGTGCTATCCTGTAAGACTCTAGATACACGTACACCATTTTGAGGTTTTGCCTCCCGGTGGCGTGATTTTTTTCCGTACGAGCTTTAGCAAATTCAGGAGCGGAGCAGCAATACATCCCCAAACACAGGTCATCGGCCAAGGGATTTCTCGTCCTATCGAACACTGCCTTGAGTGCTGCAATCTCTGGAATGTGCCTGATATGACTCTGAACGTCACCGAAAATCCCTGGGATGTGTTCGAGCGCCCGGTGTAACCTTGCATCTGGGCCTTGTGCTTTGCCCTGCCTACAGTAACCGGCCATCCTATTGTGTCCATACTGCTGCATTCTCTTTCAGGGCCGTCTTAACATCATTATGGGCCCTTGGGCAAGGCAAAAGGCTGCGACCCGCTTCCTATGCAACTGCTCAGAAATTTGCATGCATGGGGCCCCCTGAATCCTTGAGTCAACTGGCCAACTGCTCGACGCCTCCATGCTTTAAGACGCCTCTGTTCTCGTTTTGATTTCATAAAATTGAAGGCTTTCTTCAAATCTTAAACTTCAAAGAAATAGTTGAAATCCACATGATCCCTGTATACAATTTGGGAAGTTGTATCATTTCTCTAAAAATATTTTGTTTCTATTCATGTTCGAGACTGGAAATATCTAATGTATATGATTGTACAGCCTGTTGTTGGTTTCAATACATTAAAAAACAAATACTTTGTCTGCACCTTTGTGTTTCGGTGATAGCTTTAACTGGAGCAGATGGGAGACATTTCATTGTTTAATATGGCAAAAAATACACCATAATATTTTAACATGCCGAAAGCAATAAGAAGCTACGGGTATTCTTCAAGTGTAAAAGTAACAAGCTCGAGAAAATAACTTTGTGAACTTAACCACAATGTAACATCATGAATCGAAGGATTCTAAATTCTTCTTACTCTCTCAAAATTTGATTATCCCACATTTTATTTATTCATTATATAACTTATTATTGTTACCGCTGTAATTTAAACAAAAATGTGTACGCTGTGATTTAAGTGTCTCTGTATAAATAATGTTGATTTCATGTTAATGCAACTGTACTCGTCTAGTTAAATCATACTCTTATGATGATAAATGTTCAATTTTTGAGAGTTTATATTGGCTATCTGCGACTCTAGTGCTATGTAAGAAGTCAAACTGGCTTTCTGGTCAGGTTGTACATATTTATAGTCCACATAAATTATATTTTTTTACAGGTTTATTTATGAATAAATCTTCATAAGACTGAAATATAATTGATTGTTGCAACGGCCCAGTGTCTGTGATAGAAATGTGTATATTGTAAATTGCAGAAATGTGTACCACCGGTATGATAAAAATGATGAGATTATCAACCCTATGTTGTACTAATTAAATGCTGAATAATTACATGTAATCTGATCATTTTTTTATGCACGATGTCTCTTTAAAATTTGTTTTCACGCACTTTCTCTCTGGCCAATTTCATGTACGCAGCGCTACTGATAGACATATGGGTTGATTGATAGTTGATTGATTTGTCTTGAGTGTATTAAAAACCAATTTTTTGTTTGTTTGTACATTATCATTATTTTATTTTTTTTTTGGCATTTTTACCATGTTTTGTTACTACACATTCGTTGAGACTGTTTCATCAGTTTTATCTTTATGCTTTTTAGTGTGCCTACCTTTATCTGATAAAGTTTGAACTTGCTCGAAATTGTTGTTTTTGTCTCATTTTAAGATAAAATGTGGCTGCATACTCAGATGTGGATAGAATCATCGTTCCATTTACCACTACAGCTATATTAAATTGTCGAACTGATTATTTGCGTTATGACATATTGTGACCAGGTCTGATTTTGATTGCACGGTGAATTTTGTGGGAAATCTTTAAGTCTGGGTCAAGGGCTAGGGTTAGATTTAATTATGTGGTCATAACCTTTTTGATTGGGAAGTGGTCAAGTCAATTTTTCAGAAATTGACCACAATTTTATAGGTTAACAACAATTCCACTGTGAGTATTTTTGTCTACCTAATCAACACAAATGCGCCATAAATAAATTATTTGCCATTTTTTGGGTAGCCAATACAATGTTTGTGTTTCTAACCCTAAGCTAACTGACGTGTTTCTGTGCTACAATACAAGCAAGACCTCGCAGCTAAGTAGACATATTCCATTTAGTTTCTATATATTTCATATTCAAATCACTTATTTTTCGATTGTTTTATCTGTTCAATTTTCCAATTTTTTTTTCTATCGTTGTTTTTGCTTGTTCTTCCTTGATAAAGGCTGTTTGCCGAAATATAGGCCATTTTCTGTCTTCTTTTTTAGTTTGCGTTTCATTGTATCGTTTGGGTATTATTTCTTACGCGAGCTTTGCTACATACAACTTTTTCTTTCTGACCAAGTTCTGACTAAACCTAAGCTAAATGTGGTTGTTGTTTTAACTCCACCGTATTGTTCTTCTTCTTCTTCTTCTTCTTCTTGTTGTTTCTCCGATTCAGAAAGTGTGTACGGATTAAATGATATAAATTTTCAAAATTGCATGCAGTAACAGCTGTCATAACATGAGCCAATTAGTCTTGAAATCAACATAAGACTATGTAGGCCTACTTAATCTTCAAGTACTGGGAATGGGAACATCAGCTTTTCTTGCAGGAACATGAAATGGACGCCAACAGGCAAGGGTGAAAGACCAAAAATCACCTGGAGAAGCCCATTAGCGACCTCAGTTCTGTTTCTTCCAGTTCCACTCTTTGCATAACTGATAAATTCCACGTTTGCGGCTTTAATATTATGATAAGGATTTAGGATAAATGGGAACTGTGAAACAACTTGATAAGTGCAACAGCGCATTTTAAACAAGTGTCAAAGCGTACATGGGTTCCAGAAAATGAGCTAGAACAAACAAGAACGGAGGTCTCGAATAGGAAAAGATTTACATTAACTACGTATGAATCAGCTGTAAGCAGAGAAGCTGGTAGAGGATCGTGGAGGCTGGAGAAAGAGGACGACTCAATGTGCCAAAGCAACGAAGACACCAAGAGACTATGAGTACATGTGGAACTCTTTCCAACATAATAGATGGAACACTAAGTTTGTTGGGCACCCTTTGTTGCACTCTACAGCCTGGTGGGGATTGAGCTGTACGTGGTTAGGCCAATAGGTAAGGCATTACATCAGATTACACTGTGTAGGCCACATATCACGACCGGATGGAGATCGGGGTGTGCGTTGTTACGCTATTAGGGATGGGTGTTACACCAGATTATGGCGCCCAACAGCGGTATCTGTACAATCTACAACCGGATGGAGATAGGGTTTTGCGTTGTTACACCAATACCTCGCTGTCGTGGAGAACCATTGTGTACACACCCTACAGCTGGATGGAGATCGGGTTGTGAGTTGTTTCTCCAGTGGGAATTAAGCTTTTATGTTCTATTATGTTCGACATTAAAAAAAAAAGTCATTTTGAACGCTCCATAGAGATCAAGTTGTGTATTATATCAAAAGGAAGCTTTTGCAGCCATTGATGTCATTCACGGCCTGATCTGCATTTAATTGTACGTATTTTGTTCCATCCATATTTTATTAACTTTCACTGTTTCCAAATTTTATTTCATTTGAAATGGTGTGCAAGACTAAATATTTTCATGAAATTATGATGATTAAACCATGAGCCGAAAGAAGCCTTGTGGATCACTGAGAATTCTTTCTTCTGATTGGTGTGGGAAAAAATGATGGAGATAAAGAGGAAAAGTCGTCACCAAAGGTGTGACGTCATTGGCTGAGAGCAACACTAGTCACTGGTGTTACCAGAAGCGTAACTCGGGTTAATAGGGAACAGGATTGAATGACACATTTACTATATTTAGATTTACGTCATGGAATATTGGAACTGTTCATTGCTGAGGTTAAGCACAGTTATGGACTTTGTACACACTTTTCATGTGCAGTTGATCTTTGTGCTTCGAATCGCCCTTACAAAATCCAAAACAACTGCTTAATCATCGCGTTGAACAGTTCGAATATCCCATGACGCCATCGGTAAATTTAAATACATGTTTTGTATAGTAACTGTGTCATTAAATTCCGTGCCCTATAGTATCCCCACAGCACAGACTAATAAATTAACCAGACTGGATGAGCCCATTGTGTGACGTCACAAAACAGCGAAAGGTCATGAACCATCCGCCACATTAATTTTACGGTAACGACCGACGCTTCAGCATAGCTACAATTTTGAATGACACCATTTTGACGCGCCTACTGAACGCGGAAGTTTGGTTCCGCACCAAGAAATTAATACATGTACAACCAATCTTAACAAATAAAAAGAAATTTCTACTGCAGAGAGAACTAGAATCGGAATTTCCCGAGCGGCGGCCATGTTGATTATACGGCCGCCGCTCGGGACATTCCGTAAAAAAACGACACAGCCCGAAGCTCGTGTTTCCAGTCTGGTTAGTTTATTAGTCTGTGCCCCACAGCTCATTTTAAACGAAGGCCGAAGTGTGCATTTGTTATATCACTTCTGTATGTCATAAGATCTTCGGTTTATCACAAAGTGAAGATCGAACAAATAAGAACTAAGATGGCGAAAATAAATATACTTCGGGCATCAAGAGGAGATGGAGCACCACAGAAAGGGGAAAGAGGGTACCATAACTTTTTTTTTCCAGTGCCAGAGATAAATTTCGTTCGTATCATAACCTTTTTCACAAATTTGTTGGCGAACGAGAAACTCAATTAAGAAAGAGAGGCAAGGTGTGCTAGTTTTTGACAACACTACCAGTACCTTTCAGTTTCATTAAGTGGATTTATTTGGTACATTGTCTAGCCAAGAATATAATTATGTCATCATAATACAAAAGTCGCAAACCTTTAACGCCGAATTTCTCAGTAGCGCAAAAAGTGGAGTTAAAACCAACAAGAACAAGGGTGGCGAAAATGAACATGCGGGTCGCCATTTGCTCAATGATTAATCCACGCCTGACTATAATATTGAGTTATGACAGGAGAAAAAGGGTTAATGAAGAAGAGTAAAAGAAGAAAAAAAAAAACATTCTCCCGTTTCTCTTATTCTGTATACCTGTGAGTGTTTTTCTCGGTGTTAGCGCCCACACCCACCTCCTTCCCGTGTGTGTGTCTTTCTCTCTCTCTGCCTCTCGGTCTGTCTCTCCCTCCCTCCCTCTCTCTTTCTTCTCTCCTCTCTCTCTCCCTTTCTCTTTCTCTCTCTCATTTCTGTTACACAATTATATTAGTCTAAAAAAAACCAACATTTCTCATATATATACAGCTCTCGATTTGTTTGAAGTTTAATTTCAATTTTCATAGTCGATTTCTGTCTGTCTGTCTGTCCGTCCGTCCGTCCGTCCGTCTGTCTGTCTGTCTGTCTGTCTGTCTAATCATTGCTTAAAAATTTGATAGAAACTTAACTGGGGGCACAATTACGTTTACGAAAAAGTACCAAAAAAATCAATAATTCATGGCGAAGATATTTTTTTCACCATTATTTGTATTACCATTATTGTTAATTTCTTTTATTACTGAAAACAAACATTTCGGTGACATTTTCTTTGGTCTTTTGTTTAAGACAAAAAGAAAATACCTCTGTCATAACTGCTGGAACATTCCCTGTTTTCTGAACACGAGTGTGGCTTTGTTGCAATCAGCCATAATTTATAAACTTATTTGTAATTTAAAAGAGATTAAAGAAAATTCAGTGCTTACTTTAAGAGTGATAACATTATTCAACCCTTCCAAAAAGTCGAGGTTCTTAAAAGTCAGATTTTGATTGTTTCAAACAAATTACAGATAATATATGGCAAATCATTTTGTATTTCGTTTTTCATTGAATGAAGAAAAATTGCGTTAGTAAATTTTATTCTTCCCTAAATTACGTGCGGATTTTCAAATGGGGGCCTGATTTCAAAATAGAGGTGGTTAAAGCACTTAGATCACTTCTGATTCTAAACCCCACCTCAAAATGAAGGGTTTAGAATTACAAGGGATCTGCGTGCAATTGGCACTTAGCTAGACGCCTTCTAAGTCGAATCCCTTCAATTGCATTGCCCATTCCTGCCAATCTTGGAGGTGACACGCCCTTACACCTAAGACTTCAATGAGTGCTGATTTTCATTGTGGGCGTATCGAGTATCCACCCAAATAGGGTAATTTCATAAGCCATAGTTTTACAGACAGTTCTGGGCGTCCAAAATGAGTACCTGCGTGTTATAGCTCTACGACTTTTTTTTATAAAAATTAAAAGAATTTAAAATTTAAAACAATTTAGTAACTGTAAAGTAGGAAATTTAATTTAGAATGAATAAAAATGTGAATTTATCTCGGTACCCAATTTATAGAACTCTGTTCATATTTGAAAGGATAAAAAAAAAAAGAGAGGCAGCAGAAGAAAATCATTTAAATTTTATTTGGTCCTCCAAATTCGTATATTATACAGACATGTTTTCTAAATATATTCAAGATGGAAAGTGGTGGAACTCAGCCATTGGCGGTTTTGTTACTTTTCTCTGAGAACTACTTTGCTTTCTCCATTGTTCTTAGACCTCGTGCAGGACCGGATCAGCGGATCTAAGCCAACTGATGTCCGCAGGCACAGTGTAACATTGGCGCCACCCTAACCCCCCAACCACCACCCATCCATTCTCAGACATCTTCAAGCTTCCCAAGCTTTAATCACTCAACATGGAAAGAGAGAGAGGGAGAGAGAGAGAGAGAGAGAGAAGAGAGAGAGAGAGAGAGAGAGAGAGAGAGAGAGAGAGAGACAGAGAGAGAGAGACAGAGAGACAGAGAGAGAGAGAGAACAAAGCAGAGTAAATTCAATAACAAGTTAACATTTTTTTTTTTTTGACTGGAACAAAATTCAGTGAAAGAGTTAAGAGCATGATAGGCCTGCAGGAAAACTCTCTAAGATGTCCCTCTTCTGCCCCTGGTACCCTCAGCAGATAGATCTATTTACTTCGCTTAATTATGGTCAACCTAGGACGGTTCCCGTGCATGGAACTTTTTTTTTTATTGTTGTCTTTTTCTTTGTTTTTCTTTTTTAAATTAGTTGGAGTTAAGCTCTGTTTACATTGGAGATGAAAACAAAGGGAGCTTCTAATGGGTCCTTTGGTCACAATTCGCTGAGAACCTCCATCGTTCATGTTTTCCATTGCCAGCGACCTAGTCCTCACAGCCGTGTCCGCTCGGATGTGTCTTGACCTTTGAATTTACATGTACATGTAGTTAGAACACAGAAACCTACCCAGTTCGCTGAGATCTGAGACAACAATGACCATATCAATTCACCATGGTAACATTTTAATTATTGTTTTATTTCGTTAGAATGGCTTTTCGCTTTTGTTGTTTCTATGCTCAAAGTCTTTTTGCTGGAAAATTCGCCGGTGATAATTTCTAAGCGATTTTTAGTCTTCAGAAGTAATTCCCTTCAGAGCAATCACAATAAAAAAAAATGTTTCTACTGTGTACTTTTCGTACTTTTAACCACGATTTCGAGTTTCAAAGCATCCAGTTACTGAGTTATTCATTCCAGTTCATAATTGTATCATCCAGAAAACAATTTCGTTATCTACGCCCTTCGCCCCCTCAGTTTCAAAGTTAAAGTGTGTGCGTGCTTGTGGAAGGGGGAGAGGGGGTGAGTTTGAGTTTGTGTTTCTCGGCGTCGGCACGACAACGGCCACGTCGCGTCTTTCGCAGTACATCTCGGGTGCTTCATGTTTAGTGTTCAGAGTTTCATCAATGTACTGTAAATTTCACAAATGAAAATGAAATTATTCCATATAAATTTTATGACACTGGTAAATTCTATAAAGTTGTTCTGTATAGATCTGAAAAGAGTTTTGCAAATGTGTAGAAACGTTTGGTTTTTTTTTAATCGAGTTGTAGATCTTATAAGCCTCTTTCAGAAAGGACAAGACGCGCTACGAGTCCAGTCGGAAGAGAGGCTACATGTAATTCTGTCATGGATCCGCAGGTGTAGACCTTTCTTTGGATATGCATGAAATCGACACTTTCGGTTAAAATACGAAGTGCATATACATATATTCGTACATGTTGTGCACACAATTCGATGACGTGGACTGGGGTAGCTCCACCTGATTGGTCTAAAATGTAAGCGCTCTTCTATGAATGAAGAAGATTCATTCACATTGTGTGTTCTACGTCATCGAATTGTGTGCACAACATGTTGTACGCGTATATGCGTTTCCGTTAAAATATGCTTTATTGATGGCAAGCGGTTGCATACCACACATTCGGGGATAAAAAGTTCCGCTTTGAAAAACATTAACAAGAAGAAAAGCCGACATAGAATCCAAACAACAAACTACAAAAGAATTAGAGATGAAGGGGGCCGCGGGGGGATATCAAGCTTTCTATCTTAAGAGACCTTCACGCTTTTTTTTTTTTTTTTTACAATTGAAGCAACATTTGGATAAAAATCTAGCCAGTTAATTGATGCGATTCCTTCCACAAGAACACAAGGCTTGTATCCGCTGTTGGCGGTCCTGGTCAGGAAGTGACCCCAAAATAGGACTGAACGTTACCAGATATTTAGATGTCGATAACATTCCAATATTTAGAGCAATGTCGATACAAAAATCAGTACATATTCGCATTTATTCACTCTAATAGTAATGGGCTATGCTCCGATAAAATTAAAATGATATATGGTAGATGCACCTTCTTTGAAGATCTATTCTTGTTGTTATTATGAGACCCACGTTGTGCCCCCTTCGACGTCGTTGTTGGTACTACGGTATATTATATTGTTGCTTTGAGTTTGATTGGTTCAGGGTACTGTTAATGTTATTTTACAAATACATCCATCTATCTATCTATCTAATCTATCTAATCTAATCTAATCTATCTAATCTATCTATCTATCTATCTGTCTATCTGTCTCTCTACCTTTCTATCTATCTATCTATCTCTCTCTCTCTCTCACTCTCTCTCTCTTTCTATATATATGTAGATATCTACATGTATCTATCTATCTATCTGTCTATCCACCCATCCATCCATCCATTTATCTATCGGTATGTCTGTCTGTCTGTCCGTCTATCTGTCTGTCTATCTATAGGTCTACAATAAAATTATATTGCAAGTCGGGGCGCATTAATTTGATTTAGGTCCTTTTCTCCCCTGTCTCTATTTTTTAAAACATTCTTCCTGTCTAAATAGCAGCGGCAAAATAATCATAGGTGCAAGTCATCACCACCATCAGACTTTTGAATACAATGTACTGAGTTTGAGTTTGATTTCAGAAGCAAGCACATCGACACGATGACGGCCGCATTGTGCTAGGAAGAAAGCAAGTCGACAGACAGAATGTTACAGAACGACAGAACAGAAGGAGTCCCTTACCAGTAGCGGTCACCAACCACACTCTCACCAATATCAGATCAGATGAAGAAGACATGACGGCAGTAACAATAACTGAGAGAAATTGTGATTTTCAAATGCCATTTTTTCGCTTTATCATAGGCACCCAGTTCACACCAGCCGAGGTCAACATAAGTATTAAGTAAACATTATAATATTGGATGCAAATAATATTCGGTAGATTTTCAAATCTGGGAACAAGGAAGATATCCTGACCTCTTTTGCGCTTCTTGAATTTCTCATTTCATTTACCTTCAGTACAAAAAACAATTAGTTTTTCTCCACATTCTGCGCGTAAATTTAAACATTCAATTCAGACACATGTAGTTCGGATCATCTAAATCAGGGGTCTGCAAACCTATTAGATCACTGACCCCCACTTGGAATCTTTGATCCCTCATCGACCCCTCTCATGTAAAATAAATGAATAAAAGTTATGTAGAATAACTTTACCAATTTAAAGATACATGTAATAAGTCCTTCTCCCGTTTACTTCATTACTGCTTCTCGGTAAGAAATATTGAAAGAAATGTAAAGAAAATACTTAAAGAAACTGAAATAGAAAAAAATACAAATTTACCTGCCTGTACATTTTATTGACCCCATTTTGACCCCCAGACATTAATCAACCCCTTGGACAGCCACAGGGGTCGATATCGACCACTTTGCCGACCTTTATTCCAAATCAGCATGAGTGAAATGTAAATGTTAGCTTCAGCAACGTGCATTTCAAATAATAGAAATGATGATACGTTTAGATCCCTTTGTATTAATTATTCTAAGACAAGAGCAACATAACTCAAATATGTCTCTTTTTACATGGCATGGTACAATACATAGGGAAGACACGGGTAAACAGATGCAGAAACAAATCGTCCAATATTTTCCATATTGTTTTATGAGCATTATTTTCTGTCTTTCCAAGAAAATGAGGATCGAAACTTTGAGCGGTTGTGTAAAATCAGAGGACAATATTACGTCAGAAACACATGCCTTGAAAAGTTTTGAACCGATTGGAATGACACTTGTACATCATGAAATTTGGAGCGAGAGAACCATTTTCATGACTGAATCTCAAAATCGGCTAAATGTTGCATTATATAACAATATACATGTACGTGTATGGCAAATACCCCACGAAATGGTAGGGTGGACAGCCTGGCATCGGGAAAATTTTAGCATGCGACTAACGTGCGCTGGTTTGTCTCTTGTGTTAAGGTCTTTGTTTTCGGAGACTCTCTCAACACAGAGATAAACTAAGGTAATGTTGGTTTGTCTTCCCTTGTCAGATTGTCAGACAATCTGGCAGAGGGCGGGAACACTAAAACATGTGATTAGGCCATCTTACAGTCTGGCATGCTCAGTTGTCCGCGGGTCATGCCAGTATGTCGAACACGAAGGTTACGCTAGTCGCAAACGTTCTGACAAAATAATTTTTAAAATACATTGCACAAAAAATTGACAACAAACAAACAACAGGAGGATAGGAAACCAGATGTAAACTGTTTTATAAAATCATTTCTGATTACATGTATAAAGAAAATTAGCGATACAACAAACACGATAACAAAAAGATTGAGAAAAGATTTCAAGGAGATGGGCTTTGATCAAACCAACTTCTAAGTTGCCATTTTAAAATCGATTCCTGGAGACTATCATTGAATTATAATTTAAACAAATTTCCAGGCAATAAAGTTATTTCCGCTTTTTGCTACTGATAAATCTAATCGGTTTCAAAATATCGCCAGTTGAGTGACAGGCAAAACAGCCAATGACAGCGCACTTGTGCCACTTTGCATAACTCTGGAATTCCTATAAATTGTCAGGGTCAAGATGCAAGTTTCATTGCCATTTCTATATTATTCAACATTTATGTATTGAATGATGGTTTGACTCTGAATTCATGTAAGGAAACGCAGGTACCCATGGACTTCATTCATTTACGGGCCTTAAAAAGAAAAAAAAAATTCATTTACTTTCTGTTGTCTCCAGTGTTGAACACCCGTTCGACGGCACATTATACTGATAAATGTATACTTGAAAAGGTTTCAGTCTATTGTTCTAAATTTGGAAAGTGTTAATTTATGATAACTTTTGTGGGCATATAGACGGGAACCCTCAACACTATCCGGCTAGAGATTTGGGGGTGGTTCAAAATGTTCTCTCTTTCATTCAGTATGAAGATAATACATAACACATTATACATCAAAGTAAAGAAAAATCATGGAACCGGGATAGGATTCGATATTTCAAAAAGTTGGCTTAGATGTTAATGTTGAAAAATCGGTGTCTACTCAAACATTCGACTTTCGTCGCGAACTCGTAAGTAGATAACGGTACGTCATGGTTTACTCTTTAACTAGAAACTGTAGTTAGGTTTATGGTCAGGCTGGAGTTAAAAAAAAAAGAATGCAAAGACCAAAACGTATACTCAGTAGCTTGCTGGCTTTATCTGTTATACACTAGTTACAAATAGCCCCTTCAGGAATCTGTAGGCCTTTGTGCAAACCCAGAGAGGTACAATTATACCTGTCTGAGCACTTTGTTTTAAGATTAAAGCACTTGATTCAAGAACATTCTTTAGAAAAAGATTTGAAGTTCACATGACAGCTCAGAATTCACACATTGCATAAACATGTATCTGGATATCTGTGTAACATTTCTGCATATATTATAAGCCTATATAAGCATTAGGATGTCCACGTAACCTTGTGTATCTATACACAAGGCTTGTCTCAGAGAGCATCATGCTGCCTTGCTAAATTATTCTGGTAGAAAAACTAAAACAAGCCTGTCTATAGACAGAAATCAATATGCCGCACTGTACATATATTACGTTTGCTCAGATTATCCTGAACTGAAACTTCACCAGTTTTGCCCAAGAAGTTCCAATGAAAGGACTCTTCGTGGCGGTAACCTGGAGCGCCTTCAGCAAAATTTATGCAACAGTTCAACATTGATTGTGCTCTGCGGACTTTCAGTACCGCCCTTTGTGACCAAGCGACCGGGTGCAGTGACTAGTGACACAATACTATTGGCTCATTGACCACAATCAGACATCCCTGCCTTAAAACAATCTGAACATTGTTCTGACTGGTCAAAATAAAAAGTGAATGCCCAAAGATGTCCCAGCGAAAACTTCGACTACTGAACGAAACGGTCAACGTGGAAACGACAGCTTCGGTTATCAATGATGAAGAGGTGGAGCTCGCCAAATTCGTTCTTAAACTGGTACTCATCCACTTATTCCGTGCCTTCTCACTGATCACCAATTCCATCAACGTTCTCGTTTTCTGGAAACTTGGTATAAAGGATGGAGTGTCTGTCACCTTCTTTGCACTGACCCTTTCAGATCTGCTCTGTCAAGTGATTTACCTGCCGAAAGCCACGTCCACTTTTCTTCTGCTGTACACCGAAGTATGGACCTACATTAGTCTGACCTCATTATCCAGTATTTTTTCACATGCGTCACTTATATTCTACAGCATTTCAATGTTAACCACCGCTTTCCTAGCCATTCAGAAATGCTGTTGTGTCGTTTTGCCTCTCAAATTCGCGAATGTATTCTCTCGATTTCGTTGTCTAGTCGTTGTTGGTATCATTTATGCCGGCGTGTTCTGCTCCTTTCTGCCATATCTTGCCACTATTCATTTAACTTCCCGATTTGACAGAAGGACAAACCGCACAACAATTTTCATCAGAAGGCCTGAATTTTTCCAAGACACCATAACCCCATACCTTCTCAAACTTTTACACTTCGTCGTTTTGCCTGTCATATCAGAGAGCATCATGCTGCCATGCTCAATAATTCTGGTAGTAAAACTAAAACAAGCCTTGCGATTTAGGCTCTCGGCCACAACCACTGCGCCCATAAGTACGCAGAAAACGACATCATCAAAACTTAGAACCATCATTACCACTGGGGCAAAAAAGACAGGCCCCCAATCCTCTTCTTTAACACAATCAGAACCCAATCACAATGGCAACACTACCCCAACCATAAAAACACGCCAGAGCAATCGAAGATCCAGCAAAAAGGGCCAAGCAATTTCTCAAAAAGACATCAAAGCGGTACAGACTGTCATTTTTATTGTGACCATTTTCCTTATCTGCAACACACCCAATGTTATTGCATATCCTGTCAAACTTCTGGTTCCAGAGTTTTCCAACAAGGGACTCTACGGCAAAATCTATGAAGTCATTCACATTTCCACGACTGTTCTGCAAATGCTCAGTACAGCCCTCAACTTCTTCGTTTATCTTAAATGTACTTCAAAGTTCAGGCAAACATTTCTAACCATTTTCTGTAACAGTACTACCGGTACTACTAACACCTAGAAACCTAAGACTGGCAGCTGTGTTACAAAGTGTACGTCCCGTGGTTAAATAAATAACATTAACATTGATGTAATTCTGCCAGATTATAGTTCTTGCTAATGCTCCTCAGTACTGCCTCGTCACTGATATTTCGAAGGGTACTGTATTTTCCATATTGCTAGGTGCGATATTTTGCCCATTTTGAGGTTTTGTCATGGAATTGGTTCTCTCACTCCTAACTTCATTCTACACGTGTCATTCCAATCGGTTAAAAACTTTCCGAGATATAGTGTTTGTGACGTAATGTTCTATACGTTAAGCCGTTTCGCCAACCAAACTTCAATCTTTATTTTCTCGAAAAAGCAAAAATGCTGGTACAACAATATAGCAAATATTCGACCATTTGAAGCAACGTCACTTAAAAAAAAGAAAGAAAAGACACCTCCCTCCACCCCGAGGTCGCCCACGAAAGGCCAGCCAAAAATTTTACCTCTTTTCTGCAGTGATTTTTACTAAGCTATCATTCTGATTTGCAACCACAGACCAGCATTACAGGGGTCTATTTTAGCACAGCAAATTTCCACGTGATGGAAGTTAGCCTTGTAATAAAAAGAATAAATCATATATGTAATGTCTCTCTTGTTGAGCTCATTACTTTAGTTATCACAGGTTCAAAGATCCTTAAAAATCAAAATTAAAGGCTTTTTAAATTTTAAGATGTTTTTTTTAACAAAGACTCAGGATATTTTAACAACCTGTCAGCCTGAGGATTGTTTTATCCATCAGATTGAAAATCAAAAAAAGCTAGCCTTAGATTTAAAAACACAAAAAGCAAAACCTTGCAATATCATAATAAAGATTTTAGATAGCGATAACATTGACAATCTGGTGCATGTAATTTGAATATTTTTTGAAAGAACCTTTGACAAGGTTTAAAAATTAAGGATCTTTTAAGATCTCAAAATCAGTTTAGAGAATATTAGGATTTTAATGGCTTTTGAGGACCTGTGGGAACTCTGCATATTGGTAGACCGAAGTTGACCAAAAAAAAAATGTACTGATACCTTAGAGTTACATCCCTATACAAATACCTGTGCTAGTTGGGTTTTTTTAAATCCCTACTCCTAATCTATTGTAAAAAAAACAACAACAAAAAATATGTTTTGTAAAGCAGAAGAAAGGCTCAGGTCACCATCACTGAAGCAAGTCACAGCCTCCGCTTTTATTTGAAATTAAAATCACCATTCGACTGCTATCAAAAGTTAACTTATCTGCATAAAATATAGGTCTATCACATCTCCTAAAGATGTTTTTGTTTTTCACCTTTGTGATATCCTATATGTGTGTGCGCATGAGAAAACCCACAATAATTATAGTGTGTAAATTGTGTAGGTTAGATCTTTTTCTTTTTCTTTTTTTTTTAGCCTCTATGACATCTTACATAGTGTCATGTATAAAATACGCAGTCATGTATGTAGGTTGTTTCTTTTTTCCAATCACTCAGTTTCTTACCATTTGTCATGTGTACAATGTGTATGTTGTTTTGTTAGCCTCTAAGGTTTCTTACAAAGTGTCATGTATTTTAGTAAACCCTGTAGGCTTTTTTTTCTTCCATTTTTTAGCCTCTCTGATATTTTACAAAGTGTCATATTTACTTGTAATAATTTCTAATGGGTGTGAATAAACCATATGAATTCAAATCTAACTTAGTATCTATTATATTTTCACTTTGTCATTCCACATGTCGTTGGTAAAATGCGCATATCTGCCATCTTTAGTGTAAGGACCCACACATCACCATGGCGATTGTGGCATTGATTTTGATTCGTTAGCTGATTTGCAGTGCGAACACGGGAGACGTCACGAACCAACCGGCGGCGAGCTAAAACTACAGTAAACAATGACAAGTGTGTACATGTTCAATGGGAGACGTTCAGTCAATTCTTTCACTTCCTTTCCTTTGTCTACACGGATGGTAGGGAATCTGACCAGCTTGGATCCATCCTTTCCACACCTGTCATAACAATCAACTACCATGCAACCAGCAGACATTTTAACCGCTTACACATATCTCAAAGTTACACTCATCAGCTGATCCACCGGCCATCTTTAGTGTAGGATGATCAAAACAAAAACACTCTGTGGTGTCATGCGCCTTCTACCTATTGGAACTTCGTTAAAACTAGCCTTTAATGCTGTTGCTAGGGGATCGCAGTCTAACTAAAAAGCCAAATAGAGAAAATTCTGAGTTTTGTTCACTGTTCAGCTTTAGCTTTCTATGTAAAATACTACTCTCCTGTAACAATAGCATCAACGGCCAGTTTTAACGTGACTCAAATAACCAATAGACGATGTGTTGTGTCTAATGTCATTTCGTCCCTCAGAACAAGCACTAGCCCAACCGACATTTCAGCCGAAATCGAGTCTGAATCACCATGCAATTACTTGTGCCATTTTCTAGCTCCTCTCTAATCGGGGAATCGATATAAGCATTACTAGCTGAGATATGGCTTATCAAATTTTTAGCATATCATTATTTCTCGAAAAACAAGGATCACATACTGACCGATTTGAGAAAAAAAGCTTTCTTGCACTTGGATATTGGCAGTCCTAGACATGTTATGTCAAAGTATCAGCGCGAGAAGACGAAAACTGATGCCACAGAAGTGAAAATCACCCAAAAACTTAAAACAGCTGTCCTACAAAACTAACAAAATGTTGGTTCCACTAGTATTGTATGTGTTCTGAGGGACGGTTGTGTGATTCAACAGTTAAACACAGCATTTGCAAACCATTCAGGCACTGTGAACCAGTTACAGAAAGTGCAACATTCAAAGAATTAGCAATAAATTTTGTTTATTGCATTAAAACAAAAATAAGACAAACACTGAAACCACTGCCTTTCGTTGAGTAATAATCAAGCGCAGGTCTTTGCTCTGAACCCTCCAAAGCATCTATGCCAATTTGGACCTCAGTCCTGCCTTTTTCAGCTCTGCCAACTGACTTTGTAACTTGAAGATTTGGTCCTTGTGCCACTCTTCTTCTTCAATGACAATCATGTGTCGAATGTCCTGTGGCAATCAAGGCAAACATAAATACCTGCCATGTTCACCATGCCAACTTAATAAACACTCAAAATAAAAAATAAAAAAAAACAACAACACAGAAAACAGGGACATAAATGGCCTTTCAGTAAAAAGAAGGAAATCTTACAAGCAAGCTATACCTATCTATACCCATTGCATCATGATTCCCTCACACTGTAGTAACCGAAAAATTTAAAAAATTGATGTGAGTAAATATTCAAAATACATTCAAAGCCCCATCGAGCGGTCTTGACAACAGACTCTTAAGCCAAAAAACTAACCGAATAGCAAACTTTCAAAAATTCATTGTAATTAGACCAGTTGCGCTAAAATAAAACAGTTTTTTTGCCTCTCCCGAAAAGTAGCCAAAACCGATTACAACATATTTAGTGAACCGTGATGATTTGTTGCATGACACAGCTTAACTGAACCAGATCAACCTTCACCAGAACAAAGATACTATTACTAAGGCTCAAAAATTGGATAGGTGACAAAAATCAGCAAACTTATGTCCCTGAGGAAACTTGTGATGTCATAGCAAGGCTTGGCACAAAATTAAAATGTGGTCAAAACAAACAAAAAAAGAAATGCTGCTAATGGCACACCAGTTATTTTTGACAGTTTTGAGATATTAAGAAAAACCTGTTTCTTTTCCTGTCATTTAGTGGCTTACGCCGTTATGATTCTATTGGATTATTACATTTTCCTATTGGTGCATTTCTTTTTCTACAATATTATGTGATATCTGATAGCCTTTATGCTCACGCTCAGGAATGCAAAGAACCATCAGTTGCCTCTTGGCATGAGTATGACATGTGCCCCAATCGCAGAGCAGTGACAAAAGTGGAACTTTGTGATATGACATATAACCTTTTTTTTTCGTGACCACATTCATACTTCAAACAAATAAACACTCACACTATCAACAGAAATTACATTTACATCATAAATGTTTACCACTAAAATGAGCATTTGCTATTTCACTGTTGAGCAATCAGTGAAAACAACATGAAAAATGGCAAAACACAGCTGGAATTTGTCAGCAATGCCATGTTCTATCATTACTAACTGCTAGTTTTATCACAGACAAACAAAGGAATTCTTTTTTGCAATAACTAGCCGATCCGAGCAAGATATTGCAAATTTTCCTCGAACCAAGCCCAACTGTTTAGATCACATTAATAACGACACTTGGATTGGATGCACGTACAAAAGGATCTCTTTGTTTCACCACTATTCCTTGTAAAATGCACAGATATGATAAATTTGACCTTCGCCTGGCAATATGTAAAAAGTGGCGTGAGGTAAAACGCAATTTCTGGTCAAACTTTTCGATTCTACTCGATGAACATGTATCTTTTGTTTTGTGTTTAAGAAAAAAAGTTAAATAAATAGAACAACTGAATTTTGTTGAAAATAACTTACCGACAAAACTTATCATCAAAAATTGAAGCAGTACACCAAGTTTCAGAATTTCTGACCACATAGTCAGGAAGTTTTAGGTATATATTCACCCTCTTGCTCCATTTTTATAGTAAGATATAAGACTCACCGATTTCCCAAAAGCAGCTTAAAGGAAAAAACTGTTTCTACATTATATATGAATGATGAAAAACATAAAAATTTAGATTACTTGTTACACAGAAAATTGCACTAACAAACTTGATCTTTCTTAATAAAAAAAAAAAAGCTTATTACAATCTAAGTGTTAACACTTTGCTGCCTGACATCGCCGATGAGTGACGCTTCCGGCATTACCTTTTCTGCCTGCTATCGCCAAACAGCGACAAGCAGGGGTATCTCTATATTTTGATATTTTAGAGTGATTTTCCTTATGTTCTTCAGCCATTTCTGATTGTTTCTGATCAATAGTATTTCCGGTTTTGTTTACAGCGCAAGCTACACATGGTTTGACGAAAGTTAAAACTGTGAAAAATGCCTCAGGCAGCAAGCGAAATAATCTCGTTTCTTTCCTAAAACCTGAAGTGCTGGCAGTGTCATCTTTATGGCTTTTCTTGCCTTACAGTAAGATTTGTTGAAGACATTGAAGTACCAAAAAAAGTATGTACTGCAGGCTTACCTTGGGGCCAAGAGGTATGGTTTTGGCACCCATTCTATAATAGCAACGCCCGCTGTTCAAACAGTACAGCACCCGAGGAACTGGTTTACAGGCTATTTCTGTAAAAGAGGAATGCAAACACATGAATCCTAATGCAACAAAATGGAAGAGACTTAAAAACGGAGGTCAGTACTGCAAATGAAAAAACTTCCTGAGCTTAAAGCCTAAGCATATGCCAGCCATTTTTCATTGACCAACTAGGTGGACGGTGACGTCAACACATTGAGTTTCAGTGAATCCTTACACACCCACGAACTAGGAGGACCTCACTGACATTCAAATATGACATCACCATCCAACAATCAGCTAATGCACCCAAAGGCTAATGTGGTGATTTACCGCAACAGCCAAGAAGACATGATTCCCCTCTTGTTTACATACAGGGTCACTTGAAAATAAAAAATTAAAGAAAAAAACACCAACAAATTGTATTTTGCAGAGCCCCATGGGAGTAGACGGATATCCGTAGTCCAGATGGCACCTTCAAACAATGCCAACTTGCTCTGGCTGTACTGTAAAAAAAGTGTGATACACTGCTATAGCTGGTGTTTATATCCAGGAAGGGGGTGCCACTGAGTCAGTTGATTTGTGTGTTTTTCTCTTTTTGAAGCTTGGTAAAAGAATGCTGTTGTTTTCTTTAATCAACTAGAGACTAGAACTGGGTGCTAAATAGAGCACATGCTGTCTATATGTGTAAAGTCGTGTGTGTAAGCTTCCTAGAGAATGATGCCCGAAGATCACACAGCACAGCCATAAACAACCATCAGATTAGGGATATACTTTCTTCCAATTTGGCTAACATATGCTGTTTTATAAAACACCAACCATACAATGAACCATGTCATCAACGTTCTCTAAGACTGTTGTAAGTCAAAAATACGAAAAACAGATGTTTATATATATATTCAGCTACATTCAGAGCCGCATCAGATGATCATGGTTATAGTCTTCTGAGCCGAAAACAATAAAAAAGCAAGCTTTAATAAATCATCATTACTAGACCAGTAAGTTGTGCTAAAATAAAACAGTTTTTTGCTTCTAATGAACGTGGTCAAAACCTATCATTATAGTGTTTGGGAACAGTGACGATATTCTGCCTTTATTTTGATATGGCTGGTCAAAGGATATGAGGAAACTGTCTCGACTTACCCACAACATAAAGTCCTTGGCATGGAACAAATTTCCTCTGTCCATTTTCCATTGCAATGGATTCTGCAACTGGAATAAATTTGACGTGAAACTGAGAATGAAATACTGATGGGGTCAATTTCTGCATCATAATTTGATCTATGCCCAGTCGTAGCTCATCTCGGGTGGAATGGCCAAGCCTCTGTCCGCTGATTTCACCACTCTCATCTATGCCAAGATAAATTTTTCCCTCATGACCTGCATGGGAATAAAAGGAAAAGATGGGCTTATCGCCATATCATAAGTGACATCATAATATAATCATATTATAAAGGAAACAAGGCCTCCAATGTAATCATGAAAAGGCTTTTCAACCGCTAAGCCCTAAGTTCTACAAAATACATGTATCATATTATACAAAAAAAGACGTAGAGGTGTACATGGTCATATTTTAAAAGGTCTTGAAGATTATATTTTTAATATTTTTGTTGATTTTGAGCTACTCCTGAGTTGAACAAAAGGAAGTGTTCCCACATTTACAGCTGGAAAAAAAAGATGCATTTTCTTTGAGAAGAATTAAAAAGAATGACAGGAAATTTTGCTCTGCACCTCATTTTACACACTGGGTGATTGAAACTTAACTTTAAAAATCACATCTGTATATATATTCCTCAAGTCAGCAGGCCTACCAGTTTATCAAAAGCTGAGTATTCATAGGAGACAGAGTTTCCCAGAAGAATGTACCATTTTTTATTTTCAAAATATTCTGTTTAACACATATTGAGAGTCGCAATGGTAAACTATCCCAACATGTCTTTTTTAAAAACTTGATATATTTGGCATGCTTGTAGTCCTTGACAGCCCCCAGTTTGTGTTAAATGTTGGGGGTTACGTTCTGAAAACTAAAGGTTAAATAACATTCCTTAGAATATCATATTCTTCTTCTTCCTCAAGTGCCGGATCTGGAACAGATATCGACAATAATGGTTCGCCACTCATTCTCCTCACAGATGCTCTCAAAAAGCCCATGTTGTCCTGGTTTTTCCTTGTCGCCCATCTGTTCAAACTCTCTAAATATGTTATTTTTTGTCTACCTCTGCTTTTTTTGCCCTCTATTTTTCCGGTCAGAGCAAGGTGTTCAAGACCTTTGTGTCGATTCAGGTGTCCCATGAACTGCAATTGTCTTCTCCTAATTGTTTTTATTAGTGATCGCTCCGTATTGGTGTCGTTCATCACCATTTCATTCAATTTCCTTTCCTTCCATGAAATATTTAGGAGTCTCCTTAAAAACCACATTTCCATTGCCTCTAGCTTGATTTTCCATGTCCTTAGTTAATGTCCAGCATTCACATCCATACAGGAGGGCTGACCACACTTAGCTCTTCAAAACCCTCGTTTTTGTTGACATTGAGATGAGTCTGATAAAAAAAGTTTTATTGATAGTCCAGAAAAAATTTATTTGTGGAACCAAGCTACAATACATGTAGTTTCCCACACACCCCTTGATATGGTTGCCACTTTTGTACATTTACAGAGTGTCTTCCTCTCCTAACTTCTCCCTAGCAAAAAAAAAAAACAAAAACTAAATGCTCCACTGCAACCATGACATTTATGAAAATATGCTATTTCATGGGAGACAATGCTGGACCTCAATGAGGGACAAATTTCAAAGGCAATAACTACAGTGCAATCCTAATATCTCGACATCAATGGGACCGTCGGACTTGTGTTGAGTAAAGAGAAAGTCGAAATACCAGATTAGTGGTGGAAGAGGAAAAAAAGATTCAAACATCACCATAATGCGAAGTGTCCAATAAATAACGCAGTTATCAGGGTTCATACACTTTTGACTCCAAAAATTTCCATAGGTTTTCCATAGGCTCATTTGGATTTTCCAGAGCTAAATGCAGTATTTCGACCCGAATTTCTCATACTTCAAATCTCTTAACAAAGGCTAAAAAAATATGAATATAACTCAAACAATTTAGAACTGACTGATAAGATTAATAGGAATTTCCATTAGTTACTAAATTACATACATGTATATACACAAATTAATTATACTTATGTGCACACAGAGTTTCATGTTACTATCTTTGTAAATATATTCAATCTAGTCTTAAAACTTCTGCTGATTTGGTTATTTGTATTGTGGTGTGAGATAAAAAAAAAACAACTACATGTATTTTGGATTTTCCCTTTAAAACACTCTGCTCTCAACTTCTTAAAATTACAATTCATTTCACATGTCAATTTGGAATTGGACTCTCAGAAAAACTAAACTTCTTAAACAGACTTAGTTTGAGTTGAGAATCAAATATACACATTAAAAAGAAGCCTGGCACTATTTATTCCGTACATCATGATGAGTAAAGTATGTCTCGTGTGAGGTTCAGGGGTATGGATGTATTCTAAATAAACATACAGTATTCTACAGTTTTAAACAGTAAAAGCATTTTTTTTTTTTTAATACTGAGCAGTACGAGACCCATTAACAAATAGACTTGTCTCAGTGAATCATGATATAGATTTAGCTTAATGGAATTTTTTAAAAAAACAACAAGCCAATTTGGCCCCATATGCAGGATAGAAAGGCAAACAATCTATTATGCCATGTAAGAATTTCCGTTAATAATATCAGTTAGTCTATGAAATTATTTTGACAACATGTATAGATTAGAAAAAATTGATTTGGTAATAGCAAATGGATAACCCCCCCGGCATCGTAATTTACATCAACCTACCGGAAAGCGGTAAAATCCGAGTACCGGTATTGTATGCGAGACATTTTGTACACGTACCTCAATTACAAGGCCAGTTTTTGGAAGGGGGGAGGGGTGTCACCTTAGACGCGAGTGCGAATATTTTACAAATTCAATTATTTAATTAATTCCACCAACATTGTCGACTGCTCAAATTCGGGTGCGCTCACTGTCATGTCAAATACCACCGGAGAGTGAGCAAACGGATGGCCATTACCCACGTGGACGGAACGAGCGTGGCAATGGATTTTATAGTATTATACGCAATATCGATTTAATCGAGTTCACGGGAAACTGAGACGGTCAGCGCCGTCAGGTCTACGAAGGTGTCCCGCTACATTGTAATCACTTCGGTCATCCATCGGTAGGTGAGATGTTACATCGCGTGTTGCCGTAACAAGTTGGAGGAGAGCTGAGAAGGGATGCACGACCGGAGACGTGTCTACGTACGGGTCGGGCCAGTGCGGGTTTGACAGAGAAAGAAAAAAAAAAAAAGGTGTGGGTAATCTTGGCTTAAGGGTTGTAGACTGTCACTGGCACTGTCTATCAGTATTGGAACGCAACTTTCCAATTATCGCATAGAATCGCATTATAATATTAATAGATTGGGCTGACCAGATTCCTTTTAAGTATCAGCGCAAAATCTGTCTCTAGGTTTTCTTCAGTCAAGGGTCGCCTTATACACGAGAGTAGTATCTTTACCTTCATTTTCAGCACTGAAATAGGAGAGGTCCTATTAGTATTAAACACGCTTATCTGGAGGAGTACCGTGAGTTACAGAACTTTAGTCAGGCACATATTTCATGTTCCAATTGGTAATTGCCACATTTACTATAAAACCATTTATATGGAGGACTATCTCGCCACGTGGGCGCTGCCCCCTGCGACCCCCCCCCCCCACACACACACACTCCACGCTCCTAAAGTCACGCCCCTGTAGTATGTAACTCGAATGGATCTCCTCCCTGCATATCTGCGGTATATACATGTACAATGTATTATTTTATGTCCTTAGTAGGCACAGCATGCGAGTTCGTATCTCTGACCTTGATCCCATTTCTAGTATTACATCGCATGTGGGCTTTGTCTTCCATACCTGCATTAGGCCTGTTACTATCACGCAAAAAACAATATCCCTGAATAAAATTTGATACCCCGTCCCACATGCGCGAAGATAAAAAAAAGTCTGCTTCGCCTCATCGCCGGTTCAAGAGTGGACCAGTCATGTATGACGGTCTCGGTAATCAAGTTTTGTTGTTTTGTTTTTTCAAATCGAGGTACGTTCAGGCTCCTTAGTACTGCTTGTTTCGGACACACCAGATATGAAACGCTACGTCGGAAAATCGGAAGGGGGCTCTCAACGTGAAAAGGCAGTGACTTGAACGAGTCGATTATTACGGCATAGCTTAGAAGGAAAAACTAGTGTGACGTACGCTTCGATCTTACGGGTATCGCATATTGTATCGCTATGATTTCGCCCACATGGTATTTACACACACGATGCTGGCTCCTTGTGAGCCTGATGCTAGGCACGCCAGAGGCAGGGAAGATTGTATGGTCCATGGATTTTTTTGGCTCGAGCTCGCGCCTTTTTTTTTTAAAGGGGAGTCTTGACGACTCTTAATTCTGACGACTTTTTAAAAATCCATAGTTTTTCCATAGGTTCTGACCGATTTCTCAAATTTGATAGATTTTCAATACATGAAATCTGAAATCCAAAATTCCATAGATTTTCCAGAAATTCCATAGGTGTACGAACCCTGACTTATGTACCTTTTTCTTTTAATTATCAGCATATTGTCACCAGTTCCTCCAATATCACTGTTGTACGGAGCAGTTGCGTGGCAAAGATTTGCCGATATCGGAGAAATGCTGTAGCTATCAAATGCGCAGTGCTTTCCTTTTTTTTCTTTAACCTCGACCTGACTATTTCTTCAGAAGAAGTGATCATACCGATATACAGACAGTACGGCAGTTAACCGAGAGATCTAGGTCAAGGCCTAGTATCAATGGCGCACGAATGTTTTATGGGGGAAAAAAATTACATGTACTCGGTCTGTCGTACTCTGTACTTTTACTGCCGTACGCTTATGCAAGGCACTCCACACTCCCTTTACTGAAGCCAAGGGTCATCCTCTGTGTCCACACACCCCCTCTCTTACCCCTCCCCGCCAGCACCGCAAAAAGAAATAAAGAGGCCTTATAATCAATATATAATATGGGGAGTTGCGTGGGCATTTTTGGTAGCACAATAGTAGATCTAGTGCATTCGTTTTGCGGCGGTCGGGGGAGAAATGTGTCGATATAAGAGGAAAGAATGGAATAACACGTCAAGTTATGGGGAAATACTTAGTAGCATTAAAGAAGGAACAGGTTGGGACTTAAAAAATGTGTCGAGTTACCCAGAATGTCGAGAAAAGCCGTGTCGAGATAAGTGGATTGGACTGTATTACTAAAATCATCAAAACTGGCAGCAAAAAAAAAAAATTTTTTTAAAATTGAAACAATACCGGTATTTTCAATAGGACTGTATTCTGACTAAAGGTTTCTTCGGGTTGTTTTTGTTGAAAAACAAAAAATACAATGGTTTGTTTTTTTTTTTAAATACTGTTTCAAATGCAAACGTTTTCCTCAACACCATGAAGGCATTTGAAGACAAAAATCTTGTTGTTTTTCCCTTTCATTTCTAATTCTTTTATGATTGATGTATGGTTCTTTCTTGTTTTTTTCTAACAAGGGTCTTTGCTACACACAGTCTATTTCTCCTTTTTCACCACATTTTAATAATCTCATTGGTAATGCGGTGTCATACATGGGGTTTTATAAAATGACACAAATCCTTCTGCTGGGTGCACCGAGTTAATGTTTAATTACGACACATAAAAGTTTAAATGATGAATATAACAGTTAATGTCACTATTCAGATGTACATTATACTAAGAGACAACTTATACTCGAACATTGCACAGATACACTTTGTATTGACTGACTGATCTTCCATATATCCCGTATATATAGTCAAACGAGAACAAAGATAGTGTACTTGTTTTCTCACACTGCTAGTGTACAACAACCTAGGACAGGCGAAAGGTGACAAAGACAGGGTTAAGCATCGGATGGCTACTAATCATGGAGGATACATAAATATGTCAGTGCCACACCATGTGTCAGTGGTTTACGTGACATGAGACCGACACAACAGGTCTGGTTTACGGCACACCTAGACCTACATCATCATTCTTACCACTGTTCAACATGCCACATATAATAGTGGCCACAGATTCAGCACTGAGAGCTGTTGTCTGATACAGTTCATGTCTGGCATCTGCCCGGAATGGTACAAAACTGCCTGTGGATGAAGGATTGCAAAAATCAAATGTGTTATAGGAACCATGCAAAATATCTTATTCTGCCATGCTTTGATATCAAGTGCAACATGATATATAATTATGTGAGCGGATCTGACAAAATCGGGTTTAAGGTGAAAGACCACATTCATGAGAAAAATTTCCTATCAAAACTGAGATTTCCTTATGGGTGTTTTTTTTTCTCCCTTCATAGGGTGTGAGAAAAAGGAGAAAAAGAAGAAGAAAAAACAGAGATAGGGGAGTTGCAGGTGGCTTTGAAAGGGGTCGCAAAGTAAAAATAAAAAGTCTGTAACACCACTGCTCTACAGAATCAAGGCAAACTTTCAGAATCCAAAGAGTCAGATTACTGTGCCAGGCAACCATCTGATATTTCAGAGGCTGCAAACCCACCTTTTATATAGCAACCTGTAGCTGGACATATAGGATCTTCGCTTTCTTCTGCTCCCTCGTTCCCACTTGTCATCTCCTCTGCAAGATCTGGGTTTTTAGATGGGATGAACTTTTCAAATGTGCATTGTTATTACTACATTACAGCATCAAGTACAACATTCCTAATACAGTCATAGTGTTAACAGACAAATTAAAATGGCTTCCAGTAATAATTAAAGATATATGAGACTGGATCCGACAAAACCAGGTAAAAGGTAAAATACATACCTCAAAAAAATCAAACTAAAACATTTCTAAGACAATTTCAAGCAAAATACTTTTACTGAATGCAGCAAAATGGGTAATTTTTCACATTATCAGCAGATCTCAATTTCCATATGAAAATACTTTTCACCTTTTCCAGAGGGTTTTCTCAGGAATTCCATCTTTAACCTAAATCTCATTTTCATTAGATCAACTGACATTTTATATAACGAACTAAAGTTATTGACTAAGCCATCTCTATTAATCATGATTAAAGAAAAAATGTCTTGCCTTACCTTGTAAAGAATATGTCAGAAAATCTTCATCAATGCTATCTCCATCCACAGATGAGCCATCACTATCACTGCCCTCCTGCAAGGTATTAGATTCTACAGTTGTATTTTTTTTTCTCACTGGATCAAGTTATGAAAGGAAGAATAAATCTGTAGATCCAAGCAGTACAGGTGAGATGTATAATGTTAAACTTAAAATTTACAGTTACAGTGCTTTCATCCATGAAAAGAGGAACTGTTGTAATAATGAAATTGTAGATAGGCGAATCATGGGCATGATTCAGAAACTCAGAATGTCCAAAAGGGCCATTTCTGAAAGTGAAATTGTTAATCAAATTAGGTTAAGCCAGGCCTACTCTAAGTTGCTCACTCATAATGCAAAGGAAAAAAATAAAGGGAGAGAGAGAGTGAAAGAGAGACAGTGCGGGAGACAGACAGATGGACTGACAGACAGACAGACAGAGAATGAGAGAGAGTAAAGATGCATTACACATTCATGTCAATACTGCCTCTCCCTAAGGTTCAGTCTATAAATTAAACCTGAGTTATGCTTTAATTTATTTCACCTCGTATCCAATTCCCATAAACACTTTCTCCTTTTTCGCCAAGGTGGCCAGATGTTTGGGAAGTTTGTGAGCTGTCGGCTGGTCATGTGTTGACAATGAGGATAACATTGATGCTGAACGTGACAAGCTAAGTGATGATGATGATGATGATGATGATGAGCTGGACAAACTCGCTGATAAAGCCGCTGCCTCAGCCTCATGCCGAGCAATTTCCTGTTTCCTTCTGCTCATGATTACAGTAAACAATGGAATAGTTATCTTCCATCTAATGAGATAAAATTTCAAATGACAGGAATGACTTTGCTTTATACTAGTAGAGAACCCGTGACATCTTGGGCCAAGGAGAACAATTTGATTTTGAGTTCTACTCACCCTTAATTTCTTGGTCTTGTTTTGATCAGCTGTTTTCTTCCTCTCCAACCTCTCCTTTTCTATCCATTCTATTCCCCATCTAATTAATTTTCAAGCTGAACGCATGTGAATACAGTCACCCACGCACTGGGCTTGTCGAAGGAAGCCAAAAAAAAAAAAGTTCATAGTATTTTACTGTCATTACAAAATGTTTAAAAAATTGCCTGAAGCTTCAATGAACACAACAGTTGGACACAAAAGCGACTGGGTAAGATTATTTGACACCTAAAAGAATTAATTTTATAAATTTTTGAAACTGTTATTCAGGCTGCAGCATGAAGCGGAAAAAAAAAAAAGGCCAAAATTGCACCAAAAAAGAAATGCTCCCTGAAAATAAGTTTTTTTATAATAAAATTCATCACTCTCAAATCCAAGCTGAAGCTATTGCATGCTTTGGTCCTGTCCATCTTTTTATACACTTGCGAGTCAGGGACACTAACAAAAGAACTAAAGAGGAAGATCCAAGCAGTAAAGGTGAGATGTCTCAGAAGAGTATTTGACATCTCATACACAAATGAAGAAGTGCGCAAAACCATCATCCATCTTATGAAGACCTTCTGAACACTGAAGAAAAGAAAACTGAAATGATATGGACATGTGACAAGAGCCAGTGGACTATCAAAGACCATCCTCCAGGATACAGTTCAGGGAACAAACAGATGTGGCGAAGCAGACAAAGAAAGAATGGACAAACAATAATACTGAATGGACAGGGGAAAACTTTGCCACAACTCTAGCCCTTGCCCACAACTGCCAGAGATCATGACAGTTGATGGAATGCTCACTAGTGCAGCATCCCCACAACTAAGGAATTAAGGAATCCAAAGACATCAAATTACACAATGTACACAATACGCAATGTATTCTAAATTTAAATCACAGAAATTAATTAAGACTTTCTTCAAAACAGATATTTACACCAGCCTCATTTGCATCAGTCTATGACTGGGAGTCATTCATTAATGCTCAGATAGGGGTTTGCCCCCAGCAAATGAAACGCATACATGGGGAGAAGCATACATGTTTTTCAACTATCGCAGTGTTTAAGAACATGAAGGTAGGAAAAAAATGGGAAGATTTGAAGGCAAACACAGGAAAAGCCTACATGGGTATGTGTGAAAACAGACAAAACCGAACTTATGAACTTTAGCTTTGGCCCCTTTCCATATATATACAAAAAATGGCAAAAGAAAGTCTGAAATGCAATGGAATTCTAATGCCCGTTTTACTGATATCATGCTCTCCATATACAAAAAATGGCAAAAGAAAGTCTAAAATGCAATGAAATTCTGATACCTGTTTTACTGATATCATGCTCTCCATATATATACAAAGAATGGCAAAAGAAAGTCTGAAATGCAATGGATTTCTGATACCTGTTTTACTGATATCATGCTCTCCATGTACAAAGAATGGCAAAAGAAAGTCTGAAACACAATGAAATTCTGTTACCTGTTCTACTGATATCATGCTCTCCATATATATACAAAGAATGGCAAAAGAAAGTCTGAAATGCAATGAAATTCTGATACCTGTTTTACTGATATCATGCTCTATACAAAGAATGGCAAAAGAAAGTCTGAAATGCAATGAAATCCTGATACCTGTTTTACTCATATATCATGCTTGATGTCTATATTTAAACCTGACCAAAAAAATGAAATGCAGAAAAATCACAGCAAAATTATTAGATTCTAACCTTTTAATATCACACCTTTCCGGAGCGGGCTGCTAAAACTCTTTCCCTACGGTATAACGCACACTGCGTTACATGCTTCCCTAGCAACTTTGTGACATTGTAAGGGCATTCCCTGACCACTACAATGGAAAATTTTAACATCCTGGGATGCTGAACCTTAAAAATGGAATTCTTCGTAAATCTTCCCACTGTCCTAGCCTGTCGAGCGATACCATGTGACAGCTGTTGTGTAGTAAAAACAAGCTTTGTTTACAAATGCGGAGTAAGTATGGTGTATAACTCCAGGAAGCGCTCCAGGCAGACATGGAATGCTGGTCCATAGGGAAAGAGTTAACAGCCGATCGATACACCAGTCGAATGCAAAGAGCAGCCACCTGCACACCTGTTCACACATCTTGCATCACCTGGGATAAGATGTAGTTTCGTAGCACTCTTTTGTGTTTTTTAAAACATATGATTGCCATTATTCCTCTCTGAGTCTGAATAAGCTTTTCAATGATACAAAATATTATCCTCTGGCTTTATCAGAAGATTTTACATGAATTTTCAAAAACACCCCAAAATAGTGCGTACGCCGGTAATAGCCGATGTAAAGAAGGAATGGACAGTGGGCAAGCGAGAAATGTGATCCCTGCAATGTGAAAGGGTTTAAAACAATGACAGCAACAAAGAAATAGTCATGACAGGATCAGAACTTTATAATCGTTTCCTGGACGTTTCAGAAATATCAAAAGTAAACTCAAAAATTGCTCAGGAATTAAAACAACAGACAAAACGAGACAGAGATGAAAGAGAGTCAAAAACTTATAATATTAGTTACCTGGCCATTGACAAGTTTTCATTTTTGCGACACTGTGTGACGTGCACGAAATTACACAAAACTTGAACTGCGCTGATACGGATGTGTCGATATGCAAAATGTAGCAGGTAAGCTCGCATCACAAGTTCCAACCCTGTGGAACCAAATTAAAACAGCTGGTAAAGCATCAAGACCAAACTCACATGGCCAGGGATAAAAAAATGTTCAAAGACATAATGTCTTCACTGCACAACATATTGTCCCCGCTCTAGTCTAATGGCGCGAGTCATTTTTGCCACTTTTGAGAAGTTAAGAAAAAACTGTTTCTTCTCCTGTCATTTGGTGACTTATGGCATTACGATTCTAATGGATTATTACATTTTCCTATTGGCGCTTTTTTTTTCTGTAATATTATTGTCACTTCCCTTTTGGCATAAGTCTGACATATGCCATACCACACATAGCACTAGCAATATGGTCATCAGTGTTGTTACAAAGAAATAGCTATACCATGCAAATCAAAAAAGCATGCCAGTTTGGGATGATCTAAAGCAAATAAATAAACACTAAATAAATAACAAATTCCATAAAGTTCAGGTAATAGGCTTATCCCAGGGAATACTGATATTTATTAAGCAGTAAGTGTTGAAAACGCCACTTGTCCAGTTAACTTTAAAGTAATATCCCATATTTCAAAACTCATGAAAAAATATGGCAGCTCTTTGAAAAAATCTGGATAAACCACATTTATCAGGGTTATACAAAATGTGCCAAATCAATCGGCATTCAGGTTCAAAAATGATAACTGATTTATAAATTTCGTGAGATTAATATATACTTTACCCTTGAGATGATAAAATAAGTTCTTTGCTTCTTTGGACATGTAGAGACGATTGATGAGGAACAGTAAACAGGACAGGATCAAGAATTTGTTCCGGGAGTTACTAACATGACCCTCTACACCTTCGACTGACTCAGGGCTGGACACAGTTTGTTTCTTTGGGGTTTTCCATGAGCACTTATCTTGACTATTCTCTGCTGTATTGTCCACATTTCTGTCACTATAGTTTTGCAGTCTCAGTTCATGTGGGATCTTGCTTCCATCCTCCTGATCTAGTTGGTTCAATCTCTTATGTCTCATTTCAGTTTCAGTCCTTGCTCTTAGGTGAGGTGTCTTGGGAAGGCATGGTGATGATGGTTTTGGCAGGGTTTTTAAATTTCCTGTCAAAGTTTTGTCATCCACAACTTGCCTTGATGGAGATGTGGCCAATGAAGGTTTAGACCCCTCACACAAATCTTCAGAGGCCTCTTTCTTCCTCCTACAAAAATTTCCACGTTGCGGAGACTGGATATCTGACACTGGGCTCTTTGGAGATTTATTCTTTGGTGTTGAAGTTTGACTACTTGATGCCGAGTTCTCCAAGGCAAACTTGCTATCCACACTTCTTTGCACACATATGTTTAGCATATCTGGATTGTAAACATTAATCGATTTTAACAGAAAATTTAGATGGAATATCAATGATCTGGAAACAAAGTCAAACTGTCAAACTCAGATACAGACAGAGAGAGAGAGAGAGACAAAAACAAAGAGAGAGAAAATGGAAATGTTTCTTTAATTATTTTATATCAAACGTGTTGGCCTGGTAGTTAGAGCGCTAGCTCTGTATGCGAGAGGCCTCAGGTTTCTAACCCTGCTCGGGGCAGAGTGTAGTCCAATCTGACCATTTGAGAGAGAGAGAAAGAGACAAAGGTAGAGAGAGAGACAGACAGAGACAGAGAGAGAGAGAGTGTGTGTAATATGATGCACAAATGAATAATAAAATGTATTAAATTATGCATTTTATAAACCTGATTTACCTAAAATGTTCCTTACCCAAAATACATTTAAAATACTGATTTCAATAAACATTTGAAACTTTCCTTCATTCATTAGAAGAAACAAAATTCCTGCAAGGAGTTTATAAAGTCATCGACAAAGAAGCGTTGTCATCCAGTCTCCTGCAGTTTTGTAAATGCATTTCTGTAATAGTTTCATGATAGGGCCAGCCATTTATGACCCTTCACTGTCCTTAGTAATTGACTATACTTACCTAGTGCTGCAACAAGCATATTCAGCCATACTGAGGTGCACCTGAGGCGTTTCTTCATTATGAAATTGGCAGCTAATCTCAGACACTGACTGGCCACATCTGCGTCTGGACATACAATCAAATCTGGCAACTCTGTCAGAAGACCACTTTCCATGACACTGTCGGCGGCTGCGCGATTATACCTGACATCAGAAATGTTCATAAGTAAAGAGACATTATAAGGGTTTTAATAATTCCTAATTTTATTTTTTTATCGCTGGCATTTATGTTCAACAATATATTTCAAGAGCTGCACGGTAAACTAACTATTGTAACTATTGTAACTCGGTTTTTACAAATTTTTCAGGATATGAAAAAACTAATTCAGACTTCTTTTTATCAGATTTAATCAATTACGCTATTTATTAAAAAAAGACATTTAACTCTGTTTTCGGAATTGAACCCCCAACTTATAACAAAACCTGTGGGATATCAGGGACTACAAGCAAGCCAAATATCTCAATTTTTAAAATTCGAGTTATGAATATTTGCCATATGGCCTTGATTTGTTAATTTTAGCATCTGGACAACAATCAACTGAGGAACTGAAAATCTGGAGTTGAATCTGGACAACATTCAACTGAGGGGCTGAAAATCAAACATACTGAGTTCACTTGTGATTTGACCTTTACAACCTAATTTTAGCCATGCACGGCCATTCAGAAAGTCAGAATCCAATACTATTATAGATCCACTTCATTGTCTTCAAAATGTTGCGAACCAAAGGTGCATGGGTTAACTGATTTAAAGAAGAAAAATAGTCTAACTTACTTTATATAACTATAACTAAGTTCATTCTTCTCAAGTGTGATATTCTAGATGTATGGTTATTCCACTTACAATTACTTGTACACCAAATTCTAACCGTGCGGAAAAAAATACATGTGTTTGTTTGCACCAGTTTGCACGACTGGATGTGTCACAAAAGGACTGTTGGAATATACCATGAAAAACAAACATATAATCCTTCCCTACCACCAACACCAACAATAATCTATACTATATATATTTGTGGACTTGAGATTTTTCGTTGCAAAAGGCTTCTGAACCACTCAACACTCAGACTTCAAATTTTATATGGTGCATCAGAATGGATGTAAGGGTGCACAGTTTTTAATAGAAGTCTCAAATCGGTGTAGGTTTTTTTATTGGAAATTTATTGTTTTGCCATCATTTAGAGCTATTTCGAGTCATAGTTCGCCATTTTAAGGTTTCGTTATCACTTCCTGCGATGTGTTCACTATCAAACACACTAACCCGTGCGCAAATCATGCTGATGTACGGGATGCGCAGGGTGCCAACTCACAAAGGCAGAGCAGTAAGACTTATTTAAAACCAACAAACAAACAAAAATAAAATAAACAAATAGGAACAGGCCAGATGAAGCAGGTCCATAATAACCACCCAGAACTGAGACCAATATTCAAACCGATTTATCCCGGGCAGGGTCGGGGACCTCAGCTAGTGTATACATAATTCAAACTACTTGAAATATTACCTGCAGATATGATTCAGTGTTGCAGCAGCAATTTCAACTGTTTTGACATCAAGGGGTATTGGCAAGACTCCTGTTACATTTTATGAGATAATTATCATTTTTTAACATACATGTTTCCCAGTAAACAAATATCTGTGCATACCCCAAATATAATATATATATATCTAAGTGCTGTATTTAAATTTGATGATATTTTCCATGGAATTTTTCACTTTTGTACATGTATTAATACAGGTACTTTAACAATACTGTGGTGAATGACACTGCATGTACATGCTGCAGTC
Organism: Onchidella celtica; assembly: GCA_963931925.1. NCBI lineage: Eukaryota > Metazoa > Mollusca > Gastropoda > Systellommatophora > Onchidiidae > Onchidella > Onchidella celtica. The sequence continues at coordinate 31,227,148 of OZ007577.1, forward strand.
TAAAGAAGTGAATTTCAAGGAATCAATGAAATATATGTTCACACAAAGGAAGTTAACCTTAAATCTTTTCTTAAACGGCTTAGCCAGATGTGAAAGTGTGCTCTGCCAACTGTTGCTTCTTCACAAATGTGGAAACTGCTTTTGCTTTTCAGCTACTATTTTTTTTTGAAGGGTTTAAACTAAAAATGTTGGATGTCACCCTGTTCATATCCATGATGTTGCACAAAATTCCAAAGAAATTTACTGTGCCATATGCATAACTTACCATGAAGACGTACCAAAGTTACCAATGGAGGTATCTGAGTTTCACTGAGGTCAAAGGGCAGTTTGCATACAAAAAACGGAGACACTCTGTGCAGATGCCCAGTGTCTATGTCAAACACAGTGACAATTCTAATAGTAGCAGACATCACTCTTGCACGAATAACTTCCCAGCTACCATCCACCAAGATCTGGACTGCGACATAAGCCATTCTCTTTGGCTGTGACACTTTAACCAATTTGGAAACATGAGTCTTAAGTAGCAGCTTGATTTTATCAGCCAAAGAAATTTTGTCCTCTCCAACTTGGATCCAGACAAAATTTCCTTGTAGAACACATGTGACTCTTGCATTTGTCCAAATTTCTTCTACCTGCATTTCACCATTGTTCTTTTTCTGTTTTTTATTTCTCTTACTTTCATCTCCCTCAACTTTCTGTTCACTTTCAGGACATCGTTGACTTGGTTTCCATGCCATGTGTTGAGAAATCAATTCTTCTGCAACACTGATCTCACTGTCCTGTGATGTAACTTTCAAACTGGAGAACCAAAGCTTAATTTTCATTCCCTGGAATATTTCCAGACAATACTCAGGTTGGTAGACTGATAGATTTACTAACAGCTCCCTCATCTCCTCCCGATCAGCCTCCTGATGGTGGAAAACTTTTACTTCACCACCACAGCCATTTATCAACTCTGTGAGTGTGGATGAAAACTCTGGACCAAACTGGTAAAAATTAAGAGATGTCGAGGAAGGCAAACTTGAGTTGATACTTAAGAAACCCATTATAGAATGAAGGAAAGTCTTGTCAATATACATGCGGGTATGACTTTCATGCAGTGTGAAAATTGAATAAAGGCACCTCATAGCTTGTGTATAGAGTAGAGGATGAAATGTGCAATTCTCATCATGGTGAATGAAGTGTGATTCTTCACTCTGTGCAGGTGACAATCCCTTTTTACCTGCAGGTTGATTTTTTGTGACACTTTCTGCTATTGTTTCAGCACTTTTCCCCCAGAACTGACAAGGCTTCCGCAAAATATTTAGCAGTGCCTCATGAAGACAAAGTGCTGATTTTTTTAATGTGTCCTCCTCCCCATAGTTCTCTAATGTTTCTGCCAGAGCTGTCAGGGTAGCTAAGCGTGTAGAAAGCTTCTGATCTTTGGCTTGTAATATAGAGCCAAGGTATTGGATAACAGAGTTCGCCCTCTCCATTCCTATCTGAAAAAAAAAAAGCCACCATGAAAGTTAAAACAGCACTAAAACAATACTTTACATAATTAATGCACATTCAGTCATTGGTTAATGTTACCTGTACGTATGCACCCTAAGCATTTTGCGCAAGGGGCGAATACGTATACATACCTATCCCTAACCCCAACCTTATCCTCAACTCTAAATTTTATCAAATCCCTAAGCCTGCCCCCTACCCTTTCAACCAAAAAGCAGGAGGAAAACAAAATGAAAATATGAAAGAATAATTAATTTAAAAGGCTGTTGTTGAAGTATTTCGGAAGGAGCTCTCTAGCTCTGGGAGCACAGCTTTAACCCTCACCCTGCGATGGGCGTACAAATATGGCATCAACTTTTCATGCATTCACTCTACACGGGAGTACCAATACGGCATGGTCAAGCTGACCCCGCCGCGCGCAAGCCATATTTTCACGCATCAGGTCACCGACGTTTTTGAGACATAATCACCGTCTTATTGCTCACTGTATCTCTTCTAAATCAAAGGCATTGTGACATGGACATGTTAACCAGTGAACCACTGGTAGGAATCACAAAGACTAAGCTTTCAATGGCTCTCTCCACACTATCAAAAGATCAGATGTTACATCGACATGCAAACTGTTGCTCAACAAATTTGCAATATTATCTCATTTTCTCACAAGCTGACCACCATCTGGAGTTGTCTGTTTCTAAGAGCCAATCAGAAACAAGCTTTGAAATGATCTTTGCCCCAAATGCCCACATCAATCAGGATGAAATCATTTGTTTAGGACTTGGGAGGGTGTGGCTAGTTATCATGCTTCGTTGTCACGAAAACTATGTACAGCTGTCAGTTTGGTATCATAAGTCAGATCATTGGTTAGCGACTGACAGACAAAAGTTTTGCTGGTTAATTCATTAACAACCGTGATTAAGACGTGGCAGCAAATGTTTTCATACCGATCAAATACAAACCGAACCACGTTGACAGCGGTAATGTGGTCATTGTATATTGGCAGGGTCAGTGTGACCCAGATAAGATACTCCTTGAGTAAAGTCACTAACCGGACAGCGGACTTGAAGCCGCTGCGCACAAAAAACTTGAGGGTCGTACATACTTGTAACAACATTGTTACTCCTACTAGTACTAGTCTTAGTCATTTGATTTACTGCATCCAGTTACTTTCATTTGTTGCAACCATGTCAGGTTGTAGAGGACATCTCCACATCAACTGAAACTTTCTGTGTGTGGGCCTTAGCAGTAAATCTATCAGGGTGACTGTGGAGGTTTGGTCTTCATTTTACATTATAAACTCAGACTAAGTTTGGAGGAATAATGTAGCCACAGTTCTTAATTCTATTTATAACTATACTAGCTGAGGTCCCCGGCCCTGCCCGGAATAAATCGGTTTGAATATTAACTTCAGTTCTGGGTGGTTATTATGGACCTGCTTCATCTTGCCTGTTCCTATTTGTTTATTTTATTTTTGTTAGTTTGTTTTTAATTAAGTCTTACTGCTCTGCCTTTGTGAGTTGACACCCTGCGCGTCACGTACAATAGCATGATTTGCGCACGGGTTAGTGTGTTTGATAATGAACACATGGCAGGAAGTGATAACGAAACCTTAAAATGGCGAACCATGACTCGAAATAGATCTAAATGATGCCGAAACAATGAAAAATGAAACGTAGAAGTCTGAACATTTCATAATTTCTAATATAGCCCATGTTAATTTCGCATTGATGATAATGCTGTTGTGCAAAGTTTGAAGCCTGAGTGTGATGCGGTTCCTGAGCCTTAGGTGACCAAAGTTTCGAGTTACCAAAATATCTAACTACACTCGGCCCTGTCTGAGCTGTAAAAATGACGAATCGGAAAACCTCGAACGGCCCATTTTGTTTTCTATTTTTCTAAATTTTTAAGGTTGTTGCATCATTAAAATGAATTGATACAAACCTTGCTCAGTCTTTGAACTACTTTCAGTAATTTTTGCATGGCTCTACGTGCAGTAGTTTTTTCAGCTATAGAGTACAACCGTCCAGTTTTACCGAATTATATATATAGATATGTGGAAATCTCTTAAAATCATCTTTCTTCAAAACAAATAGGAGACAGGACAACTGAACAAACCAAAGTTCTAGCATCATCCTTGCTCCCCATCTGCAAAATATCTGATTCTGCCCTTTGACCCCTTTCTTTAACACAAATCTCCCCCCCCCCCTCCTTTTTTTTTCACACTGACAAAATTCTCAAATTGTTATCAATCATTGAAAAACTAGACAACAACTGCAACAGTATCCTACAGTATTTGAGCCAACTGACCATTCAACCACCTACGAATTAACGGTAGAAGAGGAATCAAGCTCGATTCCGAGTTTGTTTCTCAAATAAGCTGGACTTGACTCCGTTAACTCAATACCAGCCATTCATTACTAATACTTGCTGGGTGTGCGGTTGAAATATTCTGAGACCAGATAGATGTCTAGGCATTAGTAGCGTTCAATGGTCCCGCTGCTTCAGTCTGCCATATTGGTGCTTGGCTGGTTCAATACGAGTCGACTCCATGCACGCCTCCCCTTCCCAACTAGTACAAACAGGATGTGGGAAGATTTCACAAAAACCAGGGAGGTCACCACAACCTGTTAGAAACTCGACACACAGACAAAGAAAAATTAAATACAACGACCGTATAAAAATTTTTTTTTTTAAAGTGTCACACAACCTCCCCCCCCCCCCCCCTCCCCCCCCCCCCCCCCCAGTTAGCACTGAAACTGAGGATAAAACTGCTACTCTCAAAATTGCCACCCCTAAGTTTGCAAGACCTCAGCAGAGCAGATTTATAAAACATTTTCAACATGGTTGAAAAAAACCCAGGGACCACTTTCATGCTGAATCTAAGCAATCTAGACAGTCCAACCTAGTAATTCAATGCCATAACCAGAAAGTTAGCTTAATCTTTTGGGCGCTAGAGTTGCTATTACAAGAAGGAGGTAGTTTGTCTGTCGCTTTAATGGCAGATTGATTACAATCAGATAAACTAAGAATCTATGGTATGGTCTTGATATCACAAAAAAGCCAAATTTTTTCATTGAAAGTGTTTTGTTTTTGTTCCACAGATTAAGACTTTTTAACATCTCAGCAGTATCCCTGACAGTAAACAGAAAATTAAATTTAAAACCTGCAGGTTTATTACTACTGACTATCAGAATTTCAATGTGTCACTGTGACATCTGAATAATCTGAAACACTAGATTTTTCTTTTTCAAAATTCAATGTGCCAGATTCATGGCACTTTTTATTGACAAACTGCCTTAAGAAGATTCACTGCCTTTTATTTTAATAGTTTTATCCCATTTTTCTGGTGCTACTTCATTTTATCATTTATGGGTTTGGTAAGCGCTGAAAATGAGGGTCAAGATGTTACCCTAATGCATAAATATAACACCAACACTTGATTTTTCAAAACCTTCATAGATCTATGAATCTATGTAAAATAAGCCCATTCTGGGGAGTCTCAGGCCGATTTTCCGCAGCTCAGTTTCTTCTTCCTAATTTTACTACCGTATGCATAATGTTCATGAGTTCGCAACAGTAGTCCTATCTGGCCATCACTTGCCTCCACAAGTGCCGTCCATAATCTTTCTTTCCATATTTCGAAAAACCCGATTTTTTTTTAAATTTCAAAATGCGCCGGCGTCTCCAATAGGCCCATGGATGTCTGACCCGGGTACGCTGGCGGTCTCCATCTCACCTTCACTCCCCCACTCGAACTGGGTTATGCCACACTTCATGTAACATCTCCGGTGGACATCAAAGTGAGTAGTCCGACACTTCCTTAGACATGCTGGAGCTCACTAGTCTCAAAACTATTCTCCAGGAAAACCACTGAATGTGCATTGTTGCCGCCAGGGTCCCTTCTACGTTAGTTCCTACCCAACGTTCCTTACCAGGGCTTACCCCCAACCGAGTGGGCACCGTCCCACCTTCCTCAACTCAAAGAAAAATACATTATACACTGTATCAGCCAAGTGGCACTATGAAGCATAGTCAGTAATTTTCGTGTGATCGGCAAAACTTGACTTAATTTTTTTTCTCTCCCTTTTTCCGCAGAAACGGGGAGCTTTCAAAGGAACACGGGGAGGGCGGGGTTGTATCATAAAAACGGGGAGACTTGGGAGGTCTGTCCATGCTAGTAATAGTATGATCTATTCTCAGCAGGGACTCACCGAGCCGCACGTTTACTATAAAAAACATCCCCATAACAGTTGATCATAACCAACTAGATCTAGATCTAGCTCGCCAGTTCTAGAGCCGTGCCCTTGCGGTGATCCGTATACCACTCCACACCTCCCCACAAATTGGCATTAATTTTTGACTAACCAGTAGCAGTTCAGCCAAAGCATCAAGATGGTGGACTAAAAGCAGCGGGGCCACCAATTTGACCAAAGTGCCGTCATCTAGATCTAGATCTTGACTAGATATCTTATAAATATTAATTAATATTATTATGCTTCTTCCCTCAACACCTAGATTCTAGTAACCCAGATCTAGACTATATAGATCTAGATCTAGATCTTGGTCCACTGGGGGCACTGTCCTCTTTGCTGTGTTGTAACTGGCTGGCTGCACACCATCTCCGTAATATCATTGCCTAGGTCAGGCTAGGAGCGCACAACGCCACAAGTCACAACATCACTGGGGACGGAAAGTAATTAATATCTAGATCAAGACTCTACTCTAGCTAGATCTAGATTCTAGATCTGTGAAACACTGAAAGTGAAAGGAAGCATACAGATCGGAGCAATCGGACTCTTTCCAGACAAAATATCGCATCACTTAAAGAAATCGACAATACTGAAGGTTTTTCTCACTTGAATCAAAGATTATTTTCCAGAAAGTGTAAAACGGTGCTACAGACTTTACAGTAGGCCTAACACCGATAAGCCTACCGCTACTGCATGAGTTGAAAGGTTAAAGTTTAACTCGCGGTCATAGAGCTCGAGGTAAGGTATCATTAAGAATTCTTAAGCGTGAAGAGTGGACTTCTGTTATTCAAAATTCACAACGGGGATTTAATAAGGAACGAGAAATCCAGATACTGCAATTTGGGATAAATTATAATGGCCTAAATTCTTGACTTCATTCAGCATTTTCGCCCGAGACCCTTGTAAGTTGAACTGTTCAACAGTAGATGTGGAAAAATTTAATTATTATAAATTTGCTCTTTTGGTTGGTAGAATCAAATGGATTAGAACTGGTCTCGATATCTAGAAATCTGGCCTATCTATAGATCCCTAGTGACTAGTCACTGTATTGAGCTTCCACTGGACGGGACAAGCTTTGTCAGTGCAGTCTAGGAAATATTGATATATATATATATCTAGACTCTAGATCTAGACGCGCCAGACACAGAACATAGGGTAAATTTAATTAATATCAAAGCTATGATTGTCACTGATGGTACTGGATCATCTCACATAAATTGAGCTTTTGTAGTATTTAAAACAAAAAAATTGCCACAATGTTCTGTATTCCTTATAAAAGATCTAGACCTAGATCTAGATCTAGACAATTAATATACATTAAAAAAAAGTCATAGAGAAGTCTTCCCAAGTCAGGCATGCACAGCAAATTAGACAGTGAAATGCATTACAGTAATAACTAATATATTACTACTACTAGATTAGTTTTGTATTTTGACTTGAGAGAAGAGGCCTGTGCGTCCGACAATCACTGAATCAGCTAGTTAAGCTGCGGGCTACACTAAACCTATTGCCAGCACTGTCCTTATTAGGCTTATAAATCCCCTAATATGAGACTCTTCCCCCACCCCTCACAAACAGAAAACCAAGGTTTAACCCTTGTCCTGCGGGAGGCCACTATATTGGCCTCCTCGTGAGGCATGCAAGACCAAGATTGTGGCCTCCATATTCCAAAACAGGTCCAGCGGGGAGGCCAATAATTATATTGAATAGCAACATTGCTCTTCGTGTTTTGTTTATTCGGTTGCTGCGCCCTTAGCCTATCGTTTTTTTTCACTTTTGTTTTTCACACTAGTTATGCTTGCTTTGCTTACAAGTTTATCTATCATGTCACCCTTACTATCACCATGTCTAACAAAATGGTACCGTCTGATTACATTTATTATTAACTATTCGTCATACTCATACGATAATACTGACAGTCTGAAGTTTGAATGAAATGAACTGGGGAAAATCTTAGGGAAACTTTTGACTTTGATGCTGGTTGTCATCTACATGTGAAATGAGAAAAAAGGGGCCATCTGCGTATTTGAGAAATCGTTCTATGTCTGTAATAATGAATTCCAATGTAATACTGGGGTATGCTGCATTTATAAGGGAGTCTGTCGATAGGTTATTCATAAGGGAAAACTGGGAGAAAATGACCGACTTTGTTGTTGGCCGTTGTCTTTATTTGATGCGGTAATTAGAGAGATATTGTGTTGCTTTGATTAAACCGCTTTTCAGTACATGTATTTTATAATGTACTCTACGAGCTGGAAATGAAATCTCCTGCTAAAGGTGTGCTAAGAAAACTAACATCATAGTATATGGAATCTTTACATAGTGGAGGAGGGAGCAGGCAATGCATTGATATTTAAAGTTAGTCCATTAAAGTGCCTGGTTTAAAAAATAATTTGTTCACCTGAATGGCCTGATCAAGGGACAATAAAAGAAAAAAAGCAGAGCTCATATGAAAAGATTTTAAACACATGTATTAAAAAGGGCATGTAAATGCAGAAAATTCTTTGTTTAACAATAGAACTTATTGTATCTCATCAGAAGTACTTAAATCCAAATATCATAATCCGGGTCTCTTAAGATTTATCCGCTATTATTGTTGTTATTGCGCCCTAAAGTAGACATGATACACATGCTGACAAGGACCCGATTGACCTGACTGCCGAGGTTATTGGCAACGCGCAAACGATCGGCTGACTGGCCGCTGGCTATCCCCGCACAGAGCGTTACATGGACGAGTTCACTCAATGCGGGACTAGGGATAAGGATTGGTTAGGGTATTTTGACTGAGTGGTCATGACATATGGAACGTTTTCCTATTTTGGCAGCTGACAGGAGGCTGTATTTCAAAAGAGGGATCTGATTGGCAAAGTGGGGGTACCTTAGTTCATTTTAATAGCCCAAGATCTGTAAAGCTAATGAAAGTGGGCACTGTTTAACATTACAATGAAATTAATTATCATGAGGATTGGGAAGTTATCTCTCTAATCAGGTGTGACATGATTATCATATTGCATTTTTTTTTAAAACATAGGCCTACTATCCGATGTTCTTAGGTCTCCTTAAGCAGTTAAGGAGATGGCCAGATCACGTGACAAAGGACCACATGGAGTGGTCATGAGCTCGGCCTTTCACACTAAAGCTAATCAAGAGCTAACTGCACTGAGGACAGCTGTGGCTAACAGTTTGCAAGAGGATATTGTCCGGTATGAAATCTCCGTGGTCTCCACCACATGTGTGTATAAAGGGATGTAGAGTTGGGGTGGAGGGAGGGGATGTTAGGGGGCTGCTGCTTCATATTCAGGTTGTGCGAAAAAATTTTGACAAGATGGCCTAACTAGTATTTGTTAATTTGATATCTATCAAGTTAAGTTAATGTTAACATATCATGATTTTCAAGAAAGCAATCGGAGAAAAGAATTCAATATTTGATAATAAAAATGAAAAATTTATAGGGGGGGAAACATTGTTTGTTTTTAATTATAAATGCAATAATGAAATCTGTGACAAACTTTTGTGTATCCAGTGGTCATGTAAACTGCTTTTTGAGGGCTGTTGATATAAATTTTTGATAGGGTTTGCAATTCTGGGGGGGTGCTACTAAAGGCAAAGTGGCAAATGTTACCAGTTTTGCTTGCTACATGCTCGGATGAACAATATTGAGTAGATCTTATTTTCAGATCGACAGATGTGAAACTTAAGTGTTTTTATGGAGGCACTTCATCCCCACATTTATGAAAAAAATATTAGATTATAATATTACGACTTCGGTAATTGGCTGATGCATTTGTAGTAGTAATGCAGTGCTTCTGATTTTGAACTTGCACTGGTTTTCATTAACCATCCTGGGGGTTCTTTTAATGTTTCACATTTATATACCAATTTATTGCCAGGGGAAAAACTTGGATTAGTTTTCACATTTCATCTGCGTAAAGAATTTATAATATAAAAGTTTCCGGAAGATTAACTTTCATTTTGTTTCAGTAAAAAGAACAGAGAAAACTAGAATTATTGGGAAAAATTACTCTTCTATTTTATATAGGATGTTCGAAGATGAGAGTCACTCTGATCTGATTATCACAAATGGCAAGGATTCAGTACATGCGAACAGATGTATCGTGCAAGTGAGGTAAAAGTTTCACTAGTATTGACTTTGTCAGTCAGGTACTTTTCTTTCAGTGGTATCTCCCCATGGGAAGGATTTCATCGATGTGACAGAACTCTGAAGCTTTTTAGCTCTAGACTCACTGTGGCTGATTAGAGCCCAACCTGAGCCAGGTTGCTGCGTAATATGTAGGCATGTTAAACTTACATTCACTCAGGTATTCTTCAGAAAAAGAGCCATTTCTCCCAGCCAGCTTTTCGCCAGTGTTTAATGGATGAATTTAAAGTGGGGTGATCTGATACATAGATGACGATAGTCTAAATAAGAAATGAGACATCAGAGAAGATGAATATATTTGTTTAAATAGTTTTGTTTTTGTACACTACTGTAATCCCATTTGGGAAATTTGCCTTTGTGCCATTGCAGCCCAGTTACAACTGGAGCAGGCACGTCGTCGCCACAATGCAGCCCTGGTCGCCGGGGGTTTTTTTGGGGGATGGGGAGGGAATCTACGGATGAATTTTATTTAATTTTGCCCGGCAAATATTCACAAGTGAACTACTAAAAATATAAGATAGTATGAATATTAAAGTAATGTTAAATTCTATAATATTTGTATGTTGGATTTCGTTCTACCTTGCTCAGAGCAAAACACTTGTGGCAAGACAGTTGGATAAGTGAGAAACCTGACAGTGATGGCAGTGTTGACTGCATTGAGATGCCTGGACTGTCTAGGAAACAGCTGGAAGATTTTGTGAGGTGTGTTCACCAACAGATTTTAAATCAAATTTCAGCACACAAATAATCAGGAATTTAATGTCTCATAAAATGAATGGAATTCCGAAAATGAAAAGCATTGATGGCCATATTCTTTGGATGTGCAAGCTTAATATTGATGAAACAAACTTCCTTATATTATAAATAGAAAGTAAGCAGTTGAGGATTTTATCCAGTTTGATTGGATTCTGCTTTAAGAAATGAATAAATTGCACATATTTTCCACTACCACCTACTTATGGCCCTTTTCCCGTGAGATTTTTAGGAGGTTGACAGTATTTTTATATTGCTCCCAATGGGAGTCTAAGAGGTAAAATAGTTCAAGGATAAGATTCTCAAGGCACACATGGTCAAGTGAGAGAAAAAGACCAGTGGACCAGAGTGCTTGCTATGATACCAATCATGAAATATCATCTTTCAATATTTGTCGAAGTAGACTGTGAAATTTAAAACAATGGGGTTTATTTGGTTTTCATTTTTTCCTTTGTTTTCACTCTCCAGACAGTTGTACTCTGTAAGCGATGGTGCCCTGCTGATGGAAGAGTATGTACCATTCATTTCTGGTCGGAAACACATTAAACAAGGATCATCTCTACATCCTATCTCAGATGTTGATTCTTTGCCAGAGTCCACTTTAAATTCTGAGACAGTAGTAATAGAATCTACCAATAGGCCCACATCTGTCAGAGTTGACACTGATGAGACATTTCAGACACTGCATCTACAACGAGACCAGTCTTATTCTGAGATATATAATGACAACAATAGGAAGTCAGAGGAAAGAAATAGTGATGAAGCTGATGAAGTAAGCAGTGCTAAATATGAGGGCAAGAAGGAGGCACTGTTAAATAATGAGAATTTAACAAACAAAGATGGGAATGATTATAATGAAAATATTTCTCTGAATGGTGCACAGAGTGATCATAGTGAACCACAAAAAATTAGTACTAATGGTACTGGTGAAGCTGAATCAGTGACATGTGCAGGATCATATTCCAGTGCTAATGGTAATCATGCAGATGCTGGAGTGGAAACTGCTGATAAAAATGAACATGAAATAATTTGTACATCAGCCAAGGCTGAGGACACCCATGAAACATCATCAGGTACAGGAGACTCTTCTTTGCAAGGGCACAATGGAAATGTCCAGTCTCAAACTGAGGAGGAAGAAGTTACCCTCGAATGTGCAGAGGGAGGAAAGGAGAATGCAGGGATAATTGACATAGCTGCTCAGACACAAAATTGTCCAGATGAATGTCATCAGGAAGAAGTTGGCTTACATCTGAATGGGAAAGACTTAAATGAAATAAACAAAGATATCAAAGACTTGTCCTCAGAAAAAGATAGAGAGCTTAGTGATGCCATCAAAGCTTCCTATGCTCTTTCAGTGCCATACGAACCATGCAGCCCTCTCGGCAGGGATTTGTTACAAATGCACCTGCAAGAACTGCATTGTGACTGCTGTTTATCTGTAGATGGAGTTCATTTTCTGGCTCATCGGTGTGTTTTGTCAGCTCGCAGTGAGTACTTTGAAGCTATGTTTGGAGGTAGGTGGTCTGAGAGCAACATGTCCACAGTGACTCTGGAAGGTGTAGCACCTCAAGCTCTTGAACAGCTGTTGTTGTTTCTGTATGGCGGAGTGGTGGAGCTAGCCAATCTCAGTGATATGAACCAGTTGTTTGTCATTGCTGACATGTATGGAATTTCAGCTCTCAAAACTGTGCTGGCATTTCATGTCAAGAAAGATCTGTGCCATTTTTTTCACCGGCCATGTCAAGTTTGTACAGCAGGTGCATGTGAGACATTAGCATTGTGTAATAAATTTAACCTAGAAGAACTGCAGACTCAGTGTTTGAAATGGATGGGCAAAAATTTCACAAAGATTTGGCCAACAAAATCATTTTCTTCAATGGCAGAAGTCTTGCAGCAGCAAAGTCTGGAGGCAGTGCAAGCACAAATGACACCTAAGAATGTTGTGGACACCATTTTACAGTGCGATAAACTGACCACTAGTCTGCCCCGCATCAAGTGGACTGAAAATGTTCTTTTTACCATTAGCCAACTTATGGATTCTGCCATTGAGTTCACCTCAACCAGATTTTTGGATGTCATCCAAACTCAAGAATTTCTGGAATGGTCAAAAGCAGCCTCATGGAGAGCAGGAGTTTTAGAAGAGATTTTCAATTCCGTGATTGATTCACTCCCTGTAGACACTGCATGTTTTGTATTTCAGAATTTAAGTAAACTGATGGATTATCATTCAGGGGCAGCATACCCTGACCCTGATGTTGTTGGTCTATTGGAATCGATGATCAAACGTTGTGAAAAGTATTTCCGCACGCACATCCATCAAGTAATGAGATCATCACAATGGTCCCTTATTCCGAAAGAAGCACAGGACAAAATAATGGAACGCTCGTCATATGTTTATCTAGAAGACCTATCAGAGCCAAAAACAAGACCACCTCCGAGGATTTCACCAAAGGTGAGCTTGGCTGTGTTAGGCAGAACAAGGCTGCGTAGATCTAATGCTTCTACAGATGGGGAAGCAACAGGGGCTTCAAGGAAACGTCCAAATTCTGGAAGTTTTGGCACCAACACAACATCGTCCTCTAAAGGTGCTCAGAGTAACACAAGACCAAAAACAGCACCATCCTCAAGGCACCAGGAAAGTCTAGAAAAGTCTCAGGCTGCCTTAAAGACTTCAGAAAAATATCCAAGCAAAAAGAATGGCAAATCTTCTGTATTGACTGAATCAACATCTGACACTCCCAAAGGAGGTAAGAAGGCTCAGTCAGCTGCATGTTTGAGAAAAGAAGGAAATAATGGGTCCTCCAGAGCAGGAACAAAAGCAGAATTTGCCAACCTTGTCAGTAAAAGTGATGAAGGCTCTGTGAAAGGAAAACTTGTTCCCCAAGATAATGGAGGGAATCCAGCTGAGAATGTAGCAGAGAATGATGAAAAGAAAGAGGCATCAGGCCTTCATGACCAGAGACCAAAATCCTCATCTCTACTTAAGTCTTCAATGGAAACCATGCCGCAAAAAAGGTCAAAGCCTATGTCTTTACCAGCATCTACAAAGACTTCAACAAGAAGTTTTGGGTTTACTTCAGCATCTCTGCCCAAGGTGAGGACAGAGAGAGCAAAGTCAACTAAACTCAGAGTGAATGAACAAAGAGATCAAGTTTCTCCACCTAAACACCTGGGTTCCAGACTTCCAGTGAAAACCAGTAGAAGCAGACCGACTTCACAAGTATTTGATGAAAAGTTGAATTTGGGGTCTACAACAGGGCAGTTTGATAATGCAGGCATTGAAAGTACTCACTCTGTCACATCAAGTGAAAAGTCAGAAAGTTCTGTATCAGAAATATCCATGATGGGCTATTCCAAGATAGTGACACCAAATGACAGATGTAATATGCAGGAGACTGAGAAAAACAACAATAACTTTGAATCTGCAGAATGCCAGGGAGATCATAATATGCCTTCAGCTGCACAGCTGTTAGATAACAGAGCTGGAAGTCTTGATACAGTGGATACCAATTTCAACCTTTACAGTACAAGCAGTGCATCATCTTCAAATGTGCCAGAAGACACTTCAACATTCAGCTCTGAAGATCCTCAAGGTTTTGGAAGACATGATGGTCAAACAATTGACTTAACAGCGGTGGATAATACAAGTGCGATGTCCAGGGCAAGTCTGGGACCATTTTCCTTTGGCGCTGCAGGATCAACTGAAGGAAGAGATAGACAGATGGAAAAGGAAGCTGCCGCAGAAGTGAAAATTGTGGCAATGAGCAAATCTTTAACCGTTGGTTTTTATGTTCCACCAGAACAGTAACTGTGTGGAGAACAAATGATTAATACTATAAATTTGCATTGTCTTTTTTTTTTTTTACTACAATAATTCTTTTTTGTGATCTCTCAATTTTTCTTACCTAATCAAGGTAATCTTTGAGAAACAATCTGAACTAGAGATATGGTGTAATTTGGCGACATTGGATGAACTTGGAGGTTGTCTTTGGAATATACATGTATATAGAAAGAGTTTGCATGATCTGTTTGGGCTTATCTTGTTTCCCATTGGTGTCACCCAACCTTAGGTATAAATTATCAAGAAAACTAATTCAGTGCTCAAAAAGTTTTCATTGTTAATGTCCGTAATTTCCACAGTATCGTTATCCTAATTCCCTGGGTCCAATAACTAGTTTCCCGGTGGAGGGACCAAACTCTCAGTTGCATTTCCCAAAACAATTATGGTACATGTTTGTTGATATGTGTAAATGTAATTTATTTGATAGCAGTCCCATTTCTCCTCTCCTCACGTTGCCCCTCAAATTTTTGTTGGTTTGCTATGGTGACGATGATGTACAGCTCTCCCCTACAACCCCTACCCCATCCACTTTCCCTAGTTGAGTTTATGTATATTTTTTTCATCAGTGCAGTGTGAGCTAGTGCGGTGTTCATTCTTTACTCTTGTTCTTGCTGAGGAATAATAATATCCCCAACTTGTCCAAATCGCCACAGCCGTAACACATTAAACTGTCTAAGTCAGTTTTACATTTCCAGAAAGCATGAAAGAGTACCATTGCTTTCTAGATCTTTTGACTTGCACAAAAGATGTTTTTGTGTGAAAATTCAGACTTTGAAGGTTCAGTGGAAGACTTTATGCTTTTCAGGAAACAGTAATATTCGAACATCACTTAGGCACTTGTGTTGTCTGTGGCAAAATCTGGGCATTTATCTACTAACTTTATCAGTGATGAAAAAAATGAATCAAGTGGGTGGGAAAGGGCTTGAAAGAGAACGAACCTACAGATCCTTTGAGGAGTACATGCCCATATTGGAGTTTTAACCCTTTGAGCCCTGATCTCCTGACTCTATTTGACCCTGTGCCTGAGCTCCTGAATGTTTTTGTGGAAAACCAGGGATTGGTTAATAAAAAGGTCACGACAAGAAATATATGGCAGATAATGTTTATTTGAAAACACTTACATGTATAAGTAACAAAGATTCCTTCCTGGCATCTAGTGTCAGTACTCCACCTTGTTGTGCCAGCCTGCCCAGCACATAAAGCCTCGCTTATTAACACACAAATAATGTTCACAGTAAGAATAGCGAAATATAGATTTCACTACCTTCACAGGGTAGTCTTTGTACTACACATGGGGGTTATCCTGTTTGAATTTATTGTACTTATACGAGCAAACAATACAGAGGTGGTTGGTCGTGCCATCCTCAGGGATCTCAGGATGATGTATGCCTACATTTTGTAAGTGCTCTGGTTGGAACATCACGATTCCTCATTTCTCTATGAGCAACACTGCTTCTGTAGGGACCTAATAAATCCAAACAGTACTAATCCAGGAACTTTTTAAATGTGTACTTTTTGGTCCAAAGAAACTGCTTACGCTGCCTGGGGTTCCCAACGGCTTACCAGCGTGACGGTCTCAAAGGGTTAAAGTAATACATGAATGCATTTGTGAAAATTCTCAGTGGAAGTGCCAGATGTTGTCCCCACATAAAAATTGTATTAATATATTTTATAAGCCCATAAGTCTTATCTTACACTTTTTTTTAAATTATTATTTGCTAATCATCATTATGCCAAACATACTACTTGTGTTGTGCTGCCCACATGTATTTCAACAGTATTAGCAGGTATATTTCTTTACACTCTGCTCAGGTTTTAATAGCAAAACATATTTCTGTGTATAATTTTCTTTGAAATATTTCACATTGTGTTTGCTCACTGATGTTGGATGTAATTATTTTAGTAAGAGTAATGAAATCTTATCCTAAAGAAAAAATAGTGGCAGGCAGGAGTTTTTCAGTGTAATGCAATTTGGCCACCTATTTTGCTCAATGCTCAGACTTAATGACAGTTTTTAAAATTATGAAATTATTTTTGTCACATGTCAGCTAATCTAACTCATTCGCTTTTGTGTTGACCTTATTTAAGTTACAGGCAACTTTTGTTAAAAGTTGTAAAAATGTAAAATACGGTAATGTTTTTTTTTGTGTGTGTGCATCCTATGATAAGCCCACCATACAGGAGAGATTATGTTTAACATGCATGCATTTAACTCAGCGCGTAACCCTGGTGGGCATTAGATCTGAGGCAAGACTGTAAATTATTTAAGAGAGAGGGGGGAGAAGGGGTTGGACTTGGAGCACAGGCTTATGCCAGGCACCTCATCTAGTACTTTAAAAAGTATAAAATATTGTTGGTCAAGACAGACGTAAGGACTGATAGAAGGTGCCAAAATCTGAAACGACCAGCATACTTACAAGCACTGCTGAATGAACACCTATGTTTTTCCTGTATTCCTCTATACAAATCATGAGACTTGCCAATCCACTTCAGACATATAGGCGAGTGGATTTTATGAATTAAAAAAGCAATCAAATTGACGACAACAATACAAGTTCATGAGTTTTGTTCAGCCAACCCCCCACCCACCCAATTTCCTCTTCATTTGAGTCAAAAGCATTTCACAAATGGATGTGGTACATTTTGTAATTTTATAGAAAATGCAATCAAAGTGAAGGCGAATAACAGACGGTGTTACTTCTGTCATTTTGTATGTACTGTATCTTTATTTCTTTGTTTTCCCCCTGGTTTGCTCTTTATCTGAGCCAATAGTTCTCAGAAGGGAAACAGGGAAAGGTGATGTTCTACAGATAAAGCATTTATCTCTGTTGACTTTGCCCTAGATATTGTTTTTCACTTAGGAACTTGCGCATGGGTTGTTTGTAATTCTTTACAGAGAAAATAGGCAGCTTGCTTTTGCTAATCACAAGTTTTCTTTTTTTGTTTGTTTTGCCTGCATTTTTTTTAATTTCACACCAAGCCATACTGTGACCCTGCAGATTATCTGTGGTTTTTTAAAATTTCTTCATGACTTAAAAGGATCTTAGCAACTGTAAATATTATCAGTGACACTAGACCAAGAGGGTGAAACCCAACCCAAACCCCACTGGGCTATGCACAAAAGCCATGTTGGTTGGTTTTTTTTTTTTTTTTGGTGTCTTTTTGTAGCCAAGTTGTATGTAATTAATACCCATGAATATTTGTAGAGGCTTACCTGAGACTAAAGCGCATAGAGCATTTTAAATGGATATGCGCTATATAAATGCTATACATTATTATTATTATTATTAAAGCAATAACAGCTATCGAACAGAACAAAAAAGCCATGAAATGCATAATATGCATTGTCTGCATGGACTAATCTATAGTTGCACATTACCCAAAGGAACAAGAAAAATCTTCCAGTTATTTTCTTAAGGACAGCTTTACGGTGGGTCAACAGAATTAAATCAAATTTCACCTTACAGGTAAGGCTAGTTTAATTTTGAAATGATGCCACTGTACAGTGTTTATTTTTTACGTGCTGTAATTTATTGCAATTCAGCATTTTTCTTTTTCAACAACTGCACCAAGAGCACTTGCATATTTCTCTACCACTGCTATTGTTGCCAACTTACTGGTTGGCATTATGAACTATTCGTCCTTTTTGTATTAAAACACCTGCAGTTCATGTGATCTTAACTGAAGACTGCAAGTGGAAAACAACCGTAGTCGTTGAGAATGTCAAACCGAGAAAACTGATTTTTGAAGTTTGAAAGTCTACAAAGGTGGTTCTCAACCTTTTTCGGGCAATCGCCACCTTAGGCTCCAAGTTTACTTTTATGGCTCCCCTCCCCCAGCCCCCCTTTATTATATGTTCGTCATTAAATAGAAAGAAGCATTTGCCCCCAGATCGTCCCCTATTCATAGTTTTGCCCCTCTGTCATCCCCTTTCATCATTTTCTCCTCCTTGTCACCTAGTTCTTCATTTTCACCCCCCCCGGAAATCAAAATTGCCCCAATATCGTCCACATTGACAACCAGTGGTCTACAACTTCTCTCATGTAACTGAAAGAGTGATCATCTGTATTTTATAGTTACAACTCTGATTTCAAGCTTTTGGTTTTGCAGAGAAGACGCTATCGAACCAAGCTTGCTAGCAGGCGGTAAAGGTAAAACGTGGCAAAAAGAAAAAGTTCTATGTAGCAAAGCCTCGCATAAGAAATAATAGCCAAACGATACAATGAAACGCAAATGAAAAGAGAAGACAGAAAATGTATCATTGCATCGTTTGGGTTTATTTCTTACATGAGGCTTTGCTACATAAAACTTTTTCTTTTTGCCACACTTTGCCTTTGCCTGTAGCTTTGCTGCGACCCCACAATTTTTCTGTGGTTTTTATATTTAGGCGGTAAAGGTGAAAATCACTGCAGTTGTTTACCCCTGTAGTCTTTAACTATAAATTGGCAATTTTCACTTTTTCAATAATGTAGACACAATTTTCAAGACCTAATATTTCTTGTCGAAAGTTCACAAACAGTACTTAATGTGACATGGTTTTGTTGCTTTAACTGGTTTTTTGTGTTTTTTTTCTGAAATTTTTGTTTGCCAAATCTGAAATTTCACTGTGATAAAATTCTGATTGTTTCTAACGTCAGCCAATGTCATAGGTTACATGTACAACACTATTTGCAACTAGATGTTTTCTGCCCTGCTGTCACCTAGAGAGCCTTAAATGACTTTAAAACTGAGTTGCCTGGCATTATTCATAAAAAGTACTGAAATGCGACATTGTCAGTAACCAAAAATATCTATGTCATGTTTATGTTTTGCAATCTCTAAGCCACATCAACAGGTGCAAAAGCTGGCAACGTAAATGGAATGTTCAGAGCAGTGACTTAAAGAAGAGAGAAAACCTTGACAACAATAATGAGAGTATTAGGAGAATAAGCAGTTGAAGATGGACACCCTTTTCATTTTTTTGTGACAATTCCCTGTAGGGGATATCTGTAGAAAGAATGCACAAATATATATAATACATGTACATAAGCATGTTAAATTTGGATCTGCATTGAGAGTGGCATTGTGAAATGCACAATTTCCTTAGATCATCTCATAAGTTTGAGATGAAATAGGGCGGTAGTACTGAAATCTTCCTCATGCTTAGCCATTTCTATGCTGCAGTTATTTTTTGACATATGATGACCATAGTTCTTGTTTGTTCCAACTCCACATTTTGCACAATTGAGAAATTTGATGTTAAACATTTGCAGCTTTAGTATTATGATAAGGAGTTAGAATAAATCTGAACTGTGAAACAACTTGATAAGCCCCACAACACATTTTAAACAAGTGTCAAAGTGTGCATTTGCTGTGCCTCTTCTACATGCAAAAAGATCTGAAGTTTTTTCAGAAAAATAAGATAAAAAAACAAAAACTAAGGTCATGCTATGTAAGTAATTCCAAAATGATGTCTTGGTTGGCAAGAAACAATTGGAGTGGATAGTTCATACATGTATATACATGTATATATAACTGCCGTGATGAACAAGCCATTTAATCTGCATATGGCTTTGCTGGTTTAATTTTGATTTCATGAATTATATCTTCTAGTCTTGTCCCAATAACTTGTATCAGGAGAAGTTGATGGATTAGTTTCTTTTCTGCTGATTGCCTGGTAAATTGTAGAAAGTTTAATTTGAATAGCAGCACTAGACTAAATTGAATCACTTAAGAGAATGCTGTGCATTTTGTCCACCCTGACTATTTTAAATGGAACATGTCAAGCAAAATCTTTTCCTAGAATTTTATGCAAAATCCCGCAGCTTTGAGCTGTTTAGTCCTG
Organism: Onchidella celtica; assembly: GCA_963931925.1. NCBI lineage: Eukaryota > Metazoa > Mollusca > Gastropoda > Systellommatophora > Onchidiidae > Onchidella > Onchidella celtica. The sequence goes on from OZ007577.1 coordinate 31,247,463, forward strand.
AAAAGGGTGAAGAGACAAAGAACTGGTTTTTTATACTTTGGAGCATATCAAGGGCCAGATGACCAACTATCAAACTTGGTTTTTACAATTTTTTCAGGCGAAGCAAGAAGTTGAATAACTCTTTTTATCAGACTCTCTATATCTATAAGTAGGTAGTCCAAACTGCCCCGCTGAAGGGGCGAAATCCCGTTTTGGCATAATTTTAGGCCAGCATTACAAGGATACTACTGCTGTGAGTTTATGTAAAACGGCGTGTATCCTACATCAAAATAAAGTTCAAGTCTTCCTATGTCAAAGTATATTATCTTTTTTATTGTTTAATGTGTGTAGCCATGCGTTTTTATTGCTTGAACAAGACACAGTCTTGCTGTTTTCACCCTGAGCCGCACATACTGATTTGACCCCTCATAACAAAGGACCGCGGCGCGCCGATGTAGCGCATGTGTTTGAAAATAACTCACACAGAAAGCCAGATAAATGAGGTTTAATTCAATGTATTTTTCATCCTGTTTTAAGTTGAAATTCCTTTAAAAATCGTTTGTTGAAAAGTTTGTTGATCGAGAAACTGGCGGAAACTTTAATAGATCAGGATCAAAATTATACGCAAATGAACTTCAGCCTTTGTATTTTCAGGGCATGCCAAAATTAGACTTAGGGCATGTTTCGGCGCCGACTGTTTTTATAGACCCACCCAATACTTAATTTCCTCAATTTTTTCTGACTCTCAGTGCTAAGTCAATGGCAACACGGTTGACCTAATTTTCAATTTAAAAAACATAAAAACATTATTTTTGTCTCCCTTGAAAGAGTTCACACAAAATTGACGTCGGATGACATTTGATGATTAAAAAAAAGTAAAATGAGATGCTTGTTCTACATTTGTACCCCTCGAAAAAAATTGAGCGTAATGTACACCCCCTAGACTTGGAAACAGATAAAAATTTTAATGTTGTGACTCAATAAACAGTCATTTTATGGGCGGTCAAAGTTGAACTATTGTGCAATCTGCAAAAGGTAGCAAATTCGAGGTGATTTTTCACTTTTGAAAATGCCATAACTTTCAAACCCTTTAAGCCAGAATGACAAATTTAGTATCAAAGTTCTTAGAAAAGCAAGGTCCATCAGATTAGACAATAACCGGTGAGTTGTGATAAAAAGTAAAAGTCAGTTTGGACTACCTACTATAAGTTGCAGTGTTTAACTCATTTGCTACAGTAAGCCGAATATTCGGCTTCACAGACTTTCACTTCACTATGGAAAGCTGAATATTCGGCTTCAGTGGACACCGAGTTTCCAACACTAATATCGAAGCCAACTTCTGGAAATACTGAACCTTATCCTGGTTCATTGATTTTCCTTTACTTTATTAATGTCTAATGTATTATGTCTTGTGTTTCTACTGAGTGAAAGAAAAACATCTTTCATCTGGGTCTAAATTTCGGTCTGGATAATGTTGCAAGTTCCCGCCCACACCAACAAAAGTTACTGGAGGGAATGAGTTAAAAAACGTCATTTAACCCTTAGTTCTCAGAATTTAACCCCTACCATGACAACCTGTGGAGTTGTTAAGGGCTACAAGCATGCCAAATATCTGAATTTTAGAAAAAAGTTCAGTTTACAAGTTTACCCTGCAGCCCTCAAAACATGTTTAAGCTTATTATGTTCATGTACATGTGCATGTATTGTGGTAGCCTACTGAGGCCAAAGTTTCCTGATGTGTGCACTGATCAGTGAGGCAAGTGCAGTGACATGAATAAATCAATGCAGCCAATGGAAATGTATCGTTTCAAGTTAAATGATACAAGTCAAGGACCAAACTTGTGCTATCTCTAGGCCTAAAATTTAGAACTTAATTTAAATTTACTTGTTCTCTTTGTACAAATTTCCTTGACTTTTGAAAAACAAAATTATGACTGCTTTGGAAATAAATAGGAGGCGTGGAATAAAATACATGTAGGCTACATGTACATTAAAACCCAGTCCATATTAACCTCATTTTGGCCTTTGACCTCGGGAGTAAATCCTACATTGTGGAATGATTGTTATGTCACAGTATCAATATTGACAAAAGTGGGATCATGGGCACTGATAAATAGTAGATACATGTATGTGGTTTCTGTTTGTGCAGTTCTCTGGTGATGTGTCTGATACAATAGTTACATTTGAAGTTGTTTTTTTAAAGGAAGTGGCTATTTTCACGACATGTCGTGGAAATCGCCTCCGTGAAGTTTTCCACGACATGTCGTGGAAATGGCCTTGGTGAAGTTTTTCACGACGTTTCACGACTTAATACAGCTACCCCAGCCCCTTTTCGCCTGATTAGTCAATCTGACAGTGGGGGCCGCCATTTTGAGTCAGAAAACGGTAAGCTCTGATTGGATGAAAAACGTGTCGTGAAAAAATCTCTCCACGCTTTTTCCACGATATGTCGTGTGCCTAGACACTTCGTTTTTTAAATCTCTACACCATTGGCATGTGTTGCTTCTTGGGAACAAAATGCAAAGTGGGGAGAGCAATATTTTGAAAGCAATTACAATGTAATCACTTTTTGCCATTCAAACACATTCATGTGTTTTTGTTTTTTGTTTGTTTTTTTTTAATCATTTTATATTCATGTTTTTGTATACTTGTTGAGTCATGTTACCAACATTGCTCTTGAGGAGCTCATTCATTTGCTGTGTCTTCTCAAACCAAATGGTTATTCCTATGCCCATCTTTACCATTTATTCAAGTTATGAATCACATATGTTAATTTACAATTTTTGTATTGTAACAAATGTGGGAATTTAGTTCATACAAGCACCACGGAGATGCTCATATCATTAATTTTGCGAGGACCATAAGTTGAAAGATCACTGCATTCCATCCAACCAAATCACTGGTCTCGTCATGAAACCTCACAAGTGTAGTCGCACAATTGCAGATGACAACTTTTTTTTGGTCAAATATCTTACAAATACAACTCACTAGAAAATTATATTTTAACCCGTTGCCCTCAAAACGACTGGCATCGCTGGGCCACAAATGCAAATGTTCTTATCCTGTCTAGAGCCCAGGATTGTCGAGTCACAGTAAAGATCGCTGAATCGTCACTGACTCCACTAATACCATTAGTGAAAGGCAATGCAGCAAGCATCCTGGCCTGTTTGACTTTAGCTTTTTACGCAAGGTGTAAAACCTGTTCCCAAAATTTTACTTATTCCAAACCCTTAATTTTAAATTCCGTCCATGTTTATTATCTTACATTTTCCACTTACAAACTCCTTGAAGGAATTTGATTATTTCCTTTGATTAAAAGTGAGTACAATAGGAGTATTTTAATGTTTATCACTAAAAACTGTATTTGAGATTTATAAGGAATACATTTCAAGTAAAACAGTACTTTTCCACTACTGTAAAATTAGATCATTCACAGATGTGCAGGTTTCATGATAAATATCAGTTTTCTTGTTATTTTTATTATAAACACAAAAGTTCAAATAATGCATCCTGCCCTTTGGGGCCTTGTTGGAAAACTCCAGATTTTTTGCACAGATTTGTTGCAAAAAGTTCAAATAATGCATCCTGCCCTTTAAGACCTTGTTAGAAAACTTCAGATTTTTTGCACAGATTTGTTCAATATGACCTGAAAACTGAAAATTTCAAGTTTGAAACAATCTTTGTGTGTGTGTACACTACATGGTAACGAAGTACGCTTTATGACACTTTGCCCAAACCATTTGCCTGAAAAAATGAAATGCTTCAAAAAAGGAACAGCTCACATCATCTCTTACAGTACTACAAATGAGTTTGAAATCTTTGAGTTGTTTTTCTTACCCATTTGAGTCTTGACTGCTCTGCTGCCCAAAGGGAAAATGATGTAACTGACTGCATGGTCTTTTCTACTTTATTGTCTCTGATTAATGAAGGGTCGGTTTGCCACACTAGAAACTACTATTCCAGTAACAGATACATCTAACTGACTTTGACATGAAAGAATATGATTGTGTGAGACAACAAGGTCCTTGAGACAATAAAGTAGAAAAAGGCCATGCTCTCAGTTATGCCGTCTTTCCTTTGGACAGATAGCACAAGGAGTCAATATGTTGTATAACTCTTTGCAGATTGTTTTGTTCTTGATGTTGTTTTTTTGTCTTTAAATTTTTAATTCTTTGATGCTTTTCAGTATAGTTGCATGTGATTTTGTGACTTTGTTTCTGGCCTGTGATAAGTTGATAATTGTACCTGGTGATCCCAACCACTACCGGTACTGCACCTCTTTTTTTTTTTTTTTCTTACAGTGTGACACATTTTTTTTTTAGACCTTAATAAATCAAATTTTGGAATTGTGCACTCTTAGTTTTATCTGTTTGCTGAGTGAAAGTTCTTGGTTATAATCAATTCATTATCGATTTCATGTACTGGCGTATCAGCAGTTGTCTTGTTTTACAGGAGAGTATTTCATAGTTTTGGTCACTTTTGTTATTCTTGGATGGCAAAAATATTTCTGATTATAACTTCAAACTATTTTAAAAAGATATCCATAAGCCACAATGAGAGACTATAGATCTCACCATGAGCAATAATAAGATGGTCATAATTCAAAACCACCGAAAGAATCAGTAGACCAGGATATGAGATGGATGACAAATTGTTCTGAGAAATGGATGGCACTGATTTTCTGAGTTTTGGCTAAAATGTAGCAGTGGTATGAATGTTTTTAACATCAGCAACCAGCATGTTTCATGGACAAACATTTCTATCAATTCCAGATAATTATCACAAAACTGATGTTTGAACTTTTTTTTTAATTGTTTATACAACAAAATTTATCTTGTCACATTCAGTCAGCATAAAATGCAATTTATTGTCTGTTTTTACCATGGGGGGACTCAAAATCAGAATACTGTTTCGGACAGTTTTGTATTTTGGTCTAATTATCACTATTAAGTTACAAAACACAAACACTAAAAACAACTCAAATTCAAGTTACAGTAAAAAATAATTAAACAATCAGCAGCATAAGTCGCAGAGTGAAATATGAACCTGTGCAAATTTCAAACAAATTTAAAAGGCAGTTCTGAGAAAATCAATGTTGAATCCACTCATGATAAAAAAAGACAATATAACTATCTCAACAAAGATTAAATATGTATCAATGTGCAAGCTTAAGTGTCAACCTACCTTATCCAGCTTACTGATCTACTGATTTGAACCCCCCATTAAACATTAATAAGAAATGAGATCAACATAAGAATCAAAGGAAGTTATAAGACATTCCACTGACTTAGCACCAACTGAAGAATGCGTTCTAAATTATGAAAACAGTTGTAATGGATTTGGGGACAAAATGAAGCATTATAAAATAAAATTCCCTAATCCTTCCTACTGATGTAATGGAAGCCATTCAGGCAGCTAATGACAGAGCTTGAAAAAATAAAAAAAAGTCAATGGATTAGCAAAAAAAGCATTCAGTAATTCATTCATTGCAATAGAAAAATGAAACTTTCTGTACAACCAGACTAACAAACAATCAGAAATTATTAAAATATGAATATCTGCATGGATCTGACAAAGCCAGGCTAAAGGTAAAATTTGTATACCTGTTTAAAAAATTAAAATAAAATATTTCTGAGACAATTTCAAGCAAAATATTTTAACTGAATGAAGAAAAATGGCTAATCTTTCATATTGTAAACTAATTTCCATAGAAAATTTTTCGCCCTTGGGAGGATTTTCTCAGGAATTTGGCCTTTCACCTTAAGCCCAATTTCATCAGCTCCACACACATATTTCGAAGGGTGCCTGTGCAAACACCATAACTCAAAAATTTTCAATTTTTATTTTTTTTGCATATTGTGTTTCGCCATGGTAAGTACTACATTTGGACATGATGGCAATTCCATTATCGAATTAATTGACGTAATTATTGATGAGGATTTAAAGGTCATAACAGACATTTGATACTTCATGTCAAACTTTCCAATCGCTCTCCTGTAGAATTGACAAAACTGGCGATAGGGTCTTTGCACATGCACCCCTCGATTTATTTGTGGCTGGATAAAACATGGAGCAAACTTGGTACTAGCACATTACCAAAAAAGACAATTAGCCAGTCAGAAACCCTGAGTCAATTGGCCTACATAGGACTAATCACGTTTGCTCATGAGATTTATCGCTGCAATCCAGGTCTGCTGGTTACAACATGGCGCCACCATTGCTTTGACTCAGGAAATCTGCCGCTACTGAATCCCTACCAATCCTGCAAAAACCCTACTACTCTCATGTGCTAATCTGGGTTGAATTGGATAAAGTCTGTGACTAGATAAGAAAATATCGAGGGTGTCTGAGTAACTGTAGTTGGATGTAAAAAAGGACAAAAAGCTTAGGACAGTGGTTTTCAACATTTTTCACCCCTCTAGGCCCCAAATTTTTGTTCATTGCCAGCCCCTCCCCCACACCCCCCACCGCCATTCCATACTTGAACCCAATGGATACATTTCACAAGAAGACAGCCTATAAACAAATTATGATGTTAAGTTTTTCAAAGCTTTTTATGACAATAGGTGTGTTGACTATTCATTACAAACCAGAAAACATTCTTTATCAAATGCACTAAAAAAACAACAACAAAAAAAATAGGCCTTTTCTGCTCATCAAACCCATCTACATGTGCTGTACAACAAGCCAGTGACTGACATGTATTTGCCCCAAAACATCCTCCATTCAACTTTTTGCCGCTCGTCCCCTCCTCTAGCACTCCCTTGTGCCCTGTTCTTCATTTTTGTCCTCAGGGGGCAGTACTGCCCACACTGAGAACCACTGGAGACAAACAGTCTCTATAACTGGTTAAAAATCATTATCTGATGGACACATTCTTTCATCAATGAATCAAAAAAAAAAGGGAACAGTTTGGACTAGCTGTCAATCCCAAGGAAATGATAAGGCATTTTAGGAAGAATGTTGTTAGGGGTGCACAGTCCAATTACAATGCCAAATAGAAAAAATACTGAGTTCTGTTCATTGTTCAGCAATGGCTTATTATATAAAATAATGAGCGCCCCTAACATTGGGAAACTTGCCAACAAATATGCAAGGCAAAAAAAAATAATTAAAATTTGAATACCAGATACTGACTGTAACTTTGGTCCATAACAGCCCTTATTGCAGGCATCAGTTTATTTCATAAATTTATAATAAAACTGCTGAAAATCTCTTTGATCCACCGGGGTGCACCTAACATAATAAGGTCATTCTGATTGTGTCAGAAAACGGTGAAAAAAAAATGTTTGGTAGTGCAGTAAACTGTTGATTATAAGAACTACTGTAGAGTGAATATTTCTGTGCTGTGCAAAATACGTTAACTATGAAACATCACTGTATTATACTGAGATCCCTTTCAACAATTTTACATTAGATAACAATATCACTGAACAATGGCATAAAGAAGTAACAAGTAACGTAACTGGGGAAAAAATACAATTATCACGGAAGGAGGTTTCGCACAACATTGGGGTATTAAAACAGTGCTACACATGATGCGAAAATAAAAGACAAACCCAATACACACTATCAATGTCATAATCTTTCAATGCATTCAGATTACCAAATGAAATTGAACATACTCGTACTTATTAATCTTTTCACATCACCTCATTCCACAACAGAGCAACCCACCTTACAACCAAGTGATGCCAAGTCAAAATCTGGCAAGAAGAAAAAGTTGTATGTAGCAAAGCCTTGCGAAAGAAAAAAAACAGAAGTGGTACAATAAACTGCAAAAGGAAAGGAAAGACAAATCAAGCTTTTGGTATATTTACCTTCTTCAGGAAAAAATTGTAACAGGATGGAAAATTAAATGAATAAAAAAAAAATCAGACAAAAGAAAATATAGAAAATTTAACAAATGCGGGTGCTCAATGCCTGTGAGTCCAAAACTCAGATTCTCGGAGAGCAGCACATCATGTATCAGTCACTTTGGACCACCATACATTGACGGACTTCCTGTGCTCCGAGAATCCAAATTTGGGTCTCACAGACATGAACTACTTGCATTTGTTAAACGTTCTACGATATTTTCATTTGTTTCATTTTCTATTGTGTTACATTTTTTTCCCTGAGGAAAGTTAATATACGGAGAGCTTGTCTATCCTTTTCCCGTGTCTTTTATTGTATCGTTTCTGTATTATTCCTTACATGAGACTTTGAGTACAAACTGTGTGTTCTTGTCTTCTCCTCTTTATAACTTAAATACTGACACTACTGCACTTGCCAGAATGTAGGTTTTCTGAGGACATTTTGTTGTGGGTTTCAATTTACCCCAAAGTCTTGCATCTACAGGAATAATTACTATCAATAAAGGGCGATCACAGGAAAGCTGAACTGTGTGAGCCATGTGATATGAAAAGGTTAGTTCATGTCTGCCAGTGTAAATCTCCAAAGATAATACATGTATTGGCAAAGATCCGCTGTACAGGAATCTTCAGGAATCTGACTATGAATCAGCTGACTACACTTAAAACATCCTTTCATCTCTTTGAAGGTAATTACATATGAACCACATTTTTAAAGGGACATTTCATTTTTCTAAACTGATACTCTTTTTTACAGAAACATTGTTTTATTCCTTTAAGTTTTGATTTATTAAAATTGTTCATAGTCAATGAATATTTCATTCTTTATAACAAATTTAAGCAACACAGCTTCCTTTAATTTCATTTTGTTCATGTAAGCTCAATTTGACATCAGTAAACAATTATTCATGTGTGTCAGACAGAAACTTTAGTCTCTATAACACTGACAGCAACCTTAGTTATAACTATGAGGGTGTGCTGGGCTCGCATTCAAGACCATCAAGCATCCCTGTAAGAAGATATAATGCCCACATTCCTGTCCACCTACCAATAATCTTTTACAATAGGAAGAACATTCAGATTCCATACCCTGCACTCTTGGAACAATAAAAAGGATTTAAGACTGGGGTACAAAATATAACTGCATAACCTGGATGCCATGAAAGACACAAGCTGTTCAATTAGGGGAGCATTTCATGAATGTTCAGTGCAAAAGTCCAGATTTTAAATATGTAGATGCATAAGATTAATGGTGTTTCTGCAAAATTTAAGTTAGATGCATAGAAAGATCCAGTAATGATATCTTAATTTGTCAGAAATACACACAAACAGACCTTAGTAAAAATTTCACGTGGAGCACTTCTTGATTTCTTTTGAAAGAGTTTATATAAAATACCAGGTGAGCAATTTGTAACATCATATTAATGAAATAATTGTGCATATATCAAAATATAAGCTCATAATGTACAAAGCCTCTATGTACAAAATCAGCATGACGGATAAATCAACACATTGATATTTTAAGTCTTAAAAAAAAAGACCAAAATTTCACACAATATTGTAACCAAATATAAAGCACCATAATTGGTGTGTAAACAACAGGTGACTGCTACCTTAAACTTTTAAAGTAAATAAAACACCCGAAATAAGATTTCTGTAAATTACAAACAAAATGAGACCAAATATTAAACATGGAGCTTAATTTATCATTAATAAAGTCATGTTTGTAAATTGTTTAAACAAACAAAAACAATATGTTAGAAATTCTGTTTCTAAACTACACAATAAATAAGACCAAAAAAAAAATGTTCCACTATTCCATTCAACAATCACCAGGTATGTGCAGTCAAAACCAGAAAAAGTAAGTTTTTCTTTTCTCCTTCTTCAAGCATCCCATCATAAAATTTCACGTCATCTCAAACCACTTAATAAATAATAAATGAAAGAAAACGATGCATCACAGTCAAACCAATTTATTATATAACAATTCTGTAAGAAAAATGAAAATTGCATATTTTCCTTCCTTTGTACATCATATTCAGAAATTGTTATTTTCCCCAACCACCTAGAATTAATAGGTTTCACACCCAGCCAAACTTTGACCTTTCTATTACAATTTTTAAAATTTAGTGTAAATTAGTTCCATTATCACATAAATTAATGTACTTAGGGTTTATATTTAGGGAACTAGAATGCAAATATTACTTACATCTACACTGTTGAGAATAACGCGTTTTGTTTCATTGTTTCTTGTTAATAATAGGCAAATATCTGAAAATTAGTATGTTTATAAAGAAAATCTAGGGGCTCAAATTTTCATGAGTTTGTTTGTTAAAAAAAAAGAATGAAACCTACCTTGCATTTTTTGTTGACTATCTAAATCCGAAAAGAATATGCATAATACACAGCGTAGAGCGCAACTGGGAATAAACTTTTATTCACATGCTTTGACAAGGAACAAGTACAAAACTTTGAAAGTATGTATATGTAAAGCAACTATTACCATAGAACTGCAATATTTTGCTCATAGCTCTCAGAAGAGATTCATACAGAAAGTTTTCATGAAGATCCTGCTTGTGCTTGCAATGTTTTCAAGCTCTGTATCCGTGCTTTCAAATCTTCTTTCAGCGCTTGCATTCTTGTAATCTGAGCTCTTTGATCAGATCTGCTAGTTTGCAATGCATTAACAGATGCTTGCAAACTAGGCACATTCATGTTAGACTGACTCGCCAAAACGCGGGTCAACAGTTCTTCAATAGCAGTGGTGTTAACTGAACTCAAGCTTCTCAAAAACACCAACACTTCATTTGCACGTCTTGTCACATTGGCAATTTGCTGAGCTGCCTCGGAAATGGTAGACTCTGTTGTAGCTAGTTGTTCTCTGAATGCAGTTACTGATGTATTGAGATTCTCACACTGCAGCTGTGCAGGTTCAACAATATTTACCCTCGTATTATTAAGGTCCGTATATCGTTCACCACTGTTATCCTCCATGGTTGACAGTCGTGTCTGCAGCTGTTCCGCTTCAGTGGATAAGGCCAGTAATTGCTAAAGGATAGAATTAAAGTTTAACTGTTTAACACGTTCAGGTCGTAGGATAATGCCAATTACAAATGCTCTGTAAATAGCCAGTAGATTTGGCCAATCAAGACCAGCATTATGAAATATAAAGTTTGGTAATACTGCTATACCTTGCTAAACGCTTACATGTTTTTGTTTCATTCTAGTCAAATTTAGCATTTTCTAGCAATATGGGCATTGTCAGGCATCCAAAATTTGTTTATTACTGGACATGGGTAAAATAAGAGTCATGGAACAGTAGTAAATCAGTGCGAATATTAAATGATTAAACAATTCTGTCTTCAAGAAGAGCAACTCTACTGAGCGTAAATTACTGTAATGCAGAAACGGATCTGGTGCACAGTGGCCCAGCAATGGTTCATAGACTGCAATAGCCATGTAATGTTTTAGGTGCCCAACTCCAATGATTATCATATTTTTGTTCTGTTTCTAGTGCACACAAATTAAAGGTGTGTGTGTGCTCTACCAAAAGCACCATGAGCATCCCTTCCACCATAGCGACCTCACTCATAAATGGTCACTTTATAGCAGTGGTTCTCAATGTGGATGATATTGCCCCCTGGGGTGGCGATTTTGAGTTTGAGGGGGCGAAAACAAAGAAAAGGGTGACAAGAAAGCAAAAACAACGAAGGGCACAATTGGGAGTGGGGGCAAAAACATGAATGGACGACTTGGGACTTTGTACCAAATACAAGGCAATCACTGACTTGTTCAACAACACAGGTAAATGGATTTTATGAATAGAAAAAGCCTGCCTTTTTTTTTTTTTTTTTACATTTGTAAAGAATACTTTCTATTTTATAATAAATAATTATTGTCAATAGTTGGCTTAACATCATAAATTGTGTGAAGCGTGTCTTCTTGTGAAATTCATCTCTTGGGTTCTAGTAAGGATTTGGTGGGAGGGGGGGGGGGGGAGAGAGGGGGGGGATATGACAGAAGAATTGGAGCCTAAGAGGACAACTACATGAAAAAGTCGAGAACTAGTGCCTTAAAGCAAGAGTGGGCCATCCTATTTGCTGTGTTTTGAGAAAATGAGGGCTGAACTCTTTGCAAACTCAAGATTTCAATGACTTATAAAAGCAAAGACTTCATGTTAAAAATATCCACCAAACAAGAACAGGCATTACAAGATATTTTTAGCAAGACTGAGGTAATGTCTTTTGATAGAGCCAATAATTCGGAAAATAACAAAAATGTGGGATGGCCCACTCTTGCTCTCCGGTGACCAAATAACTGTGTGGCATCATAAACTGTTTTCCCCATTTGTATGCTCTACAAAGTCATTTAATTTATGTCAGACACATAGCTAATAAATATCATAATAAAAAGTGCCAACCGTATGCTTGTCTTGAATCATTTGCAAGGCTTGCTGTGATGTTTCTTTAGCAGCGGAGGCATTCTGTTTCAAGGCTACCAGGGCTGTGGTCAGATCCCCTGACTCATCCATTAACTGCTGACTCAGTGTAGCCAAAGATGCCACCTGTTCCAGGGACTGGTTAGCTTTCTGCTGGACATCTGGGGGTCACACAAAGTGCATATTGTCAGTGTGCTAACATGATAGTCTCTCCCATTTGAAAAAAAAGCAAAAACAAAACCTGTTTATCAAGGTGACAGTTGAATAGTTATCTAACAAAATCAGTCGTTTAAATATGGGATGGTGGAACTGGTTATTTTGTTTTTGTGTGTGTGTGTGTGTGTATGTTATGTTGGGCTTGAATTCAAGAAGAACATGAAAGTCAATACAGTTTTGGCCTAAGTTTGACTTAGACCATTATTAGACCATTAGTACTGTAATGATAGGCCAATTTGTAATACTGATCAATCAGTGCTGACTGAGGCTAAGGATCATCTTTACCATTTCAAGCCGTATCACAAAATACCACATTAAACTCTCCTGACAATTAATCAGAAATACTCCTAGGCAGAAATAAAACAATTTCAATCCTGTCTAGGAACAATGACATCACTGATAAACCATTATCATTATATAGCATTGCAACACAATTTTGTGTGAATGGAATAAAAATTGAAAATGGTTCTGAAACTAAGCAAAATATGCTAAAATTAATTGCTATACCCCCCCCCCCCCAAAATTCTTCTACAACTTGCCATTCAGCTGGTAAATCATAAAAGAGCAACTGCTTGATAAAGCAGGACAGAGTTATTACATGATAGTCCATCAAAATCACTGATTCCAAATTTCCTGAGCATGATGCTTTGGCCTTCAACCATCCAATTTACTGCAATTTCAAGAGAGTACATATTAAATAAATTCACCTGCAACTTTAACACTGAAATTTGCTACAGTGTCAAGTGTATCTTTGGCTGTCTGATACAACTGATTAGCCTCATTCTGAATCACCAGAGCTCGCTGTTCTGCATTTCTGGACCTCCACAGCCAATCAGCTGATGTGAATCCTGATGCCTGAGTTTCATTGGTCAAGTTAGCCACAATGGCCACTGTCTCCAGTGCTCTGAGATTGGAAGGACCGAAAAGGCCACTCTCCGCTGCAACCTAGATGAAAACAAGAAATCTCAAGTTAGCATCACAGTTTCCTCCCTTTTCTTTCATGTCTTCTTTTTTTTTTTTTACTCCGTTACCTTTTATTTCAAATATATGATAATTATATTGATCACTCTTCTTTACATCATTTTGTTCCGTTTAATCAGCAACTGCTTTTCAGTGTCATTTATCAAGAGCATTGTTTTTCCATATACAAATGTATTTCATGAAATTTCTTGAATTCATTCTTGCCAACATTCACCATCATAGTAATCTTCAATTAAATGATTTATTAATGTACTTAAGTCTCCATTTGCATAACCTGTAGTAAATGAGACAGAAAAAGAACTCAACAAAAACAATTTGTAAAAATTTTAAATGTTTCCTGTGATGACACTGAGAAATCCCCAGTATAAGTCCAAACACACTGAATTGTATTAGCTTTATTAAGCATCTTTTTGAGCCCCCTTACGCTGACAGATGTGCTGCACTGTGCTCCACTCCAAAAATCCAAGTCCAGGCTCATAGCTAAGTTATTAGTTTACTACAATTTTTATTTATTTGTTGAATTGTTTTATTGGTTCAGTTTTCTATCCTGTTATATTTCTTTCCTGATGAAGATCAATCGATTGCAAACTTGATTTATCTTTCCTTTTTTTTTTTGTGTTTTACTGTTTTGTTTCTGTATTATTTTTTATGCGAGGCTTTGCTACATACAAAATTTTCTTTTTGCCATATTTGGACCTTGCGACACAACGTAGTGTTCATTGTATCATTCAGGATGAGCTAACAGCGATCTCAATAGTCTGACAAAATTGAAAGAAGCCAATGATTCCAGCCATCTACTGGGCAGATATCTTTATATTCCAATGGGGAACTAGTCAATGAAAATGTGTGGGCATCCTGGTCAGCGGATATAAGATAAGATAAGATATGACTTTATTATCCTGTTTCCAGGAAATTTGTTGTCACAGCATTCAGTAGTGGTACAACGGCAAAATACAATATCTAAGACCTACAGGTCTTTAACGCATACCACACACACGCACATTGCTCACACAACATTACCAGCAAGTAAGAACATTACTAACACACATACACACTGTACAGAACAATCCATTTGGAAAACTCAACAGCATACTACATCAGAAAACACTGCTATTTCGATTTGCGGATGGCAAAAAAAGATCGTCTATAGCGCTCTCTGTTTGTTTTTAAATACACTATTCGTCCACTTCTTTGGGATCGGGCTATCTGATGGAACAAGGGGTGGGAGCAATCATTTAGAACTGATTTTAGTTACTTACTCCTTACGTTATATACTCAACAAAAAACAGCTCAGGGACTTTTTACCTTCACATTATCTGTCTACTGTTGGAACTTCAATAAAACTGACCCTGACTGCTGTTAGAGGAACAAAGACTGATCATAAGGCCAAAAGAGAAAATACTGAGTTGTATTCACGGCTATAGGTAGAATGTGCATATCCGACATCTTTAGTGTAAGGACCCACACATCACCATGGCGATTGTGGCATTGATTTTGATTTGTTAACTGATTTGCACTGCGAGCACGGGACACATCACGAACCAACTGGCAGCGAGCTAAAAGTAGTTCACTATAATAAACAATGGCACATGTGTACATGTTCAATGGGAGATGTTCAGTCAATTTTTTAACTTCGTTTCCCTTGTTTGCACGGATGGTAGGGAATCTGACCAGCTTGGATCCATCCTTTCCACCTCTGTCATAACAATCAACTACAATGCAGGCAGTTTAACGCTTAGACATATCTCAAAAGTTACACTAATCAGCTGATCCACAGCACTCCTTAGTGTAGGAAGATCAAAACAAAAACACTCTGTAATGACATGTGCATTCTACCTATAAGTTTTTGTGTAAAATACCATACTCTCCTAACAACAGCTTTGAAAACAAGTTTACATGAGTTCCAACAGCTGACGGGCGATATCTCTTCTTCCACCTTTCTAACATCCCCCAAAATCCAGATCTCTTCATCTATCACTACAAAACATTTCCCTGACCAAAAATAGCAAAATGCAATATATAAGAACACTACAGATTCTATCCACTATTCCATTAAGCAAAGACAGAGAACGTAAGGAATGATGAAAATTTCGTTGGGCATTTTCCATATTGTTGTATGTGCACTGTTGCCTTTTCAAGAAATAGAGGATTGACTGTTTCAAGAGTTGTGTAAAAGCAGGGTTTATTTAACACGCTTCATAATCGAAACTTTGCCAATTAAAATGACACTTATACATAATAAAATTAGGAGTGAGAGGACCACTTTCATGACAAAACCTAAAAATTGGCAAAATATTGCATGCAATAATATGACAAATACCCCTTGATTAGTACCAACCTGAGACTGCAGAGATGACGTGGTTGACAGTGCATTGCTGGTTCGACTTGCAAAGCTGGTGTAGTCTATTGCTACACCAGAAACAGATGCAAGTGTGTCCTCTAGGCGTGCAATTGTATTCTTGGTGTTTGTGTCAGTTGTTGCTAGGTTACGTGCGCTAGTGAGTACTCTCCTTGACTTGGTTACAAGTGTAAGCACTTGTTTGTCCACCATTAGCAGTGATGAAGTTGTATTATGATGAACATTCAAGGCATCTTGAGCTTTCTGTAAAGGAAAATTTTGTTTCTTCAAATATTACCAAAGTATTAGTCAAAATAACTGACTGTAATATCAAACGGCAGAAATCTATAAGCTACATTCGCTTTTTTGTCTTATCCTCTTCTTCTCTGTCTTGTCTGTATTTTATTTGTCACTTCTCTCCCCACCCCCCCCCCCCCCCCCGAATTTACTTTTAATAATGTCCCTTCTGTCATTAAACTTAATTTAAACAGTTGGATAAGCAATAATTTCCATAACAGAATCACTGGCAGGCCCCCACCTAATGTATGAAATTTTTTCTTTAAAAAATCAAATTTATGAACGAAATTTGACATCTGAGCATTCTGGTGATAGCTCAAAATTATCATGACTGACAATAACAGGATAAATTATCAGTCTGCATTAGTTTTGTCATTATTATTATCAAAAACATTGCCATTACAACTTCACCTTTAGTGCATCATTGGCTTTCTGATTTGCTGATGCTACTGTTACATTGAGAGTGTTGAGCTGGCTTAGGATCTCCTGGTCTGCTGTAGAAGCATCAGCCAGTGACTGCAGATAGTTCTCCACTGCCTGAAGGCTTGCAGCTAAATCTGCCACTCCAACACTTCCAGCCTGTAGATTTGCTAGGGAGAAAGAAAAACAAGACAGTCAATCAAGTTTCCAAATCAGTCAAGTTTGAAATGGCTGCCAGTAAAAACATCTTTCAGTTTGAGTAAGAAGGTCAAGCTTGAGCTGTCAAGACCAGTCTGTGGCAGTCCAACCAGCATTCCTGTGTCAACCCAACCTAGAGTATATATCAAGGGTTGGCAACCAGAATGTTTTCTGTTCAAAATAGTCAAATTGAGAAAAACGAGTTTGAAATTCATAATTTTAAATGAAAATTCAAATAACTGCAATAACTCCAACAAGGTCACATGAATACTTTTATTGGGTTATGAAATATAAAAAAAACAAACATTTTGTGTCTTGGATATCTGAGCAATGAATAAAATTGGACACAACACTTTCTGGTTGATAGCCTTCGATATAGGATTTCCATATGATTGGTAGGATTACTGCAAGAATGGATGTCCTACATCAGAGTGAGAACAGCATGTTGTAATTAATAGCAGATTTATTTAGGGACAATTTCACTCGTATGAGCAAACTTCAGGTAAATATCATGTGTTGGATTCACATAGGATTGCAGGCTGGGAAATTTGTCAAATTCTTGAGGACGAACAGATAAACATATCAATGCAAACTGACACAGGGCTGCAATTCATAAGTGTATGTGCATTTAATATTAACATCTCTAATCCTTGACAGGGAGAATCAAAGGCACAGGGGAGATAGATTGTCTATTTGACTTGGTAATGAACTTTTGTCACAGGAAATTTGCACAACATGACTACTGAAAATTAGAGTGGTCACAGGTCTTCACCAGTCACTTACCACTGAGAGTAACAAAGTCAAGATATTATAAATTTTAGATTATTAGAAGAAATAGCACAAGGAGCTATATATATGTGATAGTACCTAATTTGCCATTGTTTGCTCTGACTTGGGTTTCCACAACTGTTCTGTGTGAGTTTGCTGTATTAATAAATGACTCAATTTCCCCCAGCATTCCTTCAATGTTACTGGTGCTATTCATTTCGATCACATCCATTTGGCTCACAATGGACTGCAAAGTGGCATTGACACTCTCAATTTGTCTCATGGTCTCAGCCTCTGACTCTTCTGCTGATGTTAACTGGAATTTAAACAAAGCACAAATCAATTGTCTGTGACAATACAACTGTGTAACAGAAACAGACTGTGTGTGCCAGTCTAGGTCAAATGTGAGTGACTCTGGCAAAACCAGGCATAAGATGAAATTTTTATACCTCTTTAAAAGTCAAATTAAAATATTTCTAAGACAATTTCAGCCAAAATATTTAACTGTATGAAGAAAATGGCTACACTTTTATATCATAAACAAATCTTAATTTCCATAGAAAATTTCTCCACCTTTGGAACTTTTTTTTCTCAGGAATTTGGTCTTTCACATTGAGCCCGATTTCAGCAGATCCACTGACAAATTCACATTTTAACCCTAGTCCTGCGGGAGGCCACTATATTGGCCTCCCCGCGCAACACGTGAGGCCTGGAGGCCATTATTTTGTCCGACGCTTATCCGTGGGTCCTGTGGGAGGCCACATTTTTGTATAGCAACGGTGCGCCTCGCGCTTTGTTTATTCGGTTGCCAAGGCTGTCATTGTTGTTTTTTTTTCACTTTTTTTTTTTCCACACTATTTTCGCGTGTTTATCTATCCTGTCACCCCTACTATATCTAACAAAATGGTATCGTCCGATTACGTTTATTACGATGCAACTATTCGCAACTATTCGTCATACTTGTGTAATAGTATTGACGGTCTGAAGTTTGAACTGGGGAAAATCTTGGGGAAACTTTTATTTTGATGCTGGTTGTCGTCTGCATGTGAAATGAGAAGAAAGGGGCCATGTGCGTATTTGAGACGCCGTTCTACGTCTGTAATTATGAATTCCGATCGTAATATTAGGGGATGCTGCATAAGGGCGTCTGTCAGTAGGTTTTTCATCAGGAAAAACTGGGAGAAAATGACCGACTTTGTTGTTGGTCGTTGTCTTTAGTTGATGTGGTAATTAGAGAGATATTGTCTTCCTTTGGTTAAACTGCTTTTCAGTACATGTATGTGCTCTACGACCTGGAACTGGAAATCAAATCTCTCACTAAAACTAACATTATAGTAAGTGGACGCTTTACATAGTTGAGGCGGGAGAAGGCAATGACACGATACATGTGGTTAGTAAATTAAGCGAATGGCTTAAAAAATAATTTGTTCAGCTGAATGGCCTGAATTAGGGACAGAAAAAGCGCAGAGGTCTTGGGAAAATGATAAAACGCGTGTTAAACGGCATGTAAATGCAGAAAATTCTTGATTTGGGGCCTTCCATTTAACAATAAAACTTACTGCATATCATCACAAGTACTTTATCCAAATATCATAGGGGTCACTTAAGATTTATCCACCACTATTGTTGTTATTGCATCCTGAAGTATAAGCAATACACATGTTCACAAGGACCCGACTGACCCGACCGCCGAGGTTATCGGCAACACACAAACGATCGGTTAACTGGCCGCTGGCTATCCCCGCACGGGGCGTTACGTGGACGAGTTCACTCAACACGGGACGAGGGTTAACTTGATTTTATTCGAATGAAATGTGCTCTGTCTTTCTATCTTGATATATTTTTGTACAACTATCAGTTGCATCTCTGGTCACCATAAAATTGAAAGTGAACTGAGAAAAAGTAAAGAGAGACATGAAAAGTTTCATGCCCCTCCTGTTAAGTTTTGGTTTTATCAAATACAGTCTTTTTCCATAACACGACAGAGTAGGGTACAAAATATTATGACTATCTGACATCAGAAAAAAGCATCGGACAAATGTTTGCAGAAGAATAATTTGAATGCATTCCTTGACTATGAAGTTTGTGCTGCATCTTTCCCCCTCACACTACAATTTACAAATTAAGGATATTCACCACTGTTTAAGTAGCGCTGAACTGTAATAATTCATATAGGTCAAAGTTAACTATATATCACACACACAAAAAAAAATGATGCAAGTTCCACATAATTAAGTCTTCCACTTGTCACTGATTACAGTATTGGAGCAACAAAAATATCCGTAAGCGATTCTATCTCACCTAAATACAATGTTGATAAATGTTGCAAATACATTGATCAGCTAAGGCTAAGGAAGGTTGGAGTACTGGTATCTCTGTTCCATAAGTAATAAAAGCAAAGAAAATTTAATACCATGCATCCACTGCTTAACTTCTCCATAAGAAGGGGTCAAGTATATAAAAGAATGCCTGCTGTGACAACAACGTACAAAATTAATAAGTTTCTCCATTTGAGCTTCTGCAGAAGCCAGTCGAGCAGTGAAAGGTCCCACTTCATCATTAATATCCTGTTGATTCATCAACGTGACATTTGATTTTATGTAGTCTCTCTTTTCTCTCAGTGGTAAAATTGCATCCTTCATGAGAGAAAAGCAAGCATCACATTCTGAAATAGCAAAAACATAACATAATGAAACCATTTTATAGGTAGAATAAACTTTTTTTTTTTTTTTTAAATTACCACTTGAAGATCAAACTGATGGAAAGAATGTAAGAGGACCCAGAATCACAGGAAATAAGACACTTTAGAAGGAGAAAGTTTTTGTGTTTGAGTCTGAGTTTAGACAAAGCATGTCGACACAATAACAGTCACATTCTGCTAGGAAAAGGGAAGACAATAGACAGAATATAACATAATGGTAGGACAGGAGGAGATCCTAAAGAAGCACCCATCAACCATCCACTAAGGAGGGGAGAAGGCAAGAAAAAGTGATCAGACAGGTAATGCAGACAGGTAAACACAGATAAAACAATGAATCACTGCAAAATTACAGACTAAAACAAACAGAACAAAACAATTTAATCATTAAAGTTTTTTAATCACGTCAAGTCTGGATAAATCTTCTAATCTTTCACTTACCAACACATCCAGATGCTGAGAGCCCCTGGTAATTTTCCTCACATTCATCACAAGTGCGGCCTACAACATGTTCAGCACAGGGACACTGGCCAGAATCCACATCACAGACAGTTGAAGTTGAGCCTGGATCGCTGCAGTTGCAAGCTGAGGAAATGTAATCACATGATAAGTTTACAACTATCAAGTACAAGTTGATTTATTGTGTTAAAATACAAATGTAATGAACGATGTTGCAATCAATGGGTGGGTCTATTAATCACTTTTTTTTTTTTTTTTACATCAGTTCTCTTAATGAGAGAATGGGAATGGCAGACAATGCGTTTGACTACAGGATTGAACTTTCTCACATCGCCTCGTGCAACTAGAAAGCAACCCACTTTACAATTGACTGATATGCTGTGTGCTATAGTTCAATGATTCTTTGCCCAATCTCATGTCATGATGATCAAAACCTGTGTCCCCAAAATTTCACATTACACAGTGTACTATGTATGTTTGGGTACAAAACATATCAAGGGGTATTTGCCACATTGCTGTATGCATATTTTACCAACTTTGAGGTTTTGTCATGAAAGTGGTTCTCTCCCTCCTAATTTTATTATGTACAAGTATCACTTCATAAGTTAAAAACTTTTCCAGATATGTGTTGGTGATGTAATGTTTTATGCGTTTTAGCCCCTTTACCTACCGGTACCTACTCTTAATCCTCATTTTCTAAAGAAGGCAAAAATGTATACAACAATATGAAAAATACCCGACGATATATTCCTGTCTTCTTCTCTTAATAATCTATACACTGATACCATTGGCCATACTGTAAGTTTACTAGACTTTTTCTTTTTTGATTTTCGAACTCACATCCCCCCCCTCCCCCAAATTGTGTGTACAGGGAATAATTACTACAAAATAAGAACATTTAGAGGGAAATGGAAACATGTGAGTCATGGGATGTCAAAGATTAATGTAGTAAGTCAGCACCTGAATCTCATAGACATAGCTTGACCTTTGACCTTACCTCTGCAACCATCAGCCTGCAGTCCCCAGTATTCTGTCTCACAGATGTCACATTCATCTCCAATGACATTATTAGCACAGTTTTCGCACTGATCTCCTGTAGTACCATTCCTACAGTTGAGACACACCCCTGTGATCTCATCACACTGTGGGGGGTCAGTTGCACCTCGTTCTGAGCAGTTGCAGGGAACACATATGTCATAGCTGGTAAATGCAGTCATGTTCTCTCTCCTATGTCCTGTTGCGCACCCCTCACATGATAAACCTGAAAACCATTGAAATGCACCACCTAGCTGAATTTCATCACCTAAATTCTTAAAACGTCAGAATATAATAGATATAATAAATTCATTTTAAATTTGCATCTTTGGCTTTTGTAAAGAACAAAGAGGATCTTAAGAAAAACATTTCTCAATTTCTCATCTATTATTTGTCAACTCACCGCAACATTTCTTGCATTCATCCACCCATCCATTTGGTTACCAATTTTTCCTTCTCTTTGTCTATCTGCTCAAGTATTTACCAATACTCTGATCTTTCTGTCCAATCAATTTTTTTTATCCATCTTTCATTTCTCTGTTCAGATTTTTTGTTTAATCCTCCTAGTTTTCTATCTGTGTACCTATCATAATTTTCATTAATCAGTGAGTCAATCCAGAGAGTGACTACCTCATCACCTTTTCAGTTAAACATCTGTTTACTACCATTATCCCAATTAGCATGAAATAAACCTGTGCATTGTTGTCCACCTACAACAAATCAGAAAATCTAGTCATTATATATATATATATATATATATGACTCATTGCAAAATAAGAACAGCCCAAATCTACCTGCCACAGTACAGTTTTTAAACTGCCTATAGCTATTTAAATGTGCAAAACTGAATACTACTCAATGAAGGAAAGTTGTTGGTCACATCGAAGTTGTGTGATATGTCATGTGTACACATTTCTTTCTTTTGTTTCAGTTTATTAGAATTAGTGCCCTTGATTTAACAATGGCCATTGTTTCTGTCAGTGTGCACACAAAAAGTCGGACGCAAACTCATTAATATCGACCATAATGCACCTTAGCCCACGGCAATACCGATTTTCAGCCTAATTTCTTTATTATTGGTGAAGATGCGACTGTTGGAACAGCCACATGCACTTTTACAGCATGTAATTATCTAAATAGATCCACGAAATAACAGTGTGCACACACGCACAACAAAAACCCTCGAAAAGAAAATAAACTGATTTAAAGTGAAAAAAAAACGATCTTCGCATTTTTATTGCCCAAAATCGAATAGTAAATTCCTTATCTTTATGAAATGATGTGTTTTAAACCTCTAAGATACCATTATTGGTCACAAGTTAATTGGCAGTTCATAGCAGGGTACAATCACAGGTAGATTTGGGCTGTTCTTAATTTGCAATGACTCATATATATATATATATATATAAATATGGTGAAGGAACCCTCGTCTTCGCCGTCCAAGAACAAAAATCGGATTTCTTCTCGCCCTTAATCTCTTAGACATGTTTTGATCAGCATTGTCCTTCTCCCCTCTCTCTCTCCTCTATGTCTCTCCCCAATATCTCCTTTTCTATCCATCCTATCCACATCTAATTAATTTTCAGGTGAAAACACATGTCAAGTACAGTCTCCCATGCACTGGGCTTATCTATGGGCCATAAAATGTTAACTGTATTTTATCATCATAAAAACATTTTCAAAAGATTGCCTGATACTTCAGTGAACACAATACTTCCACACAAAGCAGTTGGGTTAGATTATTTGGCACCTAAGAAAATTAATTTTATAATTTTTTTAACTGTGTTCAGATTGCAGTGCAACAAAAAAAAAGTGACCAGAGTGCACCATAATGAAATACTCCTGCCACTAATTTTTTTTTATATTAAGATTATAAATATGCAACAATTGCACAAATGATCTAAATAGTACTCACCCCCAACATTATCAGCAGCCACACAGGAGCACTCTTCCACAAACATAACATCTGTTCCAGCATTGGCATCTTTTCGTGGGACTGCAGATTCTAAGCTTATGTATGAAACTGTGACAGCTTGACCTTGAGAACTGGTGATGTGACTGACCTCTGTTAAATCTGCCAATATGCCTGAAAAATACCCCAAAAAGCACTAACATTACATTGCAGTTTATAGTGTCAGTATCACTTTCCTTTCCTGACATTTAATGTTACAAATTCTCCAATCTTTCAGAATATTTCATTTTTCTTCCGTTTAACAACCAGAAAATGAAATGACACTTGCTTATAAAATTTTACATTTTCAATCAAAATAAGCCAAATAAAAAGGTTTCATATGTGACCATGGGCAACCAAATAGATCTTCGGAAAGGTGGTTTGCTGAAGGAATGATGGTTTAAGATAAGACTGGGACTCAGAATCCTTTACCACATCAGTAGATAGCTGTACAGCCATGTCCATCTCATGCTTAAGAGACCACTACTATTACTTCCATTATGCTACTACTACAACTACTACTACTATGTAATTACTACTACTACTAAGTCCTGTTTTATTATGGAGGTTAATGCGGATTTTGACAAATACAAGCAGACGAGACCATGCAGCCTTCACCCAGGATTACAATAATAAAGCTTTCTTGACAACTTCAATTGCATTGCTTTAAATACTATGATAATATAATGTCATGCCAGAAATTGCAGCCAAAAGATGACATCGGAAGTAGAAATTTCATTATCAAACACTGGCTGGAAAAAATAAAAATATTAGACCATAAAACATGGAAAAGATGTAGGGCTTATCATCAAAATAATTGTCATGGGTCAGTATAGTATGACTTTGTACCCATAATGTCACTTGACCATTGCAATTGACATTCTTTAAAATGAATCTTGGTGAAAATTGCATGTTTACTAGATTTTGTGATTGTCTTGGAAATAAATTTTGCAGCTCATTCTTATTTATATAAATAATAACATGGAAACCTTCCATATTAATATGTTCTGACAATTCAAATCTGAAATTTCCAATACCCATAATATCCACAGCCGAAGGTATGACACTGCCATTTTCTGAACTCATCAACCAGTCTTTTTCCAACAGGGGAACTTGGTATTGTACAGTCTGACCAGGGGAGAGAACTGGTCCGTTTCCACCTCTGTGATGAAGAGTCTTGCCTGGCGAGGAAACAAGAATATTCGATCTTGATAATAAGAATGGACATGATCCGATATGTTTTGTAAAGTTACATCCAGAGCTTTCACGAATAACTTGTGTGTAGCTACAAGTTTTATGAGAGTAGAAAATTTAACATTATGATATGAAAAGTTTGAACCACGATTAAAGAACAAAAGTATGGTAAATGCCCTGCTCTCTGTACACATTTACATAGCAGAAGTATAGAAATAGAAACAAAATCCTTCCTTCATAATCCTGAGCTTGCACTAGGGATGGTGTATATCTGGGTGCACAGCATACATTCATTTAAGTTACAACATGAGTGTTGGTCTATCGAAGACAATCATTTACAATAAATTCTATTGTTCCAAACATTAAACTATGCTCATCATTACTACAATTACAATAACATAAATTATTTTTATTGCAAGGATAATTGCTACTTTATAACACACAGGCTGGGCTAAATAATATTCTGTGTCCAAGTGGTGCCAACTCTATTAACTCTTTCCCTACCGCGAGCCGCATTTTGCGGCTCAAGCGAAATCCTGATTCCTACCGGAGCCGCAAAATGTGGCTCATGAAATTCATGTTCAATTCCAGTCCAGTGTTTGCGAAACACAATTTTTGTAAATACAATTCACTGTTGTACATTCAAACCTTCATATTTTGAATCTACATTCATTTTCACACAATTTCATATTTTTTGGTTGTCTATTGAGGGAACAAAATGGTGGCTCATGTATAGCTTGGTCCAACCGCGGAATACTGCCCAGAATGTGTGGTAGGGAAAGAGTTAAGAAGAAGAAGGGGGGTTTTTTGAACATTTCATTTAACTTGATTTTTATTTTGCTTGAAAGAGTTTGCTTCATTAAATCGAAATATAATTGGTGTACACTTTATGTAGCTGAAATATAACGGTGTTAATAAACTAATATTGAGGTAAAGTAATTTTTGGCTCCACTCTGTATATAAGAAATGCCAGTGGAGTACTCACCATATCCCTTGAAGGTGATGAGCATCTCACCAGAAAGATCCAGCTCAAGACCTGCAGATATCCACATAGTGACAGTTCTACCATAGGATGTGTGACGATCCCCATGTAAGGGCTTATAATGGTCAGGAGTGGTTGGACTGGAAACCTGTAGGCTGTTGAGTAGGAAAAAAATTTTTTTAAATCATATAATGCATTGTTTAACTATTTCCATTTATGACATTTACTTTTATGCATCATTGGCTCCTACAGTGAATCTCTTTCTGTCTCTGATATGGCTTTGTGATATTAGATCAGTACGAAGGCACTGCAGCTGTATACTGTTAGGCTGACTTATTGTGGATCATTTGTGTCTTCATACAGTATCTTACGGCAGCGTTCCACTATGGCTGTTCACAAAAGGTATTTAGATTTCCATAATGTTTACTCTTGAGTTAACTATCCTCATAGTTGTTCATAAACTGAAGATTACAGTGATCTAAAGATATTAACCGGCCAATGACCCTACGGAAATCTGATGTGTAGGGTTGACATCAAGTTTGCACATAAGAATGACATCATTCCCACAACATCTTTGATTACAACACCTCGTCAACGTCAGTTCAATGAAGGGAACCTGCCTCTATGTTACATCTACAAATCCAATGGAGAGCCTATACAAATCTAAGCCCAAGACATAGGGATGTTGACTGGATAGGCATTAATATAAAAGCTCAAACTTGGATTCCATAACAATTATTCTGCTGTCATTTCATTTAAATAATGTGTCCAAAGATTTGGAGCAGTTTCATCTAGCACTTGTAAGTATCTCTATGAGTTCAAATACAATACTTTATAGCACGCATGTCAAACATGCAACCTGCAGCCCTTTATAAACTCAGGTCCAATTTTCTTATGCTTCCATGCTCATTTGTTTACCAAGAAAACCTTTCATGCAGCTCCTAAGATAACATGTACTAACAAAGTGACCCACAGGAATTTTTCAGTTTAACATGCCTGCTTTATTGTACAGTACAATACTGAAATACTTCATACTATAGTAAACAAAACATAAATGAACACTTAAAATAAACACCATACAACAAAAGTTACATTGATGACACAAATCCAGAAGCAGAGGTGCAGCTCTCTCCATGGCCATAGCAAAAACATGGCTGGCAACCATTTGGATTGTAATCTTCCATGTTGAAGAACCCTGCCTTGCAATCTGCACATTTGGCTCCCTCTACGTTGGCTCTACACGTACATTCTCCTGTAGACTGGTCACAGTTTGCAGATGTTGATCCAGAGGTGGAACAGTTGCAGGCACTGAAGAAATTTGGTCACAGGTGAAAGAAAAAATTCAAGAGAGCGTTATAGACTGAAAACTTTACTGAAGGCAAAAGATGTAATTGATTACAGTTATGTGCACAAAAGCAATGTGGATAAAGCAAGAGTGAGATTCCTGCTATGCCATGCTCTATGTAAAACTTTATTTATTTATTAGCTTGCCATCAGAAATTAGTGCTTTGTCTGTAACAGGGCTCATACGTCAAACCCAGTATTTTAATGGTGCTGCTGTAAGCCATTCCTGCTATACTAATTAAAGAGTAAAATTTGTGCATTTGCTGATTTGCTAATGACATCATTATCAGGACACAAAATAATTTGTGAATAGTATTATTTGTGAGGCGACAGCAATGTTCGTGCCACCCAAGTTAAGAACTTTTAGCAAAATGATGGTTAAGGCCCAAATCACCCAGTTATTGATTTTTGCAAATTTAGATCGTTATTATTATTATGACTCCTATCACTTTCTTTTAACATGAAAGGTGAAGTTTTGTCCCAACCATCATTTTGCGAGATTTTCTAATCTTAAGTGGCTGAGATGTGTTATCAATTCTGTGTTGTCACCACATATTTTACTCTTCATCTCCCTGCTAAGCAAAAAATTTATCCTATTAATTTTTCTAAAGAAAATAAGTTTTACTTTCTTGGTTTCTTGATATCAACTCTATCAATAAAAGAGAAATACAACTCTAGAGATGACATATATACTTCTTAACCCTCTAGGCCCCGCCCCCATTTCTGCTTGTGGGAAAATTCTGGGTTTGTGAGAATTTGTTCTTAAGGGCATTATTGAGGGGATTTGATGGACATTTGGTGGATTTGGTGTATATTGTAGAAATTGCTAAAATATAAGTTTTTTCGTCTTGAGTTCTCGTGGAAACTGCAATAGAGTGAAAACTTTCTGTGTATCACGGGTGATACTTGGGGCCTAGAGGGTTAAAACATATTTAAGTTCCACAGTATGAGCAGTGCCTAGTAGTTTTACCTACAATCACACAGCTATTGAAAACCAAGAACATCAAACTCACAAAAGCCCTGACAATTACTTCACAATATCAATGAATAGCAAAGATAATCACTGGTGGAACAGATAGTTCTGAGATGCAACAGTATTACAACTTACCTACATCCTTCTGGACCAAAGCTGAAGAACTCATCTTTACAAATATCACACTTCATTCCTGTGACAGAGTCTTTGCATAGACACTGACCAGTTGCATCGCACTGCAAGCTGGTGGAACCATCAGGATTACAATCACAAGGGGAGCAACCATTCCCACTTGCTATTCCGTAGTAATTTGGACGGCAGAATCTGCAAGTCCCATCAATGACTATGGGCCTACCACTGCCATCTAGAACTGTAGTAGTGGTGTTGTCATCACTGACAATAGTGACCGTTGAAGGGTCGTCGTTCAGCTGGACAATATTGGATCTACATGGACACTGACCAGCATCACATGCTCCATGTACAGCACCATTGCTATCACAGCTACAAGCTGAAATATCCAAGAAAAATAGATAAGGTAATTTTAGGTTAATAAAGACAACAGATAACTATTTCTTCCACATAACACTTCCTTTATGGAAAACATCTGAATATTTTAAAAGCAACTTATGGGGTTAGTTCTAAATCATGCCAAAGTCTAACTGGTCCCTAAAACAAGCAGTTGTGCAGTGCATGAAAATCAGCAGGTATACTGTCTTCAGTGCAAGGCACATTGATTCAGGACTGTTATCATAAGGGTGAGGCACCTTGAACCAGCTGAAGTTTTCAGAATCATACCATGCACCATAACCAGTCTGTGCTCAGTATCTCAGTTTTGGCATCTTGTGACTTAGGCACAGTAGAACTATGCAATTCAAATGGAGAACATATGTGTGATGCTCTAGTAAAACCCTTCACATGGGTCATATTTCACATTTTGAGATATACAACTATTATGAAAGAGGGACATTTTCTATGTATTTTGCTTTTTATTTGAAGTCAATATCTCAAATAGTTTTTGAGATATGGCATTTAAAGTGTAGGGTGTAATAACCGGAGAAACTGAGAAAAATGACCTTGCAGGCTTGCACCTCAAAAGCAGCCTGTGCGTCATCCGACGGGTTTTCCTGGAGTGCCACACATATGGCAAATGATACCAAAACCTCAGGGATCAAATACTACATTGTTTTAACCCAATATTCAGGAACAAATACTTTCTGAAAAAGTTAAAATGTGATATAAAAAAAGTATGCTGCAAATCTCTGAGTTAGAAACAATAAAGAAAACATTGCAACAAATCACAAAAGAATAAGAAAGGACAAAAAAAAAGCTTCCAGTCCTGACAGACCTTTGTCAAGCAAAAAACAAATATAAATTGTAAAATTGAAACAAAATTTTAAAAATTAATCCAAACAATTAGTTAAAAACACAACAGTGGTCACTTATCTGTGGTCAGTTCCTCAGCAAGGACAATGGTTTGTTAGTCTTGATCAGCACTTTATTGGGGAAATGGCATAGCTGGGTTATTACAACTTTTTTCTCTTATATTTTTTACCTGCCACGTCTTAATTTTATCCCAAGCCTCCCCGTAGTAACCCCACAGATTTTCTGTGTTCTAAAAAAAAAAATTCGTCTAATTTCTAAGGGAAGACATGCAGAAACTACTGAACACAGGCTGTCAATGCCTTTTTCATCCATCCTCTGTAACTGTGCATAAAATTTCACACATTCAGTAAATGTCATACAACATCTTATACAAACACTTAGTATTGTTTATACTTTATCTATGACGCTGGAGTCCAAAAATAAAGCATAAACAAAAAGCCCACCATCCAATATGGTAGCAGTGTTACCTCTTGCGGACACACTTGATCAATACTGCAGATTTTGAACATCTCAGTTCACCAGGTTACACATACTGTTTTGTTTGTCTCGTCACTGAGGTTTCCGACCCTTTCATTTCATAGGAATGATCTCCTTTTTAGCTAGAAGTATCATTTTTCAATGTATTATTGTTCAGGATCTTTTCACTTGATGTACAGAATTCCAATAATATCAAGTGATGTCCAAGTTCATCCTGTTTGGGTATCCACATCATGGAAAAGACTACAGGAATCTTCTGATGGCAAATCTCAGCTGGTTTGACCTCTTGTTGTCACTGAATTTATACTTCTACCAAAGACTGAAAGAGCTGCGTGGCAACTGATTTTCCAAAAACAGATATTGGCATGTCTGTCAGTGTGAAATATCACAGAGATATCTGCCATTCTTAGGATTATGAATCTGTTGTGGTTGATGAAGGAAACATCCAAGGATATGTGTACTGTATTTACATTATCTGATATTGTTCTGGCAGATTTTGATTTTTCTTCAAAAAACAACACTAAATTCTGCATGAACATCAACAAACATCTTATCCCACATTACATCTCCTCTGCAATAAATATGAATATATATTTGTGACAAGTCAGGATATGTGATATGACACCACATTGTCATTTTTTACACCAGAGAACCATTAATTTCATCAAAGGAATCATAGCCAGCGTACAGAGGGTAATCAGGCTCAGGGATGAAAACTGGATTGAGATAATCCGTTTGTGTTTGACGATCTTTCCTGGTAATCAAAGGAATGCTATCACTGACACTATCATAGTCTGGCTCTGGTGTAATGTAAGCATTATCTTCCCCATACATTGAAGGTGGAGGAATAATCTTGTCGAAAAAACTTGGTACCCGCTTAGCCTTTTTTTGTCTTTCTGGCTTTTGAGGTGACTGCTTTCTTGGGTGTGGTTGTTGAAGATTATTTTGAAATCTGGGGGGTGGGATTTCATTGTCCATGCTTGCCTCATCAGGCTTAAATGTTGACATCAGGGTGGAGGAGGAGGAACCACTGCAATAAGTCCTGGGATCATCTCCCTCGTCATCAGTTCTGCGTAGATCAGACATGGGTCTCCATTGATTCAGTCCATGCCCATATGGATTTGAATTTCTTAACCTGAGCTCAGGAGATGTTGCAGGAATATCAACACTCCTTGACCGAACTAAATTCTGTTTTGGAACCTGAAGATATTTTGATTTTACTTCACCCACACTTGCACGATGTTCAGGCAACTGCCCCCCTGCATTAGGATTGAAATAATAATCCTCATTATGATACAACTGTTTGGAAAGTTGAAGTAGTGTCATATTTTTAGGCTGAGGTGAAACTGCTCCTGCAGTAGCACCACGAGGGTTTTTATGCCTGGATCTATGGCCATCACCACTGCTGTTGTTTTCATCTGAGGTGAGGTAGAATTTTGGTCTTGCGGCCGTTGGTGTGTTGTCTGGAGACTCAAATGCACTTTCAGACCCTGCGTCACTTAGCAGTTCTGGTGTTGTCAAACCTCTTTCCCAGCGATTACCATTTTGATTAACCCATCTCTCATGGTCCTGGTATACGTTTTGACTATATATTGGGCTGTTTGGATTTCCCAAACCAAACTGGGAAATGTGATACAAGGCATGATCAATCCGCTTCAATCGAGCCTTCTTGCGCCTCTTGTGGCAACAGTAAATTAGAAGAACCAGGGCAGCAATGAAGAGTAAAATTCCAATCACGATGCCTGCTATGGCACCACCTGACAGTGTATCGTCTCCGTCAGTCAAGTCTGGGTCCTGGGTGGTGGTGGGTAGTGCTATGGTGGTGCTAGTGGGAATGTCTGGGATTTCGCAGGGCAGGACAGGGCAGGCTGTTGTTTGGGAAAAAAAAAAAAAATTTGAAAATTGGATTTGTCAGGCTTAAAGGTTGATTTTAACAACCTTAACAACTAAATGTATGTCAAATGCTTGTGTGCAGTTATAGTTAAATAATGCAGTGTTAATTCAAGTAAGCCTGACCTTTACATTAAATTAGTTAAATACAAAAAATTCATTTGTCACTTCTGTTGCAATCCGTGTATGCAGAAACATTTAGCCAAAGAATGAAGCAAAGCCATAATGATCGGCAAAGCCCAGTTCCTCAAAATTCTTTATTTTCATTAGCCTCTTTAGAAGGGACTGCCCTGCCTTTACCCTCCAGACATTTTGTGCAATGAAACATAAAAACAAAATAATAATAAAATAAATATTTCAAAAAATAAAAATGAAACATTAAAAAAATGTGAATGCATAAGTGGAAAGCAAATACATTTGGGCAACTGAAAATAGAAGGAAAAAAAGCAACATAAACAAAAAAAAGCATGCACAGGATGGCAAAATCAGGAGCATTCAATGAAGAAAATTTCTACTATGCCAGGATAGCAAAATAATGGACACCATTATGGTCTATAAGCAAGTGTGAGATCATTGAATGACCTGAAGCACATGATGAGTTTAAAAGAGATATGTGTAGGCGTCTCAAAATTCAAGACCATTGATAATACAAATAGATTAAATGATGTTAGCTGGGAAGTGTTATTAAGCAATTTTTATCCGAAAAATTACAAGCAAAACTTACAAAAATTAGTATTTATTCTCACTCCAAATGAAAAAATTCTCTCAAATGACTACCATTAAGTAAAATGTATTAAGATAATGTAGTTCAATACTGTCATTTAATGCAAACTCGAACATTTACAAAGGTGGAATAAAAATATAATCACACTTCATTAACCTTTATACAGCAGTATTCATAACTGATATAGACAGATATTAATCCACTCTTTTGTCATACATAGGGAAGATGTGACAGCCCACTGTCAGCATCAAAACTAGTGTTGGCATTGACATAGCTCAAATGTGATCATTAACTAGCAGCATTAGGAATCTACTTACATTGTTCAAATTATAACTGCAATTTGTTGCTTGTCTCTCACTGTCAACAATCAGTGTTAATCTGTCACTTATCTACATCTGGCACTCATTCACGATCTGATGTCAGTGTATTACATTACTGCACTGTACTATTACTCTGTTTCTATCTCTATTGTTATTAGATTCTATGGTGTTGGTTCATGATTTTGTGATAGTGTGATGATATGAGTGCTTTTAAAGAATGAACAACTGAAATAGTTAGCTGCCTCAAGTTTGAAATATTCCAATTTAATCATGCCTTTTTCAAGATAACCACTGGCAGCTTTATATGGCAGCAGCAGCTCTCTTTTGACTCTCAGAACTGCACAATAGTACGAGTACTGATATGACATTCACAGGATGGTACTGCGATTTCACTCCTGCATGTAGAACAGTACCCATTTTATTTTAAGCTACAGAATCAGTGAAACTGGGCCATAATTTTTTTTCTGAATTTTGCAAATTTAGCATAATATGAATACTTATCACTTGACCTTATTCCACAGACATCTTACTGTTCACAGCAAACTTCAGCACTTTATTGCCAGCAAATCACACTGGTCACCTAAAGTTAATATGAATAAATCATAAGCATTCATGATTCACTTACGAACACAGCCTGTCTCACTGAAGTTGTAATATCCAGGTATGCAAGCATCGCAGGCACGACCTCCAACCCCTGGCTTACATTGGCACTGTCCCCCAAGACTCTGGCATGATGAAGATATGGCATCCGTGCCCTGACCATCGCAGGAGCATTCTGAAATAAAAATAGAAAAATGTTTTCACCCAAGGCACCTGAAATTATGGTAAAGTACTTTTTACACAAGACACTGCCTGAATCCATATGAAATTTCATATTCCACTTTGAAATTTTCACTGCAGACTCAAATCAAATTCTTAACCATGAATATGATGTCAAATTAACTTACTAACCTTTTCCACCATCATGAAGATCTGCGGCAATGGAGAAAAGCAGTTCTTTACAGGGAGGCTGCTCTAAGGCTTCTGTGCGCGAGGACAAAGATGACACTTGCTGAAGACATGACATGTATGTCTCTTGTGTGACATTCTGGTTTTCTGTGCGAAGAAAAAGAGCATATCAGTACAGACGGACGAACTGAAGATGGAAAGATAATTATTTCCAGTATCTGATCAAGAGTCAAATCGCTAGCACAGCCATGATCCACACAAGTGTGAAGGATCTAATTTTACTGGAAAGAGAGAGAAAATAAACTGTTTTGCTTGAAATGTATTCCTTATCTTAAATTCATTTTATTGTTGTTACTTTTTCTTACGTAAACATCTGAAAGAAGCCTATTATACCTCTAATCAGTGGACAAAATAAAACTCCTTCGAGGAATTCATAGATTATTTGATCAATAGGAGTTATCGTCTGTGGTTGTCCGAATACACTGTCTTGTGCAGCTTCATGACTGGACCAGTTGCATTTACGGGAATCCAAAATCTACTCGCACATTGAAATACATGCTTCTTTAATCAAATGTTTAAAATTTACGAAGACAGACAGTGCCAAAATTTGACATTATATGCAGCTAATAAGTGACGATGAACAAAAACATTAATTTGTTTGTTGGGCAGCACAATAACAAGGTTTCCTAATAAATGTACAGAAAGTAATAAACGCTTTTAATTTCTAGTCAGACATTCTGGAGTATGCTGGAGAATGACTTTTAAAATTTAAATAAGTGCAGGAACTAAACTTGTTCAATCTTTTCAGGTATGAAATGTCACAACTCTAAATCAATTGATTTTGATCTAAAAAGATGAGACGGATTTTTATGGATTTTGCCACCAGCAGTCAAAGTTTAACAGATACCTTAGAAAATGTAAAACTTACCATCAACAAAAGAGAGTCTGATATAAGATTGTCTTATTACTGTTTTAATTAAAGTGTAATAACAGTTCCTTACTATCTCTCTTTCATTTTGACGTGTGCTGTGCACAATAGTTTATGTGTATATAATGTTGAATATTTCCTGTAATGTGACATGAATTTACATTAAAAAGAAAAAAAAAAGAATGCGGAGGGTCTGCCTACTGTTACAATTCGACAGAGTCCAAAAACAAATGCTATGCGAATGAGAACCGAAGACAAATATACCTTCCCTATCAGCAGAATCTGCACTCGTTAGTTCAGCTGCGCTCAAACTAATTTGTAATTTTCAGCCAAAACTCACTCAAATATGTTAATGAAAACTTTCCATATGTTATCAGTAACAAAACATTTACACTTTAAAAAAAACACCTTTGCATTTATGAAACTTTATCAGATTGTAAATAGGGAATATTTACTCACCAGCTGTTGCATATACTTCAAATGCCACAGAGCCATCAGCATTGGAAAGGGCCGGCAATAAAACAAGGGAATCAACTATGATGGATGACTCTGAAAATGTATTAAAGAGCGATTAAGAAATGCAATAACAAGGTTGATGAATCATTGCTCAAGCATTTTGAATAAATAAACCATTTGAACTTAAAGATCAGTCAATAATTATGGGGTAAAGCCAACACATGTCAGTGGTCTCACAGCAGAGACCATATAACTATGAAATTTTACAACTTTGTGTCTCCAGTGAAGTCAGAATAAAATCTCATTCTATACTGAAAATATTTCATCACAGAACAAAATATAAATATACAAAACAATTCATTGTAAATATAACCAAACTGTCTGTCTTTAATCAGTTCATTCTTCCTCCTGAAAAGCTGACCTTTGTAGACTTTGTGAATTTTTGTCCAAGACCTTCAAGATCTCTTCAATGAAAGATTTGCATAAATGAAGTTGCTAACTGAAATATAACTTCACGGGACACTCAATAACATGATCTTGTCTTCCCATTTAAGTCTTAACTAGATGTCATAATGCTTTCATGAATATAATACATATATAGTGCTACATTTCAAGATCCAAACAACAGGTGTGTCAATCAACTAGAATTTATATCTTTATTCAGTACCTTGCAATACTGGTTTTCTTCTGTCTTTATTCATTTCTCTATATAAAATAATAATACTTGTAGTTTCATGAGCATAGGTAAATATTATGCGTTTCATAAAAGACACTCAGTCAGTATTCTTTACTTTTCATAGCAGTAAAATATTAATGTGAGGAAATGTTTAAAGACATGCTGGCTTTGAAGAGATACCAGTAAATGAAAGGTGCATGTTGCTGAACATGTTAGACAAATTATCACTATAAAACATATTCAGTAACATCACTCCCCTACAAATGTTAACACACGTAAAATGGTAGCGGTTGGAAGTCTGCAATGCTTTCAAGAACTTATGCTTAAACTTATGTTTGGCTTAAACATTTATGTGCTGTGGCAATCAATTGTTGCTTGCCCTCCTCCTTGCCACTTTGAGCTGTTCTGATCACATGCTGCCTACACATGTACTGTACCTTTCGCTAGGCAATGGGCAACATCTCTTACCCATGCAGGTGCAGGTGATATAGCTGAAAGTTTATTCCCTGTGAGTTTTAGTGTTAGCATGGTATCCTGGCAGCAACCCGATGGAAATCCAACATGCAGGATTGATGCCAATTTTGCATATGTCACTGACATCATTCTACATAGATCTGCTGACATTAGACTGATGCAGGGAACCCGCCCCAACAAGAATCCTGCCAATCCTATGGAAATCTACATCTGAATGACATCAGGTTGCTGGCTGGGTATAAAGTTTAGAATGCTCCTCGCACTGGTACAAATTGTGTTAAAAATACTTCAGCCTATCAAAAGTTATGATTTTTTTAAGACTATCCCAAAATTGCCTACAGGGAATTCTGCAGACACCTGCCCCACATACAAAGGGAATGAAATGCTTCAGCACGGTGTAGCATGTAAAGGTTAAGCTGCCATGACTGCTCAAAAACAATCCATTTCAAAAACAAAGAAACGATACGTTTAAATCTTCAGGGTACAGACCTGGTATAGTAGCTCTTTTCTTTCTCGCAGGTGCCTCTGAAGTAGAGTTTATTCCTCCACCTGTGGATGATCCAGTTGTCTCATTCACCTGAGGTGGTTCTGTAGGAGTGTTCACTATCTGCCTCAGGTCTAGTGTCATGCTATATGCACACCGAGCATCAAGGGCAACGGTGTCATCAGAAGAAAGAGTAGCAACAGACGTGCCTGAAGACATACAAAGTGAAAGATGAAAAATTATAGCTCAATTGTCTGCATAGAATAACACACACCAAACGGGAATTACAGAACACCAGAATTTATATACACAATGGTATCTTGTGTAGCTAATTTTCATTAAACAGAACTGTATCAGTTTTTGCAACATTTTTGAAGGAACAATGATTTGAAGGGACTTAATCCTTGATTAATACTGCAAAGTAACAGCTAAGCTGTTATAATCATCGGGCACAGGAATGTACCCCAAATGAATTTCTTTGTTCTACTGATTCAATGAAGATCTATGCTTATGGATGAATGATGCAAGTATTATACAATGGAGAACGGTTAAACCGAAAATGGCTAAACCGAAACTAGCGCTAAACTGAAAGAAAATAAGAATCCCCGATTTTTTTCCTCTTTATCTGTGTTAACAAACTAGCGCTAAGCCGAAATAACCCTATGGTTAAACCGAAAAGAAAATTGCTGGATTCAGTGGCCAGTCCACTGTGATTTGCCATACATCGAGTCAAGTCACTGTATCACCCCACTAACCCCTCCCCCCTAAAAAAATAAGAGCAAAGCATGCTTCGTTCTGCCCGGTAGTTAGGCCTACATGGAAGCAGCAGCATTACAGGGATAGGGGGAGAGGGAGGGAGGCCCATAAACTCACGGTTCC
Organism: Onchidella celtica; assembly: GCA_963931925.1. Taxonomy (NCBI): domain Eukaryota; kingdom Metazoa; phylum Mollusca; class Gastropoda; order Systellommatophora; family Onchidiidae; genus Onchidella; species Onchidella celtica. The sequence goes on from OZ007577.1 coordinate 31,285,226, forward strand.
AAAGTCAGACGGCAGCAGACATTACGTCTGGCACATCGTGACTGACCTTTCATGTAAAATGTATGACATCAAAGAGACAACACTAGTTATCGCACTGGCATTGTGTACGGTAATGGTAACGAGATCGGCGGGACGCCGGTTCTGTACTGTCCGTCCACACGCATGTCTCCCTGTTCTGAGAGTTAGTCCACATTCACCCGCATATCCATGCTTTGAGTGTGCCTAGGCCTGACCAATCATCCACCCTCATTCTCAGTCAAAAACACAGAGCAAGCGAGGATGTGTTGAGTCTGTTTAGCCTGTGCACTTAAATTATTTGTCCTCTGTGATAGTGATTTGAGCTGCCTCACTTGAAACTGGCATATTTCAAGCCTCCTATCGCTAAACCAAAACTCTGTCTAAACCGAAAACAAACCCATGGTCCCGCCGATTTCGGTTTAACCGTGGTCTGCTGTAATATAATTTGCTGTCTGAAATAAACATCTCACTCACTCAAGCTCTGCATAATTTATATTAAGATAATCTTTACTGATTAAATTATATTTGGTGCTATTAAACAGGGCTTTTCAACCTACATTTTTTTGCAACCCCTTTCAAAGCTCTGGTCATCATTTAAGCTCCCCCTCCCCCCCCCCCCTCCTCCAAAACCAACCCAAAAGAAAAGAACCCCCTCCCTCATAAATATCTCTCTCTCTCTCTCTTTCTCTCTCTCTCTCTTTCTCTCTCTCTCTCTCTCTCTCTCTCTCTCTCCCTCCCTCTCAAACACACACATACACAGGGTGAGAAAGAAACATGTCATTTTGTCTTATGCATAATATACCAGACAGACAAACAGAGAAAAAAACTTATTTTCACTATTAATGTTATTTTGTTAGGCTTGCATTTATGAAAATGTCACGACCCCCAAGTTGAAAAGCAATACTTGTGAAGTAACAGAATCATTACACAAAAATCTTGACTACAGCTCCCTAGCTACAAATGGGAAGTCTTATTTGATGTGTGTCACAACTCCAGAAGGAATTAAGGGATCCAAGGGGAAATGTGGAACAATATTGTAGATGTTGATACCTGGCTGGAACTCTAAGTCAATCTGGGCCATGGGCCCTACTGGCATTGGGCATCCAGGGGTCACAATTTGTCCTAGTCTTGTCGACAAGGTAGATAACTCTTCCTGTGCATCCCCAGTAACTTGAACAGTAAGAGTTCCTGTTATATCTGTACCATTGCCAGAATAGCGAATTGCAACAAAGTAGGGCCTGTGGATCATAAAGAATATCACAATATAAAATGACAACTAAATTTTTTTCATCCTCAGGGAGCCACTGCCAGTCACATCTTACAGTGTTTACTGACATTTATACAGTACCAAGGAACTCAGTAAGCAATGTTTATTTACTGATTAGTTAATAGATGGAATTTAAGGCAATGGCATGATTTTATATGAATAAAGGAAGTACACAGGCCTACAGGGGGTCCCAAAAGTCTGGCTCTTTAAGTCAGCCAACAACCCTATGGAAATCTGAAGCATAAGAAAGACATCGTTCCAGCGTAGATCCACTGTTCATGACATCATGCCGACAACAGCTTGATGCAGGGAATCCACCCCTTTGGTAACCCTACTCATCCCAGGGAAAGCTAAACAGTTTAGACTGTCTCAGGGTTGCTGGCTGGGACTTCAATCTCAGAAATGTTGACACTTGTGTCTATAACTGTGTACTTCCAAGAAGATTTTGGCCAGCCATTGATACCACTATAAAAAAACCTTCATCAAAATCATAGGTCAGAAGGGGAACCATGCGGCACACACGGCTTTAGTCTGGCACCTATTTTATGCTGAGTGTTAATGGCAGAGCTGCAGGCTAACTATAAAAATATCCATCTAGAGGTCTAACTCTGTGATCCCCCGCACAAGGATGCTCATAAAGCTGCATCCTCAAAATGTCCATGTTGTATGTCTTGAATGGAACTCCTCCCTGGATGTCTTTTACCTAGGAAAATTTGTTTCATATACCTGCATTAATGACCTTTCAATTCCAAAAATATTGTTGGTCATGTCATAGTCAGTTAAAAGTTTTAGACAGAATAAATAAGAAAACACTCACCATTGAAGGGCTCTCTGTATCATCCCTCCCCTCACATTAGGAAAAGGCACAGAGGTATCTATGGTGCTAAGTTCACAAACTGAGAATCCTGGCCCATCAAAGGGGGCTGACTCTGTGTTCAAATCACTGGTTACTTCACATGCATCTTGCTGGGGTTCATATTTCATTACATCGATAGCTGGCACATAATTACCTGAAATATCACATAAAATTTATTTAGAATGACAAGACAAATAATGCTGATAGTGTTTTCTTTTCCATTGGAAAAATTCTACATGTCACTGGTGCTACCATGAAACCTTTTAACTGTTTGCTCACAACTGCAAATGAAAGTTCCATTTTGTCAAATATTATGAACTCATTGAAAGAATGTTTTTTTTTTTTATTGCTTAAGGTAACATCCAATATTTCAAATGTTTATTATTAAAATACCTAAAATGTAGTTAAGATAACCGAGGAATATTCTTCACAATCATTCAAACAGAACAGTATTTTCCCTCTCCTGTAAAATCAGATCTTTGCACGTGTGTCATTTCATGATAGGGACAGTGATGTAATAATATTCTTCATATTATTTAAACTTAGACCTCTCTTAATGACTTCAAAATCCAATTTTAATAAAATACTCATAAGTGGACAAATTTTTGCATTTCATATCAGAATAGATTTATAGACACAATGCAGTAAAATTTAGTCTTACGAGACCAATGGTGGGAAAGATGAATGATAAATTGATAATAGATGGGAAAAAGAACACAAGGACAACCTGGGAGAAGATGGCAGGATGACATTAAAAAGAAAGGGGGAACCACATGGATGAATAAGACATCAAATAAAAAGGAATGGAAGTCATTGTCGGAGGGCTACATCCTGCAGTGGATGGACAATGCCTAGGATGAAAGGATGAAAGGTCAATGTACCACGGCAATGTTCTTTCCCTATTTATGTTCTTCCAAACTTGAAATTGACTTCATACCTGGAGACGCCTGGTCACATTTGTCCCCTGCAATATTTGTCCTACAAGAACAATTGCCAGAGACTTTGTCACATGTAGATCCCAGGGATCCCCCTCTGTCACAGCCACAGTTAAGACATCCCTATGACAACAACATGTTTAAAATTATATATATATTATGTTGATAGGATTAATGCAAAGTGTAAACACTAAAGAAATGAAGAACGACAGAGTGGCATTACAGAGTGGCATAAAGGCAGAAAGAAAGACTAGACTGCTGAACAAGGAAGAAGACAGACAGAAAAGAAAGACAGACAGACAAAAGAGAAAGAAAAGAAGGAAGCATGAAAGAAAGAAAGACAGACAGACAGAAAGAAAGAAAACAAGAAAGGAAGAAGACCAATAGACAAAAGAGAAAGAAAGAAAGACAAAGAGAAAGAAGGAAAGAAAGATAAAAGAGAAAGAAAGGATGAAAAGGAAGAAAGAAGAAAGAAAGAAAGACATATAAACAAAAGAGAACGAAAGAAAGAAAGACAAAAGAAACAGAAAGGATAAAAGAAAGAAAGTCAAAGAAATAACATACATAATGAATAACATCTGTCTGGTCCCAGGGCTAATGCAGTAAACATTGAAATTCAGTAATGAGGAGTAGCAAAAGCTGAGAAAGGCAGGTCTTTAGAAAAAGAAAATGACAAGGGAAACGGGTGAGGACAGAATTATTAAGATTAATTTATCGAGGGGAGAATGATTTAGATTTACAATAGAGTCTAACCCCTAGGCTCAAGGTAACGCAATCCTCAATGCTACACCAGCTGAATCCATTTCTGGCCATTTTGGGGCAATCCAATTTGGGGCGCCCGATTTGGAGAATTTTTCTTTTCCTCCAGCTGCCCTGACTTTTCTTCCCTTACCCCCTGCACTGTTCCCCAATGGAGATGGTTTTACCCAGCCAGCATCCCTAGGGAAATTTAACCCTTAGGATTGACGTCAAATATGCACATAGTAATGACGTCGTTCCTATGTAGATCCGCTGGTTATGACGTCACGGCTACATCGGTCTCATGTCGCTAACCCGTTCCAACGGTCATCCTACCAATCCTATGTAAATCCTCTTACAAATCTCTGTTGGACTGACGAAGGGGTGCTGGCTGGGTGGACCCCTTAGCGTCAGAGCGCCCGTTTGATCTCGATCGTTACTTGCCAACCCCATATAGCCATCTTAACTTCCAGTGTAATGTGTAACATTGGCAGATTTGCATTGCCTGACCTGTTATATGTGTATGACAGAATGATAGAGAGAATGGGAGAGGAGTGGATCATGGAATAATAAAAATTGAGATGAAAAATAATGAGCAAATGGCGAAACATTTGTATTCGTGGTAAATTTGTATACCGTACGCATATTATATGCATGTACATGAATATTAATTACCACAAATACTTACTCTCTGTGGAGTTCCGGTTGGAAAGGAATAAAATCCATCCGCGCACGTGTCACACGCACGGCCTGTGATGCTAGGTTTACACGGACACTGACCTCCGTCCTGCTCACACGTGTTGCTTTGCTCAACCGTGCCATCTAGTGTACAGTTACACTCTGAAACAAAAACACGTAAATTTCGAGTTCAAAAAGGGTAAACACCCAAGCATTTTGACAGCCAACCCTTTGATGTTTTAATAAATTACCTTTTGACTCCATCACATCTGATGTATAATGTACGTAACGGACTACGAATCATTCGGTTTTGAATAATGTTGTCCGCCTACAAGCTCTACTGGTCAAGTCGGAGAGGCAGTTTTTTACACTCTTATTTTGTTCATGACCTTCATAGAAACTGGACTTTGACCTTTTGACTGCAAATTAACATCGAGAAGTTACATAGGCCTAATCATAATAAATATACTGACTAAAAGTTTAGAGTGTTATTTTTCACATGCAAGACCTTAATTGCTGCACATAAAAATAGATTATAATAAATATATAGGTGCGTCAGTGTCAACTTGAAATGCCCTACCAGAGTTCTTTTTTGTTGTTGTTGTTTATTTTTGTTACATATTGAGGACTGCTTGACGTCTATCGTAACTCGGTTTTACATATTTTTCAGGAGATGCGGAAAAAAAAGAAAAAAAACTGAACATAACTTTGTTTATCATGCTTAATCGTAACACATTTTATTTAAAATAACAATAATAATTGTTAATTAACTTTAATTTTCAGAATTTAACCCCCCAACTTGTAACATAACCTACAGTCTGTCTAGGGCTACAAGTATGCCAAAATTTCTCAATTTCTGAAAAAAGTCGATCCTGATATAATTTATTTTGTCTTAAGACCTTGATATTATGAGCTGGCATACTTTTCTATACGGTAGATAACTTCATTTCAAAATAACAAGGGCAGATATCTATACCTAGTAGGCCTACCAGCTTTATTTTGGAATATTTATAATGTTATCCTACCTTCTTGGTAAGCATTACCTGCAAACGTTTTTTCATAAAATTGCCCCTCCCCGCCACCCCCCCCCCCCCCCAAAACAAGACTGTCAAGTTCGGATGCTTGAAGTCATGGTTTTATGCGTACGGAAACGGAAACGACAATTAGGCCTATGTATCAAGTAGTAGGCTACGAGGAAAGGGTGTTTTCATGTGTGTGAAAAAATGGCATTTCAAATCGTATAGATGAAAACATTCTATTTCACTACTAGACTTGAAAGGTTTTTGACGTTTTCGTTCCATTTCAGTACACATGAAAACTCAGCTTTACTGTGCCATTTCAATTACTATCAGCTAAAATGGTACCGTACCTGTACATTGTCCGACGGTAGGTCCCGTCAGTAGACCATAGTACCCAGGAATGCACTGCTCACAGCGCCGTCCGGTGGTCAGAGGTCTACACATGCACTGGCCAAGTATGAACCCCGGGCTTTCCTCCTGGGCACAGACCAGATTGTTGTCCCGCACACCCAATAGTTCACAGTCACATTCTGAAAAGAAAACATAGGCCTATTATCACCAACAAATCTTAGAATACCGAGGACCTCAGTCATATCCGCACAAGATTTGCGTAGATGTTTATTTTCAATGTGGACTTTAAGTCCATTTTGAGCACAATAGAGGCCATATCATAGACAAAGCTTGAGCCCCTGTCAAGCTTGCCCCCCCCCCTCCCCATCTTAGACATACCATATGAATTAATATCTTGAGAACACCTCAGACTCTGCCCCAAGCCGAACTTGAACTTGAGAAATCTAGCACCCAGGTCACGTGTTCTAACTTCTGAACCACTGTGCTCACACTTGATGTACCCAGACTGACCTGAATACAGACTGACAGTCTGAATTGTTATGAACACAAAGGCTTACATGTGGAAAAGAGAGAGACATGTAGCCTACCTAACAGTGTGATTATCAAATTTAATTAAAAATTGCCTGTCACATTTTACGGCGTTTACTGATATCGGCATGGTACCAAGTAACTTAGTAAGCAACTTTTTAAAGATTTTGTTTGTACCGTACTGGTTGGTTTAGGGATGGAACTTAAGGCAATGATGCGATGTCATAAGGTTAAAGGAAGAATATACAGGAGATCCCAGATGTGTGGATCCCTTCTGGACCGATTCCAATAGACTACCAGTACTGACTTCGTATGGCGCTGAAGAATCGTTGCGCCGAAGGAGGAAATCATCTCTGTATGTAACAACATCAGTTGGGCTCTTGCATTTAGCGTATACACAAGTGTCGCTAACTTCAGTTTGAGCATTTACTACAATAAAACATTTGAATACATTACCGCCTATGGATCCAGATCCTTTGAGGCATTCAGTACATATAGGTTCGGTGTGCGGGATACATTTGCATATTGCTGTCTGTCCTATTATTGTATTCCCCAGGTCTCCTTTTCGCGTAGTTATTAAAAATTCTAGGTGTGACATGTTACTACGTTTAATTATCAAGCTTAAACTGTAACTGAAGCCGGTGCGATATTTACACTGTCAAAAACTATTGCATTTCTCACTCAACAGCTGTTGTATTGTTTGTCCGTTTGTTTTTAATCTCTGGTAAAAACATAATTAATTTTGTGACTCCGTCCAAGAGCGATTTCGGTCAAAACTGAGTTTTTGGTTGATTATCGAGGGTTGGCAACCAGATTGTTCTATATCCAAAGTAGACAAACTGAGAAAAAGGAGTTTGAAACTTGTAATGTAAATGAAAATTCAGACTGCAATAATTGCAACACGGTCACATGATGAATAGTTTTATTGAGTTATGAAATTAGGTGGCGCACTTTGTGTCTTGGATATTTACAGGCATTTAAAAGCAATGAATATAATTGGCAATAGCACTTTCAGGTTGATAATCCTTGTTCTGAAACCTCACTATCTATTCTTTGACTTTACAAAATGTTTATCATGTATAAAATGTCTAAATGAATTAAATACGACTCCCATTTGACCAAATCCAACTTAGATTAGTCATATTTAAACCCCAGTGACATTTGATACCGTCTACAGCAGAAGCGGACTTTCCTATTACACATCTTGAGCCCGCCTCAACTGTCGTTTGCTTAAATCAATGAGCTGTATAAAAGAGGCCGCCTTACAACAAGCTGTTGCTTTAATATTATTTATCGGCTAACATGCACGTCAGCTTTTATTTAGTTGCAGAAGTGAAAAAGGCCCCGTTAAAGTTGTGTCAGGCTTGTTGGGCATTTTTAAAGGCGTTTTGGTGTTATCTGATTGTTAATTTGTCAGTTCAAGTGTGCTTTTTTGTTTGGTTATAAATTGTTTTCTGTCCAAATTAGTCTTTTGTAATGCTGCTATGTATCAAACAGTTGGGCTACGTAGCCGCCCCCCCCCCCCCCCAAAAGGAAAAAGAAATTCAGCCTACAGTTATACGACTTTCTTCAAGCAATCATATTACTTCGGTTAATCATATAATTAATGGATTTATTCATACGTGAAAGTTTCTTTCAATTACGCGGTTTTAAATATAGCATACCTCACAGCACACCACATAATTATATGCACAGAGAACCACCCGTGAAGACAGCCTGCCAAGACCTTGGTGACGATTGATTAGCATCCAGTGTCCCCCAGTGAAATATCCGTTATTATACAACTGGGCGGTTTCCCTGAATTGAACTGCTACTATTAACCCGTTTAAATGATATACAGCGGAATGTCCTGCTTTGGATACCTACAACAAAGGCGAGACTTTGTTGCGTTACAGTTGTTGTTTTTTTTAATCCAGACCGACGAATTTTACACGGCGTAAGAATTTTTTTGTTTGTACTACTCACCTGTACATCTGTCGATGTCGTTGAGGGGCAAGGAGATGTTGGGGTAGTAGGTGAAGATGCAGAGCTCACAGTGGTAGCCCCGCGTGTTGTGAAGGCAGGTGTCACAGATGCCACGCCCATAGGTGGCGTTGTACGTGCAACTTAATGCATGGTCATTGCATTCACAGTCTGTGCAGACAAAAAAAAAGTAAAGTGTCTGTTTAGGCCATTTTCACCAAATTGAGTTCTGTTTCCGTTATGAAATTTTTGGGAAAATGCAAGGGTTAAATTGGTATTACCTATGGCTAGTTGGTTATTTTGTATTTTGTTTGTTTGATTTTTTTTTTTATTTTGTATAGTTCTTTAATCCCATTTGGGAAATTTGCCTTAGTATCATTGCAGCCCAACTGGAGCAGACACGTCGTCGCCGCAGTGCAGGGCCGGTCGGCGGGGTTTTTTTTTGGGGGGGGGGGGTGGTGGGGGGAGAGGAAGGGAGTAGATAAATTTTTATTTAATTTTGCCCGGGCAGCGGCCTGTTCAGCCTGCTCTTCTCGATTTCCAACCGTCAAGGTATCTTTAATGTGCACAACGTGCACACGGGTCCTCCGAATTTTTCGTCTTTAACCGAGAAGACTTGGTGCTCGATCTTACCCACCACAGGATCAGGGACAAGAAAATATGAGAAAAATCCCAAAATTCCAACATGCCTGCACCGACAGGGATTTCAACCCGGTACCTTTGGCATGAGAGGCGAACACCTTGACTCTTGACCACCGTGTCCCCAAGGTTATAATAACCTTCTCTTGAACAAAATGGCCATTAATTTGTCATTAAAAAGATTGTTGTTAGGGGACCGTGGTATTTACATTATAAGCTACAGATGAACGGTGAACACAACTCAGTATTTTCTCCATTCGACTTTGTAATTAGTCTACGGTCCCCTAACATCAGCGTCTATATAGCCGATTGTGGTTATTTTTTTTGTCTTAAAAACATTCAAACTCTTGGGCGAGACTACATGGGATTTTCAGAACGAAAGAACCCTCGTTAAACAAGAGTTTCGGCTCTTGCCATCTTTACATTCTTTGGGTGCTTGGGGCAGCAATATAAGAAACGCAGGAAATTTCTTGTGAACATGAGAACTACAAGCATTTATTACTCTTGCAATATGGCTATCATCAGATATTTAGTAGGAGGGGGGGGGGCGAATTGCTGTGTTTAGTATTTTAATCAGAACAATGGCGATATGAACAAATAAATTGCCGCTAGGTTAATTCAGTAGAACAACAGAATTGCACACAATTATGCACAGATGATCTTACGAGTATAACATTTTTTTTTTACCCAATTTCTGAAATAGTAAAATACAGTAATTCGAAGATTTTATCATACAAATTTCGATGACTCACTTTGGCATTCATTGGCAGTGCCTGTGTCGAAGGGAAGGTAGCTGCCTCCCTGCCACGGCCTCTCGTTATACAGTGGCATGCACGTCTCACAGTTTTTGCCCATGGTGTTGTGTTGACAGTCACAGATCACGTCTGTGTCCGTATAGTTGCAGTGCGCGGCATGGAGGTTACAGTAACATCTGAAACAGTAAAGAAAATCACCAGAATAAAAATGTTCCAAGACAAGAATTTCATGAAATAGCATATATCCATTTTGCAAATGATATGCAGATCATCGCATCGGATTAACAATCTCATTAGACAATAAACAAGCAATATATATAAAATATGAAATTTTGTGATTTTCCAAATCGTTAAGGTCATAATTGCATTTTTTGTTTTAAATATTTTTAATGTAATCCCCAACTTTCCTTCATTTCCTGAATTTCTTGAAGGTTTGTTTCGTGCCTTGAAAATCCGAATTTTGAGATGAAGTCACCTCGCAAGTTACAAGATTAGCAAAGCAAAGACTTAGAAAAGTGTTTCGTGTTTTCCGAACAGGTTGTTGGTTTGCTCTGGTTTGGCTTGATTTGGTCTCGTTGGTTTAGTGTAGTTTAGTTTTGTTTGGTTTATCAATTTGTGTTGTTGTTTTTGTAGTTACTCGCTTGACATGACATCCTTGTATTTTATCGGCTTTTTTTTTTTCCACTGCTGAATTTGATACCTCTGATCTGCGCTAGATGATAAAATATAAATTATAATTACTGTTTATTTATGTGTGTGTGTGTGGGGGGGGGGGCGAATCGTTTACGAACAATATTGATTCTCATTTTTATATTTTTAATGATGTTATGTCACGTTTAATCAAACGAGCATCATTCACTAATTCAGTTTATTAATCCCATTTAACCAGCGTAGCAGGCCTATTGGAATTTCCCATTTTTTTCTGTCTTTCTTTATCAAAAGGGTGACTCACCTGGCCGCTGCTTGCATATCCGATATCCCATAATAATACCTGTCGTAGTTATTTAGCCCATCTGTCGCAGGCTGAATCAGTTGTATTCTTAAGTCTGAAAAGCACGGTTAAAATCATTAATGACGTCAGCTCAACAGCGCTGTGAACACTAAGCGAGGTACCCTATCAAAGATACTAGAAATAATGATCATACTGAGCCCGGAGGAACAGCACAGTCAGCTACTGGCAGACAAGAAGCGCACACCATAATTTCCTTTTATTTTCTTGGTAAGTTATATCTTGGGTGAACATTTTGCTGGCAGCAACTGGCGGTGGCGTTCCAGGCTTAGTATGACATCCCCCTTAAACCCGGTCAGACATAGTCAGCTTCTGCCATTATTTCTTGAGTGTACATTTTTCTGGCAGCAACTGGCTGTGACGTTCCAGGCTTAGTATGATATCCCCCTTGACCTCGGTCAGACACAGTCAACTTCTGCCGTTATTTCTTGGGTGTACATTTTTCCGGCAGCAACTGGCTGTGATGTTCCGGGCTTCTTATGATATCCCCTCTAACCTCGATCAGCCACAGTCAACTCCTGCCGGTATTTCTTGCGTGTAAATTTTCCTGGCAGCAACTGGCTGTGATGTTCCGGGCTTAATATGACATCCCTCCTAAGCCCGGTCAGACACAGTCAACTTCTGCCATTATTTCTTAGGTGTACCTTTTCCTGGCTGTGATGTTCCAGGCTTAGTATGAGACCCCCCCCCCTCCCCCCCCCCCGACAGCTCTTTTATTATACCAAATATCCTGTGAACTGCGCGAAGAAATGTTATCATTAAGTTATATTGACTGCAGGCCAGCGATAAACAAACCCTTCCCCGTGACACTGTGAAGGATTACCTCATTTCTACACGATTTACTTTAAATTATAAAACCTTTCATTACATAGGAGACTACCACACACACAAACAAACAAACAAAAATACGCGCGCGACAAACATCAGTGACCTCTACAACCCATGGATTTTAGACCAGCTACTGGTGCATTTATTTATAGATTATGTAAATTATTGAAAAGTGTGTTATTCAGTCTAAATAATAAAATTAGAACACATGAAAATAAGAGCTTTTTTGAAAGAAAAACTAGAAGAAAATCCTAAGTCTGCACATTCAAGAAGAGGAAACAAAGAAATGCACCGTATGAATAATAAAACAGGTCAAAACTGGTCACTCAGTCGCTCACTCACTCACTCACTCACTCACTCACTCACTCACTCACTCACTCACTCACTCACTCACTCACTCACTCACTCACTCACTCACTCATTCACTCACTCATTCACTCACTCACTCACTCATTCACTCACTCACTCACTCTCATTCACTCACACAATCACTCACGCTCCTTCAGTCTCCTCTGTATCTTTTCCAGTATTTGAGTCAAACTACATTCATAACTGTTTTGGGCGGTGGTGTTAACGAAAAAAGTTTGACGTATAACATAATTATGTATTCACTTTTGTATTCGAGCATTATCATTCACCTGTGAACTGGAGGAAATCCATGAGTTTAGTCTGCAGCGCTGTATAAAACTCCTCAAGATTAACTCCAAGAGGCCCAAGAAAGATGTTGAATCGGTCATCGTTGGAGAACTTGACCGTTCCCCCTGGATTTGGGCGCCGGCTCAGCTCCACGTAACTGATGGAAAGTTCAGAGAGATTTGAGATATATATTTAGTGTATAGCATAGCGATGCTCTTTAACATTAATTGCCGAGCTCCGAAATTTGGCAGTAGAAACACAAGAGGGGTGTCATCTTAGATCATTTGTGAAAAACACCTCAACACAGTTTGAGTTTGAATTTGGCACAACAACGGCCACTTTGCGTCTCTCACGGTGTATTTGGGTACATTTTGTTTATATATGTTTTGTATTGAGAGCTGTTAAGTTTAACATAGAATTAAATACATCCATAATTATAATTTCAACACATTGATAAAATTCTAAAAATTGTTTTGTATAGATCTGGAAAAACTTTTGTAAATGAGTATAAAGTTTATTAAGTCAATTTATAGATCGTAGCCTCTCTCAGATCTTAACACAGAAAGCATGTTTGAGAGGTGGGGGGGGGGGGGGGGGGGGGGGAGACAGTTCTCCTCAGTTTGTTCTTTCCATATTTAATTAGTTCTCTCTTTGTTTGTTGATTTGTTTTCTTCCTCCTGTAAACTTGATCTAGTAAAAACCAACCACTATCCGTACGTCAATCCCATGCCGATTTGGACAGGATTTCCGTAGAGGTGGTAGGATTACCATAAGGGTGGACTTCCCACATCAAATTGTCGTTGGTGGGATGTCGTAACCAGTAGATCTACGTAGTAACCCTGTGATTCCTACGTGCAAAATTGGCATCAATTCTACGCGCCGGATTTTCATAGGGTTGCAGGATGGGAATCTTTCGTTGGTCTCTGAGAGCTGGTCGAGGGCCAGTCAAAACCGCTTGTGTTGTGAAATCTCTGCCTAAATTTAACCCTGCCGTGCCCAGCAGTGCTCCAAGTTTGAAACGGGTCACCATGTGCCTAATAATTATTCCTCATATGGAACATTATCTAATATATCAAGAAATAATAATTTTTCGTGATAAAGTTTTGTCTTTTTGTAATCATTCTACTATTTACTTTAAGCAAGTGTTAATTTTGTGCGTCTCAGATTTATGATTTTTTTTTTTTTTTTGAGGAGGCTCTCTTTGGCCGTAGAGGGTTAAGGACTTTCAGAAGCATAAATTTACCGATTTGAACATACGACGGCATCGGGAGTCTCGGCAGTAATAGCCGCCCCCGGAATGAGCTGATCCGCAAAATCATCACAGCTCCTGGCATAGAACTGGAGAGGCGTCCAGGTGGCACCAAAGTCTACAGACTTCTCCAGGATCATTTTGTCTGGTCGTCCAGAATTAAAGGTGATGATCATGTCTCCAGCCATGCGGAATGTTTTGTTGAAAGACAATGTGATGTTGATTCTCAGCTCTGTTGGAAAACGGAAGAGAAAAACAAATAGTTTAACCCTTTCAATGCCGGCTTATACAATCATAAATGGCCTTTATGTGACATTAGTTCTTGTGTGTTTCAAGTCCACTTTTTGCACAACTGAGAAATTCGACGTTAAACGTTTGCGGCTTTGGTTACTATGATAAGGACTTGAAATAAATTGGAACTGTGAAACACCTTGATAAATGCCACAGTCCTAAAATTATTTTAAACAATTGTGAACGTGTGCATTTGTCATACCGCACTGAAAGATCTCCAGTTTTTCAGAAAATGGAGATAGAACAAACAAGAACTAGGTTCGTGTTCTGTAACGTAACTTGTAAAATTATACAAAATCAAAAGTCTCCGTTTTTGTTATTGTTTTGTTTTGTTTTTAAAATTAATGAATTTCGTTATTTTAGGCTCGTAATGCATGACGACCTGAAAAGACTACGGTCATCTTCATCTGAAGGTAACAAGGAATGTGAAATTCTAACTTTTGACCATGAAAATGACGGGTTTAAACATAAGCTCAGAAAGCAAGTGTAACGAATAGGGAGTAATATTTCGTTCACAATTCTAGTTTTTTCGATCAGCACTGGCTCCGTTTTAATTTTTCTTTTCTACCAAATGTTATTTTAGCAGCTGTCCTTGACACACCAATCAACTTCCATTTCAGATGTAAAAACCTATTATTAGTTTATAGATTTGGAAAATCAGCTGTTATTGTTGTGCTTCGCTTCCCTTTCTTATCTACTTCAAAATCAAACATTAACCCTTTACCTGCCAAGGTGGGAATTTTTTAATTTTCAAATGCCTCGCCACTTTTGGCTATGATTAATGCTTTTTTTTTCTTCAAGTAGCGTAATCTTGTGTGTCTAAAATAATCATTATTAATTTTTTGAAAATGTCTTTTGCTTTGCTGTTATTTTATTGGGTATTATTTACAAACGGAAACTCACGATTACCAACTTATGGCATTTAAAGAGTTAACCATGTCTCGAAATATGCCAGCTCACACTAGGTCGTTTTTGGTTATTGTTATATGTTTTGCATTTTTCACTTTAATTTAACAACAAATTTGAGTCTTCATTTGTCTGTAAGAACACTGAACAATTGAAACAACTAAGGAAAGACAGAGTTGTCTCCCCGCTAGGTGCAAACCTTTGCCTGAAACCTATAAAAGACTTTCGGGAGAAAACAAAATTGAGGAATAGTGTTTCTGAGAAAACTTACATTTATGCCAAATATAGACAGAAAAAAAAAAGAACAAAGGGAGGATAGTGCTGCCTACTTAAAATGCTATTTTCTGCCCAAAGAACAACTTTAAAGTCAGTAACGGGTGTATTTTTAGGCAAGGTCAATATATAATAGGTCAAACGATGCTAACAAAATACCGATATTTGACTTTTCACTTGTTCTCTCTCTTTGTCTCCCCCGCCCACAAACACATGTATATATATGAATATTCATTGTGTTAAGCGTATTCGTAACACCTTTCGCTTTTCATTTTTAAGTGGTCTAGTGGCTTTGCAAACTTACCACTAGTGCCTGGTGATTGGTTGATGCTCTGCCACCAGGTGGTGCTGCTGTCATCCACGATGTAAGATGGCGGATGCCGTGATGTTTCTGATGAAGCGTCACACGTCAGCTCCGTGTTTCTCTGCAAGTATGCAACAATGCTTGTTGGCAATGAATTATAAGGCATAGTGCGATGTACTGTAAAGGTTCCATGCTGTGTTACTTGTACGAACGTGCGGTCATTGGAGTGGTGAATTTAATGACAATACCATGCTGTTCTAAAACGTCAAGTGTCATTAAAGAAACTGCATGGACCATTAATTTGATTGTTTCGTGAGATGTATAGGATTTTTTAAAATTTTATTTTTTACACGACTGTAGCACATATTGTTGAAAACAAAAAAATATACATATATAAATGAACCAAACTCTTGATTTATTACCATCACTGAAAGGCATGCGTACATTCCCAGTCACCTTCTTCCCCTACTTTCGTTTTCCGTAAACTGGGAGGAGGAGCAAACCCACTCCCCTTTTTCCGAGCGTTCATAATGTTTGGATGTACCCATAGCTAAAGATTATTGCTCTTGTGTCGTCCAAATTGTCCAAAAACAAACAAAACAAAAAACATATAACCCCGATATGGCTGAAGGTTGTTTGTTGGTCCAATCTGCCATCCCCTCCCCTCCCTATAATAAAAATATATTAAGAAAAAAAATGGCGTAGCTGATTTTATCTTGCTCTTGTGTTGTGTTGTGTCGTCCAGACTTTAAACACACACACATACACACATAATTATTTCACACATGTAACATTTGCAGAACTCCGACAAAATTGAATGTTGGCCTACTTTGCTCTTGCTCCATTCAAGCTGTTTCCCCGAAAATATAATTAAAAGTAAAATAAAATTAAATAGAATTATTAAATGTATGACTCTGACACAGCGACAGGGCTGAGAGAGAGAGAGAGAGAGAGAGAGAGAGAAGGGGGGGGGAGAGAGAGAGATTAGCACACCATCACCACCAACACCACCACCACCACCACCAACAACAACAACAACAGATTACTCACCCTGTCTCCAAGTCGCATAAATGTCGATGCAGGAGAACCACATGTCGAACCAGCAGGCTCCACACTTACTTTGAATGTTTGGTACCAAAACACATCGAATAAACTCGGATGACAAGCCAGGTAAGTTTGTGATGTATCGTCATAACAAATATCATAATTGCCTTCGACAGTTTGGCTAACAACGGCGATGAAACACAGGCAATATAAACCAGTTCTTCCAGTTGCCAGTTTGGTCATGTTAATACGTTCTTTCCTTTTATTGATCATTTTTGTTTGCCTTACTTGTAGTAGATTTCTCAACTTTCATTTCACATCCACTGCGTCTGAATGAGTTCCAGTTTTGTGTTAGGTCATTCTCAGCTAATGTCTTTGTTTCTGTATGGAAAACATAAATATATAACATAATATAATATAATATAATATAATATAATATAATATAATATAATATAATATAATATAATATAATATAATATAATATAATATAATATAATATAATATAATAATAATAATAATAATAATAATAAAGTTCATTTATATAGCGCATATCCAAAGATGCTCTATGCGCTTTACAAAACATGCAGAAACAGACAAATCTCATTCCTAGCAACTGACAACACACACAAAGACACACACACACGCACAAACACTATCTCTCCCTCCTGTCTCTCTCTCTCTCTCTCCTTCACACACACGCACAAAACACCAATACATATCAGACTACACATCAAAGTGTTTTCTGAAGAGATAGGTTTTCACTTCAGATCTAAAAAGTGCCTCGCTTTCTATATTTCGAATATTTGGTGGTAAGGAGTTCCATACAGCTGGTGCGCACACAGAAAACGCTCTCTCTCCAAATTTTTTTGTTTTAGCAAATTTAGATTCTAGTAGTTTTTTATCAGAAGATCTTAATGCTCTAGATGGTTTATACGGATGAATAAAGTTTATAAGTGTTGGGTGAACTACGAGTGGCTAATGTGGTTACTGCGTGGGTTCAATAATAACTCCCTTAAGGATACACAGGATTAACAAACACAGGGTTCTGCTGGCAATCCTATTTATTCAAAAAGCCTAACAACGGTATCACTACCAAACAAAAAAAGCCCAAAAAAAAGAAACCCCGAAAAAGAAGCCCAAAAAAAGAAGAAGCCCATAAAAAGAAGCCCAACCAGCCATAAGCTGGAACAAGAGAAAAAGACAAAAATATGGTTAGGATATAATGACAACATTAATCAGGCAATCAATGGTGGACATACATAGTAATAGTATTAAGTATTAAATCAAACAACAACAACATAATATAGAATTTAAGCAATAACCAACTGGATATGTATGCATGGAATAAAATAGCGCTAAGGTTAATGAATAACAACTACAAGTGGCTATATCATATACACAAGGAGTTTCCTAGTACACTGGCAACATAAACTAATTAATGTACTAATCAAAGTATGAAGGACATAACAAATGAAGGGGCAAGAACACAATAGTTTCGCTCCACTGAGCCGGTGTACAACACATCCAGAGTGGCCATTCCATTTAATAACGCAGTGGCCAACATGGCCCACTGACCGTCCATAACACAGACGCTGCATCCCAATGCAGGCCATCCTCATAGGCCCACTCCCATTATTAGTACTAACCCGCCCCAGGGCTATTGTATTGGTTACTTCCCTTCCCAATCGATACTGAAGGGTCATGCCCTTTGACCTTAGCCGCGGAGCTATGCCGCCAGGCTAACGTGTATGACACACCACTAGATACATACAGTAATGTGTACATTCCTTAAAATGAAACTGTCCTTCACACACTTACGAAACTCATAGAAGCATAATACATCTGGATAACTATAATACATGCACATGATATATATATATATGTCGGCGAGACTCATTGCAACATGTGTAGACTCATTGAAACATTGTTCATCCACCGCCGCACATAGAACAATCCTGGGGCTCACCCATGTGAGGCCCAACTAATATTATACATCTCCAATACATGTAATTAATTGCACATCTTAAACACTAAACACGCAATCACAATCACACTGCTCTCTATAGCATAGTGGTACTGGCAAGGTACACAAATACCCGTAATACAATCAAGCGTATAGTGCCGCTCGCTGTAACATAAGCCATCCACATCAACATGTCAGGAAATCCTCACTGCCTACCACAACAAGGCAATGCTACACATACACTATATATAGGCACACAAGCAAATCGTGATAGCTTGGTTAGCGAGCCATCATTATCATCTAGCACCGCAAACGTTAACTTTGACAATAAAGACACAATATCAAGACACTGTACTGCAAAGCGCATCCTACACGTCCAATGACAATGGCAATTACCGTTGAGCCGGACTCATAATAGTCTCTGTAGATCAGCATTCTCTACGTGGCATCCAAGAAAAAGGGGGGGGGGGTGCGCAAATTAAAGTCACTTCTAATATAATAGTCTCCAACTTACCCAAAGTTTCTCCGGGTCCTGTGCTACCGCTACATGCCTTATGGGGCGGGGTGGCGATGGCAAGCGTCGGCTCTGTCTCTGCGTCTATGATGGAGTGTCTTGACCACTCGAACCGCATCTTATTTATTAGCCCGCGCGGACGTCCGAGAGAGCTATTACGTAGCCCGTGTTGCACAAGTGAAAGGCTCGGACATGGAGTCCAGCCCGACAACATAACCGGTTAGGGTCCTAACACAATCGAATTTACAGTACGGTTAAAAGGGTGCACACAAAAGTCAATTAGGTATCCCAGTAAACTGCAGAAATTACTCTAACGACCCCTCCAGCAATAATTGAATAAATTTGACCCAGGTTGGATTTATCGGGGATAACATGCGTCTAACTCGTGGTTTACTTTAAATCCGAGATCCTCTCATTAATCATTTCAATAGGACACGTGCATCAAAGTACAACGAAATTGGTACCATTATAAAGTAGAAACTTGCTGCTACAATTCCAACTGACTACTTATACCAGAAACCCGGTAATAGTTTTAATATAAATTTTCAAAGTGTCAGGACTAACAACATTCGACAATTTTGTGCGGGATACTTTCGTCCATTAATACGACGTATCTCCATTGATAACAAACGTTATCATGAGTACCTATTTTGTACCGATCGGGTATTGTCTACTCTCAAAAATGAATTCGGGTTCCCGTCTTTCTGTCGGTGGATAACAACGAAGGAGCGAGTTGTAAGAAACTTAAAGCCATGATATAAGAGTTGGAAGCCCGGTGGTCAAAATTTCCAATTGACCAATCAAAATGCGCGCTTTTCACCGTGATGTGAATAACGGGTCCCGCGCTAGTATTACAAGGGAAATAATCCAATTAATGGTGCTCGGCCAAGTGTCCATAAACTACTATGAGTGGCCGTCCCTCACTCACGCACTAGAGCTACCATGAAAGCACATTAAAAATAAAAAGTCGTTCATCCTCTCACATTCTCCCCTGCTAAGTCACGTAGTCCCTTACGTGACACATACATCAATTCAAAGGTTTACAAAAGACCACTGAAGGTACAATCAAACTCTAAGGGGCTATGATACCATCACTTAGAGTAGAACAATTGCAAATTACACACAGTGAACCGAAGTACAACAATGGTCCATCCTCTTTATAACTACTAACAGGTGGCGTGAACCGGCTAAGTTACTACTGGCATCCTGAAGATGTACACAACAGTCTCAGCTCTGGCTGTAGTAAGTTACATCATATGGACAAAACAACAGGTCCCAGACCTGCAACGGTGGTCCCAGACCACTATCAGGGTTAACGTAGGATCGAACAGTACAAAAAAATACAATATGCTATAAGGGCACTAGGGCAATGAAAAAGGTAAGGTCAACATAGGCATAAAAGTAATTGTAATTAAGCTGTGGAGAAAGCCAACATGGGCATACTCTCTAACTTAAAATCTTGAGGCGGAGCTCCCTTGGATTCGGTGGTCTATCATCTGGCCTGATGGAAACTCGGGGGGGGTCTTGATGGGTGCGCTCCCCTGCTCTTTCTGCACTCACAGTCAATGTCTAATGTTAATCACTAATAAGAGTCAGAGGTCCAATCTCTGGGGTTGTCTGTGTGGGCGGCTGGACCGTCGCACAGGAGGTAGGCGCTGGGAAGTTGTCATCCCAGGTTGAGGGTCCGGTCGGGCTGCAGGTGGCTGGCAAGGGTGGTGAGCCGGGAAGTACCAGACATCGGTCGACGCAGGCAGTGGAGGCGGGTGCTGTGGACGTGTGTTGACCACTGGGGGGTGAAATAACCGCAAGAGGTCTCCGTTGACCGCAGAGGCATCTCCATCTGGGTTTCTGATGGTAAAGTAACCACCATGAGGCGGGGGAACAGACAGGACGGTGTGCACAGGAACGGGATACAGGTCCTGAATCTTGAGTTGATGTTGGAGGGCGTTGGTCTTCGTGGCTCCATGGTTCCTATGGGGTGGGGCAGGGGTTGGCTGGCTGGCTGGGCTTCAAACTAAAAATTTCCATGGCTGGGCTTTCTACACTACAAACTAACCCTTCTGTGTATCCCACTTCTTGACACCAGAAAATGTTGGATTGACTAATGGACCGAAGTATCCCACTTCTGACACCAGAAAATGTTGGGTGAACTACGAGTGGCTAATGTGGTTACTGCGTGGGTTCAATAATAACTCCCTTAAGGATACACAGGATTAACAAACACAGGGTTCTGCTGGCAATCCTATTTATTCAAAAAGCCTAACAACGGTATCACTACCAAACAAAAAAAGCCCAAAAAAAAGAAACCCCGAAAAAGAAGCCCAAAAAAAGAAGAAGCCCATAAAAAGAAGCCCAACCAGCCATAAGCTGGAACAAGAGAAAAAGACAAAAATATGGTTAGGATATAATGACAACATTAATCAGGCAATCAATGGTGGACATACATAGTAATAGTATTAAGTATTAAATCAAACAACAACAACATAATATAGAATTTAAGCAATAACCAACTGGATATGTATGCATGGAATAAAATAGCGCTAAGGTTAATGAATAACAACTACAAGTGGCTATATCATATACACAAGGAGTTTCCTAGTACACTGGCAACATAAACTAATTAATGTACTAATCAAAGTATGAAGGACATAACAAATGAAGGGGCAAGAACACAATAGTTTCGCTCCACTGAGCCGGTGTACAACACATCCAGAGTGGCCATTCCATTTAATAACGCAGTGGCCAACATGGCCCACTGACCGTCCATAACACAGACGCTGCATCCCAATGCAGGCCATCCTCATAGGCCCACTCCCATTATTAGTACTAACCCGCCCCAGGGCTATTGTATTGGTTACTTCCCTTCCCAATCGATACTGAAGGGTCATGCCCTTTGACCTTAGCCGCGGAGCTATGCCGCCAGGCTAACGTGTATGACACACCACTAGATACATACAGTAATGTGTACATTCCTTAAAATGAAACTGTCCTTCACACACTTACGAAACTCATAGAAGCATAATACATCTGGATAACTATAATACATGCACATGATATATATATATATGTCGGCGAGACTCATTGCAACATGTGTAGACTCATTGAAACATTGTTCATCCACCGCCGCACATAGAACAATCCTGGGGCTCACCCATGTGAGGCCCAACTAATATTATACATCTCCAATACATGTAATTAATTGCACATCTTAAACACTAAACACGCAATCACAATCACACTGCTCTCTATAGCATAGTGGTACTGGCAAGGTACACAAATACCCGTAATACAATCAAGCGTATAGTGCCGCTCGCTGTAACATAAGCCATCCACATCAACATGTCAGGAAATCCTCACTGCCTACCACAACAAGGCAATGCTACACATACACTATATATAGGCACACAAGCAAATCGTGATAGCTTGGTTAGCGAGCCATCATTATCATCTAGCACCGCAAACGTTAACTTTGACAATAAAGACACAATATCAAGACACTGTACTGCAAAGCGCATCCTACACGTCCAATGACAATGGCAATTACCGTTGAGCCGGACTCATAATAGTCTCTGTAGATCAGCATTCTCTACGTGGCATCCAAGAAAAAGGGGGGGGGGGTGCGCAAATTAAAGTCACTTCTAATATAATAGTCTCCAACTTACCCAAAGTTTCTCCGGGTCCTGTGCTACCGCTACATGCCTTATGGGGCGGGGTGGCGATGGCAAGCGTCGGCTCTGTCTCTGCGTCTATGATGGAGTGTCTTGACCACTCGAACCGCATCTTATTTATTAGCCCGCGCGGACGTCCGAGAGAGCTATTACGTAGCCCGTGTTGCACAAGTGAAAGGCTCGGACATGGAGTCCAGCCCGACAACATAACCGGTTAGGGTCCTAACACAATCGAATTTACAGTACGGTTAAAAGGGTGCACACAAAAGTCAATTAGGTATCCCAGTAAACTGCAGAAATTACTCTAACGACCCCTCCAGCAATAATTGAATAAATTTGACCCAGGTTGGATTTATCGGGGATAACATGCGTCTAACTCGTGGTTTACTTTAAATCCGAGATCCTCTCATTAATCATTTCAATAGGACACGTGCATCAAAGTACAACGAAATTGGTACCATTATAAAGTAGAAACTTGCTGCTACAATTCCAACTGACTACTTATACCAGAAACCCGGTAATAGTTTTAATATAAATTTTCAAAGTGTCAGGACTAACAACATTCGACAATTTTGTGCGGGATACTTTCGTCCATTAATACGACGTATCTCCATTGATAACAAACGTTATCATGAGTACCTATTTTGTACCGATCGGGTATTGTCTACTCTCAAAAATGAATTCGGGTTCCCGTCTTTCTGTCGGTGGATAACAACGAAGGAGCGAGTTGTAAGAAACTTAAAGCCATGATATAAGAGTTGGAAGCCCGGTGGTCAAAATTTCCAATTGACCAATCAAAATGCGCGCTTTTCACCGTGATGTGAATAACGGGTCCCGCGCTAGTATTACAAGGGAAATAATCCAATTAATGGTGCTCGGCCAAGTGTCCATAAACTACTATGAGTGGCCGTCCCTCACTCACGCACTAGAGCTACCATGAAAGCACATTAAAAATAAAAAGTCGTTCATCCTCTCACATTCTCCCCTGCTAAGTCACGTAGTCCCTTACGTGACACATACATCAATTCAAAGGTTTACAAAAGACCACTGAAGGTACAATCAAACTCTAAGGGGCTATGATACCATCACTTAGAGTAGAACAATTGCAAATTACACACAGTGAACCGAAGTACAACAATGGTCCATCCTCTTTATAACTACTAACAGGTGGCGTGAACCGGCTAAGTTACTACTGGCATCCTGAAGATGTACACAACAGTCTCAGCTCTGGCTGTAGTAAGTTACATCATATGGACAAAACAACAGGTCCCAGACCTGCAACGGTGGTCCCAGACCACTATCAGGGTTAACGTAGGATCGAACAGTACAAAAAAATACAATATGCTATAAGGGCACTAGGGCAATGAAAAAGGTAAGGTCAACATAGGCATAAAAGTAATTGTAATTAAGCTGTGGAGAAAGCCAACATGGGCATACTCTCTAACTTAAAATCTTGAGGCGGAGCTCCCTTGGATTCGGTGGTCTATCATCTGGCCTGATGGAAACTCGGGGGGGGTCTTGATGGGTGCGCTCCCCTGCTCTTTCTGCACTCACAGTCAATGTCTAATGTTAATCACTAATAAGAGTCAGAGGTCCAATCTCTGGGGTTGTCTGTGTGGGCGGCTGGACCGTCGCACAGGAGGTAGGCGCTGGGAAGTTGTCATCCCAGGTTGAGGGTCCGGTCGGGCTGCAGGTGGCTGGCAAGGGTGGTGAGCCGGGAAGTACCAGACATCGGTCGACGCAGGCAGTGGAGGCGGGTGCTGTGGACGTGTGTTGACCACTGGGGGGTGAAATAACCGCAAGAGGTCTCCGTTGACCGCAGAGGCATCTCCATCTGGGTTTCTGATGGTAAAGTAACCACCATGAGGCGGGGGAACAGACAGGACGGTGTGCACAGGAACGGGATACAGGTCCTGAATCTTGAGTTGATGTTGGAGGGCGTTGGTCTTCGTGGCTCCATGGTTCCTATGGGGTGGGGCAGGGGTTGGCTGGCTGGCTGGGCTTCAAACTAAAAATTTCCATGGCTGGGCTTTCTACACTACAAACTAACCCTTCTGTGTATCCCACTTCTTGACACCAGAAAATGTTGGATTGACTAATGGACCGAAGTATCCCACTTCTGACACCAGAAAATGTTGGGTGAACTACGAGTGGCTAATGTGGTTACTGCGTGGGTTCAATAATAACTCCCTTAAGGATACACAGGATTAACAAACACAGGGTTCTGCTGGCAATCCTATTTATTCAAAAAGCCTAACAACGGTATCACTACCAAACAAAAAAAGCCCAAAAAAAAGAAACCCCGAAAAAGAAGCCCAAAAAAAGAAGAAGCCCATAAAAAGAAGCCCAACCAGCCATAAGCTGGAACAAGAGAAAAAGACAAAAATATGGTTAGGATATAATGACAACATTAATCAGGCAATCAATGGTGGACATACATAGTAATAGTATTAAGTATTAAATCAAACAACAACAACATAATATAGAATTTAAGCAATAACCAACTGGATATGTATGCATGGAATAAAATAGCGCTAAGGTTAATGAATAACAACTACAAGTGGCTATATCATATACACAAGGAGTTTCCTAGTACACTGGCAACATAAACTAATTAATGTACTAATCAAAGTATGAAGGACATAACAAATGAAGGGGCAAGAACACAATAGTTTCGCTCCACTGAGCCGGTGTACAACACATCCAGAGTGGCCATTCCATTTAATAACGCAGTGGCCAACATGGCCCACTGACCGTCCATAACACAGACGCTGCATCCCAATGCAGGCCATCCTCATAGGCCCACTCCCATTATTAGTACTAACCCGCCCCAGGGCTATTGTATTGGTTACTTCCCTTCCCAATCGATACTGAAGGGTCATGCCCTTTGACCTTAGCCGCGGAGCTATGCCGCCAGGCTAACGTGTATGACACACCACTAGATACATACAGTAATGTGTACATTCCTTAAAATGAAACTGTCCTTCACACACTTACGAAACTCATAGAAGCATAATACATCTGGATAACTATAATACATGCACATGATATATATATATATGTCGGCGAGACTCATTGCAACATGTGTAGACTCATTGAAACATTGTTCATCCACCGCCGCACATAGAACAATCCTGGGGCTCACCCATGTGAGGCCCAACTAATATTATACATCTCCAATACATGTAATTAATTGCACATCTTAAACACTAAACACGCAATCACAATCACACTGCTCTCTATAGCATAGTGGTACTGGCAAGGTACACAAATACCCGTAATACAATCAAGCGTATAGTGCCGCTCGCTGTAACATAAGCCATCCACATCAACATGTCAGGAAATCCTCACTGCCTACCACAACAAGGCAATGCTACACATACACTATATATAGGCACACAAGCAAATCGTGATAGCTTGGTTAGCGAGCCATCATTATCATCTAGCACCGCAAACGTTAACTTTGACAATAAAGACACAATATCAAGACACTGTACTGCAAAGCGCATCCTACACGTCCAATGACAATGGCAATTACCGTTGAGCCGGACTCATAATAGTCTCTGTAGATCAGCATTCTCTACGTGGCATCCAAGAAAAAGGGGGGGGGGGTGCGCAAATTAAAGTCACTTCTAATATAATAGTCTCCAACTTACCCAAAGTTTCTCCGGGTCCTGTGCTACCGCTACATGCCTTATGGGGCGGGGTGGCGATGGCAAGCGTCGGCTCTGTCTCTGCGTCTATGATGGAGTGTCTTGACCACTCGAACCGCATCTTATTTATTAGCCCGCGCGGACGTCCGAGAGAGCTATTACGTAGCCCGTGTTGCACAAGTGAAAGGCTCGGACATGGAGTCCAGCCCGACAACATAACCGGTTAGGGTCCTAACACAATCGAATTTACAGTACGGTTAAAAGGGTGCACACAAAAGTCAATTAGGTATCCCAGTAAACTGCAGAAATTACTCTAACGACCCCTCCAGCAATAATTGAATAAATTTGACCCAGGTTGGATTTATCGGGGATAACATGCGTCTAACTCGTGGTTTACTTTAAATCCGAGATCCTCTCATTAATCATTTCAATAGGACACGTGCATCAAAGTACAACGAAATTGGTACCATTATAAAGTAGAAACTTGCTGCTACAATTCCAACTGACTACTTATACCAGAAACCCGGTAATAGTTTTAATATAAATTTTCAAAGTGGCAGGACTAACAACATTCGACAATTTTGTGCGGGATACTTTCGTCCATTAATACGACGTATCTCCATTGATAACAAACGTTATCATGAGTACCTATTTTGTACCGATCGGGTATTGTCTACTCTCAAAAATGAATTCGGGTTCCCGTCTTTCTGTCGGTGGATAACAACGAAGGAGCGAGTTGTAAGAAACTTAAAGCCATGATATAAGAGTTGGAAGCCCGGTGGTCAAAATTTCCAATTGACCAATCAAAATGCGCGCTTTTCACCGTGATGTGAATAACGGGTCCCGCGCTAGTATTACAAGGGAAATAATCCAATTAATGGTGCTCGGCCAAGTGTCCATAAACTACTATGAGTGGCCGTCCCTCACTCACGCACTAGAGCTACCATGAAAGCACATTAAAAATAAAAAGTCGTTCATCCTCTCACATAAGATAAAGAGGAGCATTGTTGTACTGACATTTGTGGCATAACACTGCAATTTTAAAATCTATCCTTGCCTTTACAGGGAGCCAATGAAGACCAATAAGCAAAGGTGTAACATGTTCTCTTCTGCGTTGTTTAAGTATTAATCGAGCAGCATTGTTTTGAATTCTCTGAAGTTTGCTAATTTGTTCTGCTGGAAGGTTTTTAAGAAGAGAGTTGCAATAGTCGAGACGAGAAAAAATGAAGGATGAAACCAAAACTTGCATTGACTCTTTAGGGAGTATTAATGATAGTTTACTTAACCTACGTAATTCTAAATATAGTGATTTTGACAGGTTATTGATGTGATGTACCATTGACAAGTTGCAGTCGAAAATAACACCAAGATTCTTTGCTTTCACTGATGTTTTAATCATTTTTTGCTCGATAGTCATTTGACCGACGTTTATGTCAGGTCTATTCTTACCATGGCATACTAGAATTTCAGTCTTCTCTTCGTTCATTTTCAATTTATTTTCATTCATCCACGACTGAACTTGAGAGATACAGTTTTCTGTCTTGCTCACCAGCATGGACACATTTGATGGTTCATCAGAAACATAGAGCTGGGTGTCATCAGCATATTTATGATAGTTAACATTACAATTTTGAATAATTTTGCCTAAAGGCTGTGTGTATAAAGTATACAGTAAAGGACCAAGAACGGACCCCTGCGGGACTCCGAACTGTAATGGGAATTCTTTGGAAAAAGTGTGGTTCACATAAATTCTTTGAGTGCGATTTTGTAAATAGCTTTCAAACCAGTTTAAAACAGTTCCAGACAAACCAAAAGCGGCACTCAGTCTATTTAAAAGAATTTTGTGATCGATAGTGTCGAAAGCGGCACTCAGATCTAGCAAAGCCAAAACAGACACTTGTCCCTCGTCAGCAGCACATAGTAAATCATTTTGAACCTTCAGCAGTGCTGTTTCTGTGTTATGACAGGGTCTATAGGCAGACTGGTAAGTTTCATTAAGATTATGCATATCAAGGTGATCTTTCAGCTGATGAAGAACTACTTTTTCTAAGATCTTTGATATAAAAGATAGATTAGACACAGGTCTATAATTTTTAAGATCTTGAGTACACAAGTTTTTCTTTTTCAATAAAGGTGTTACAATTGCTTGTTTAAAACATACTGGGACATGTCCACTCATTAAAGACTCATTTATGATATTAGTGATAATTTCTATCAAACTATCCAAATTCGTTAGTAGCATATAATATAATATAATATGTTCAGCCCGTCAAATAAAAATTTCACAAAATTTGTTCCATGTACTTTGAAATTGAATGTCAAAAACATCTTCTGAGAGATATTTGATTGCTGCTGCAACATTTGGCTGAGACCATTAATGACAAAACAAGTTAACCCTTTAAGACATTAAAGATTTTGATATGAAAATGAATGCATTTGTTTGTATGGGTTAACACGTAGATCTGCTTTTACATTTAAGTTCGGATCGAGATCATCCCCCCCCCCCCCCAAACCGTTCAGGAACAAATCGGGAACATTAAGTTAGGATTGGGACACTACTGCTGCTTTCTTTCTGAATCGATTTTCACTTCCTCGTCTATCTCAAGTACTCTCCTTTTTTACAAGAGAACCTTTCAAAGCATTGTTTCTCAGTTGTTGTTTTTTTTTTCTTTTGCCCACGCTCTACTTCAATTTTTTTTTTTAAATGTGCCCCGCCATGATCGGACCAAGAACGCGTACAACCTGCAAAGTTGCGCATAACCACTCAAGTCGTGCGTCTGGGAAGTTCGAAGCTTTAATCCGAGAAACAAAAAAATAAAGAAAACCACCAACACACCATAAAGAAACAACATTTTATCTGGTTAAAATACACTACGAAATTAAGATTTCTACGAAAAATCCTTATGCCCCATTCTGAAATCCCACGCCCCACAAAAATATTGCCATGGCCCATCTTGAGAAACTCTGTTGCAAAGATTTTGTCATTTTTGTTGTTCTTGGGCGTGGCAAAAACGTTTCTGCTTATTATAAGTTCAAAACTCTAAAAGATATCAAAACGCCACTTTGTGAAAATATAGATCGCAACATCGAGCAATGATAAAATAGCAATAACTTAAAACCACCAAACCATCAGTATGCCACTCTGTGAGATGGAGGACGACTTGCTTATCTTACTTCAATTTTCCTTGCCGTGATGATGCCGATAGTGATGGCGATCATGATGACGGTGGTGTTACTGTTATTCTCACTACTTCTGGTTTTAATCATACCTGTTATCACTGCAATTGAAGGTGCGAGCAAGATAAGCACGCAAACACCTGTGACCACTAGCTATTCATTTCTATACTAATAATACTATTATATTTCTTCTGCATTGGCATGTAAATGTAAAGAGGAATTCGAGATCAGGGGGGGGGGGGGGGGAGGTGGGGGTTGAGACAGCTACGCACAACAAATTGAAACTGGGCGTGATTGTCATACTCGGGTAAACATTATCGACCTCGGCGTTTAGCCAGGTTGGAGCACCGATATATTGGCTTTTGAATTAACAATGTCCACTCATCAAGACGAACGTATTGATGATATCATCTCGAAGTTATGGCGTAGGTTGCTCCATATAGCTCGCTCCAGCTGCACATTTTTAATGCTTCAGTCAGGGTAAACAATTTTAATGTGTATAAGTACACACTATGCATGTATGATCAAGTTGAGTGGACCGCAGATTGGTGGTGTGACGCAGAATTTAAAAATGAAGGCCGCTTTTCCATGATCAGCAGTTTTGGTGCGTTTTACGTGCGTGTTACGAATCGAAACTGCGAGCGCAGAAAACGTGCTTAGCTCACTACAGGTATTTCGCTGTGGGTATTTCCACGAGACATATTGAATTCCATGGGGCACGTAGAAAAACGCAGCATGGAAATGGAAAGTACGTATGGCTTCTGCAAAACTCATGCATGAAATAAAATACCTTCCTAATAGGTACACTTCTTGGAAACGTGTCTTGAGCGGGTATCTCGGGAGAAAATGAGTCATGTGGTGATAAAGCAACGAGACTACTGAAGTAGGTCCAAAATCATCACTTCAGTAATTGACAACTTTGAGAAATAAAACCTTCATTTGGGTCTGATACCCAGCAGTATGTTCGCAATACACAGCTGGCATTGAGCAATGAATTTATCCATTCATTACGGTGGCCATGCCACTAATGATATCTTCCTATTATAATAGTAATCACTGAGACATACACAGAACCGTCAAGGACCAAATCGCATTTATATCTGAGCTCTTTATTTTTTCCCGAAAAACAGTAACAAAAATTGAGGGGCAAAAAAGCGGTAGGTCACAGCTAATTTCAAATTGTTTAAAAGGGGGAGAGGGGTTAAAGTGTATATTCCGGCAGGTGGCAGCAGTTTCGGTAGACGGGTACGTTTATTAAGGCAAATGAAGATAATGACAGCATCCTTCAAAAGGGTTTCGTTGTCTACCTTTCATGTGAACTTACCTGTTCACTTCCGTAGAGCTTTGCAAAACAACCCACATTTTTTGGAGGGTCAAATACAAACAACCGCAGGTAGCTTTCAGAAAAAAAAAGTGTATATGATATGTTAAAGAGAGTCTAAGAACAAAGAGCCCGGAAATAACATCTTTGGATTTCTACATTCTAGAGACCCAGAGACATTTTACGTTGCTGTCGACCTACAACGATCTGCTAGGAGGCCACGAACAGCTGTTTATGTATTTATCATACTTTCAAAAGTCAATTTCAAGTGACCCATGGTCATCCGGCCAATGCCCTACAGATGGAGACTTAAACAAAGCCCTGGGATTGTTCAGTAATAATATTTTATTGATTGAAGACGATTTTCATCCAGCTGTACTTGAAAGAGCGTCATTCAGGGGACACGGTGGTCAAGAGGCAAGGTGCTCGCCTCTCATGCCGATGGTACCGGATTCGAATCCCGCTCGGTGCAGGCATGTTGGAATTTTGGGATTTTTCTCATATTTTTCTGTATCTGATCCTGTAGTAGGTAGGATCGGGCACTTAGTCTTCTCGGAAAAAGACGAAACACTCAGAGGGCCTTTGGGCACGTTGCGCACGTTAAAGATACCTTGACAGTTGGAAATCGAAAAGAGCAGGCCGAACAGGCCGCTTCCTGGGCAAAATTAAATAAAATTTATCCCTATTACTCCCTCCCCGCCCCCTCACACCCCCCCCCGCCCAAAAAAACGCTGACCGGTGCTGCACTGTGGCGACAACGTGTCTGCTCCAGTTGTAACTGGGCTGCAATGACACTAAGGCAAATTTCCCAAATGGGATTAAAGTAGTATACAAAATACAAATTCTGCTTCTTATCACATTTAGACTATAGCAGAAAGAGAGCCATTTTCCTGTCACATTAACTCTATGTTCGAAAAGTCGCTATTCTATGTCACTAAGACTATAATCGAAAGAGCGCCGTTCTGATTCCTACCTCATGGAAACTATGCGCCAATGGGCAAAATTCTGTTTCCTATCTCATTAAGATTGGCGAAAAATGACATTCTGTTTCCTAATATACTCCCCAAAGGCGAGCGATGTTCTGAACAATGATTTATCATCAGTGACCTACATAATAGCACGTCACTGTTTATTACACGTGCAAATGACCGCGCGTGATGGACAGTCCAAATTCCCATGACGTGTGCGAATAAATCAGAGGACTGCTCAGTTTGCTGTCCATAAGTCTGACTCGCTACATCAAATTAGGAGAAGACATTTAATTCACAATTCTTTCTCTGACAGTCAATGTCCGCTTTATATGGTTAATGTCTGCAACATGTTTAGTCTATTTAACCTTATTTACATTCAGGGCCTGACAGACCCCAGACACCCACTCTCTTCATCATAATATCCCCCAACCGAATGTAAAATTATAGGTTTAACAATGCTGTCAGCACAGAATAAAACTGGGAGCACACTGCGTCAAGTGTGTTTAGATCTTTATTATAGGAGGTTCGCTGCCCTAGGTATTTACACCTCACTTTTTCGTGTTGTGATAGGGATCAATTTTATTTAATTTTGCTGGAGCAGCGGCCTATTCGGCCTGCTCTTCTCGATTTCCAACTGCCAAGGTATCTTTAACGTGCGCGACGTGCACAGGGCCCTCCGATTTTTCGTCCTTATTGGAGAAGGCAGTGTGCTCGATCGTACCTACCATAGGATCAGGTACCGGAAAATATGAGAAAAATGTCAAAATCCCAACATGCCTGCACCGACCGGGATTCGAACCCGGTACCTTCGGCATGAGAGGCAAACACATTGCTTCTAGGCCACCGTCGGCGCCCTGAGTCAAGTCTGTTTTGTCTTGGTTTTATCGTGGGATTTGAAGTATGGAGTAAGACGGGACCTTGACCACTGAGGGAACTGAAACAATTCTTGCTCAAGAGTTTGGGCTCGTCAAAACTGTCTCGAGTCAGCTATCGGAAAGAGAGACCTCGCTCACTGAGTCAAAACAGGCACAAAACACACAATCATGGTGCACTACCAGCCTAATGGTCATAACCTGTCGCACAAGAGGCGCATACATGTTTGCCATGTACTTTGCAAATGCAGCACTGTTCTCAGTCCCCCGAATACAAACTCTGTGGTGTCAAAAATACAGACTTCTGTAAAATGAACGCTACAATGAATTCTGAGCCATCACTTCTTTCATTCAATTTTCAGGGACAAGGGGATACAATACCTTATCCCGTGGAAGCATCAAAGCAAAACAACATCCAGAACTGAAGAACTGCAACTAAGTAGATTTGTATGGGAAAGTGTCCCAGGCAGAATTTTGCCGACACTGTCAAAACTCATATATTCATAATAATAATAATAATAATAAACGCAATGATAATTCCGGTATATTTAAATATTTAAGGACAAATCGTATTGGTCATTGCTAGGTAAAAGTCGTTACTAACACCTTTGTTAGTCATTTTTAAAATCTTGGGATTTTCATTTCACGCATTTAAGTAAATTTTCCAGTGATTCACACAGTAAAAGTGTGACTGGATATTGGATTGGTCGATGAAATTTCTAGGACACTGTACTTGTTGTTGCTGTTGTGTTTTTTTTCATTATTACCAAGGGGGTCGGCGTGGAGGGGGGGGGGGGGAGGTTCAGGACGAAATCGGTCTTGAGGAAGACTTTTCTATAACATGTCGAGGTCATTGTTGCCAAAGATAAACAAACAAAGGATTTTTGTTGTTGTTGTTATTGTTTTTAGCGGAACTTATTTTTATGCGGATTTAGGAGTCGGCAACCTTTCAGAGAAGAAGACATATATTATTAAATGTCCTTAAAATTGAACTTAAGAGCGAACTGTAACACGTGTGAAAGTCTGTATTCCAAAGGTATGTTTTCCTTCTTTCAAAAGTTTTGTTTTCTTTTTAAGGGGCAATTAAGAACAAGAAAGATCCACAGGTGGAAGCTAAATAATACAAAGTTACGACACAACCAAAAATGTACAAAATACTTCAGTAAATTGGAGGCTGAAAATGTCGTTAGCTAAACATCGCCAATAAATGATTTCACATGTGTGCCCATCAAATGTACAGTGTAGATACACCTTACCATCATATTCCGATGAAATACCCTCGCTAGAAGCACTTCATCATTGTGTAAGATCTCAAAGCATTCTAGCAAACATATCCCTATTTCAGAAAATTAGAAGCTGAAAATGACACTGGCTGAACATCGCCAAGGAACGATATCACATAATACAGGGTGGGCCAAAAGTAGGGTTACAGTTTTAGATATAAATTATAGTGTTAACTGTAACCCTACTTTTGGCCCATCCTATATGCGTACAAAATGGACAACGTGGATACACCTTACCATCATATTCCGATGAAATATCCTCGCTAAAAGCACTTCGTTATTCAGTGAGATCTCATAGCATTCTAGCAAAGCGTTCGCGTTCGCTGTGAATAAAACTGTGTACGCAGTAGCAGTCTAGTTCACGAGTCCCCTTGAAATTACTGTTTGTGAAATATGCAAGAACAGTAAAGCGATACGGCCGCTTTCTAGGGAAAGCAACGTAGCTATAGCATTGTCATCAGTGGTTCAAGGTACTTAAAATGAACATATGCTGCTCAATCGATAAACTTGGTCTCGCTTTGACGGCATTCGAATTCTTATGCAAATGTACAGCCTTTTTAACTAAACACCGGTCTCTGTGTCACAGGAGGCCGGGTCGGTAAGGACGGGCATACTATAAAACGTTGCCTATGGTTAATAATGATACTGGGGAACGCGTTGATCTAGAGGCAAGGTGCTCGCCTCTCATGCCGAAGGTACTGGGTTCGATCTCTTGTCGGTGCAGCTTTGTTGGAAATTTGGGGGAATTTCCTGTCCCTGATCCTATGGTAGGTAGGATCGAGCACCTAGCCTTCTCGGATAGGGACAAAAAAACTTGGATGGCTCGTGTGCAGGTTGCGCACGTTAAAGACACCTTGGAAGTTGGAAGCCGAGAAGAGCAGGCCGACCAGGCCGCTACTAGGGAAAAATTTAAACAAAACAAAAAACTAATCCCTACCTTCATGGGATCACAAAAGTGTACAAAATACAAATACAACAACAACAACAAACAAGAACGAAAAAATAGAACACAAGAAAAAGAAAGGTAGGCTACAGATGCTAAAGCCGGAGATCCTCCGAAAAGAAAGACGCTGTAATATCACCTTTAATACCTGAAGCATTACGAGTACAATAGAAAGCGATACGAGGTAGATGAGTAATTGAATGTGCGAGGACAAGCTGTGAATTTCTGAGTACAAACAAATCGTTTTCTCTTGAGTAAAATCCCACATCGATTTTGCCAGATTTCCCCCCGCTGTTGTTTTTACGGGCCCCTTTCTTAATTTAACCCATTCACTATGACGAAACATTGCGGCTATATGTATTAATCCTTGTAACTGTTGAATTTGATTATTCTTGTTAAATAAATAAAAAAAAATATGATGAAACAATGGCGAAAGTAAAGGACTGAGAAGATATTCAAATAAAAAACAAAACAAAGACTGAGCGCGCCCGCGCGAGAGAGAGAGAGAGTTTGAGTTTGAGTTTGAGTTGGGCTTTTACGGTCCGTCGGCACGATAACGGCGGCCACCTTGCACCCTTCACAGTCTACTTGGGTAAACTTTCATCATTTATGTTTCGTATTCAGAGCTCTTAAGTTTAACAAAGAATTAAATACATTTATATACTTTTAACACAATGGTAAAATTCTTCTTTAAAGAGTTGCTTTGTGTAGATGTGGAAAAAGTTTTGTAAACGAGTACATGTATAAGAGTTATTAAATCAAGTTGTAGATCTTGGCCTCTCTCGGAAAGAACAGGATGCTTTGCGGATCCACGTTTGTTTCATGGATCCATAGACATAGTGCCTTCTTCAGATATGCATGAAGTCTACACATTCAGTTAAAATATGTTTTATTAATAGTTGGTAATTGCATGCCACACATTCGAGGGGATCTTCCCACCTTAGTAAAAAAAAAACGGTGTGTGATGTGGGTATGACCCAAATGGATTCTACTCAAGACAATTTCATCTCTCCGATTCTGCTGAGAGGCATGAGTCCACTGTCTAAGTTGATCTGGATAAAGTGTAGTTTGATGTTTGTTCATCCCATTTTTCCTGCCATCTCGATTTAATGAAGTTATTAACAGTGTGTTAAAAGTCAGTGTGCGGTGTTTTTAGGAGAAAGAGAAAGAATGTAGTTCCCTTGCTTTTTTATCGGCTTGCTTTTTTTCCCGATTCGCTTTTTTCCGCTTAACTCTGTTTCCGGTCATTGCACTCCTCTGGCTATTCACAACAAGAGGTGAATAGGTTCATTACCTTTCTCTAGTGTACATGTACGTACAATGTGTTGTTAGGTCATGTGGCGGTATCCCGGCGTTCAACATTTTCAAAAAAAAATTAAAAAATGTCCATTTTTGTCTCCATAAATACATAATTAGGTGAATGATCTCATAATGCACTTCATAGCCACCTGTTTCCTTCGGGAATGTTGGTAGGGACGCGTAGTCTAATTACAAAGCCAAACAGAGAAAATACTTAGTGGCGTTCACTGTTCAGCGATGGCTCACAATGTAAAATATCACCCGCCCCTACTAACAACAGCCTATATTCATCTGACATACATTGACATGTTCAGTTAATGATATAAAGTTGAATTTGGTTTCAACTACACCAGCAGTTTGTATGGTGAGCCAGCAGTATTCTGATACAATGTATCTATTATTAATTTTGTCTGTCTATACGTAGTTTACATACAAAGAAAAAAAAAAAAAGTCACCTACAACTATAAACATATCGTCATTAAGTGGCCATTTAAAACAGTTTTATAGGAACAGAATCATCAAATGAGTGGACTATTCTTACAATGTGGAAATAAAAATTGACTATTCTCTCAATGTGCAAATAAAAAGAGGGGCATTCTTTATCATTGGCAAAGAAGGGTAATTTCTCATTGTGGCTTACACGCCTGCGCCTAAAACATAATAATTGTTTTGTTCGATACTGAAAAAGAATGTGTTAGCCAGAGCAGCTGAAAGTGTTTAAAAAAATGAGATTTACGAAAGACTCGAACTGGAAGAGAAAAACAGCTTCGAAGACTCAATAGAAAGAATAAAAGGACTCTTAAACTAATATGCTTATTACCAAGGATAGAAGTGTGTGTTGACTTTATCGTACTCAAATACAATGGGAAAGTTAAATGTAAACAACTACATGTATTACATTTTCTGTAGCCAACAGTTATTGTCGCTAATTAATTTTAGCAGATTTTTCACAGGTGAGGTCAGAAGTTCCTATCCAGCCACCAACCTTCCGTCATCCCGACGCGTACAGTTGACTTCAAGTTTGCTTATGGCATCGTTCTTACGTGGATCCGCTGGTTACGACATTGCGCCGCCGACGGTTTGATGTAGGAAATCCGCCCTTACTGTAATCTTACTAATCCTACGAAAACCCTTAGGAAATCTTCGTCGGACATTCGTATTGACACTGGCTGGTTATCTATCCCGAACAGCAAAAATTCATTGTTCGATGCCACAACCCACACCCATGTAATATACCGCAGCGTGCACAGGAAGAATATGTTATTACAAGTACGTACGTCCCCCAAGTTTGTTTTTGGGGGGGGGGGGGTGGGAGGGGGGGTCCATGGTACGTATTTTAAAGCCTTTTGTGACTCCAGAGCTAGAGAACTCCTCCCGAAATGCTCCTAACAACAGCCTTGATTAATAATTCATTCAAATTTCTTTGTTTTCCTACTGGGTTTTTTTTTGGGGGGGGGAGGGGTTTAAAGACTAGGGGGCAGGGTTAGGGATTCGATATAGGGTTGAGGATAAGGACGGGATTAGGGATAGGTACGTGTACGTATTCGCCCCTAATGCAAAACGCTTGGAGTGCGTACGCACTTATAACAACAGCCACAATTCGAGAGTGGGATAAGGCTGAACACACACACACACGCACACGCGCGCGCGCACATACACACACACACACGCATAAAATGTTACCTTCCACAGATAATACTACACTTTTGTCTCTTGCAGAGATCACAAGTAAGACCCGATCTATTAATGTTTACGACAAATCTTTTTCTTAGTAGGACCAAAGGTTCCAGCAGAGGATTTTCAGTTCGTTTGGAATTATATTGCATGATTTTTTTTGTTTTGTTTTCGTTTTCCTAACGCTGGGATTTGTGGCCTACACATTTTGGGGGGGGGGGGGGGGGCACATTTTAACGTTGTGCCAAACCTTGCTCCCACTTCCCAGATTTTCTATGGCATTTAAAAGAATTGTGTAAATGCATATAATTTCGGAGTGATTATTAACACCATGTGGTCTTTTTTCTTTTCTTTTTTTTTCATTTTTGACGTTTTGTTGTTAGGGCTAAGATTAATGTCCACAACATTTTTTTTTTCATTGGCGACATGGGCACAATAAGTTTCTTTATATATATATATATATTGGTTAAAATAGTTCCCGACAAAAAGAAAAAAAAAATGGTTCGGAATATGAGCTCTCTTTGAGCGATGATAAAGCTTTCTCTACGAAAAACCAAAGTTTTTTGACGTGATACTATGATAAGTATCTGTTAGGCTAGGCGCACACTGGTGTCTTGATGTTGTATTGCTGTCGTGTCTTAATTTCATGTCCCCATTGACTCTGTAATGAGCCCAAGTGTCGTATGTGTGTGCATTTCCATTCATTCACCTAGATGTCAGAAAATGAGAGTCAAGGTTGCCAGGTTGAAATTTTAAGTTCAAGCCAAACAATACAAGAAAAAAAGCCAAATTTAAAAAAAATTGTATATGTTTTTCCTACTAATATCACATGAAAAGCTCCAAAACCAGGTTATTATCATCCTCTCCACTAGAATGAATGGAACATTTGGCTTAAATCTTGTCAGCTGTGAATTTTTTTCGAAAAGCAATTCTTGAGATGCAGTGAAAGAAATGCCGCGATTCTCACAATAGTATCAAGAAAATTCAGCTACATTTTGATTTTAGTCTTAGTTTTAACGGAGTATACATAAAAAATATCCTCTCAACTACAGCATTGCTCACTGGGTATTAAGCGATCAAAGAAAAAAGTGGCCAGCTCTTTAAATGCTTCATGGTGAAGTATGTCAGTCCAAAACTACAGTGTGTGTAGGAGGGTCCTAAGGTGAGTGGCAGTTGTAAAAAAAAAACAACGTGCAATTACCATAGAATCCAGTGTCAACTGGTCTCTGGCCTTGCCGGTTGGCGCTGTCTAGCGGCGGAAATCTTGGCATATGTACATGTAACTGAATAAACATATTTCCTCAATACGAAATGTTTTTTAAAAAAGAATGGTTTGTAGTTTTTGTGCAGGTAATTTTAGTTTGTAAGGAAAAAGGCCAGGAAAAGCAAAAAAAAAAAAAAAGGCCAAATGAATTTTCTGACGCCAACAGTATCTTTAAAAAGCCAACTCTCGGGAATTTGGCTTTAAAAAGCCAATCTGGTAACCTTGAACTATGAGACACGACCTGCGACTAGACAGCAACACAACAAAGTCGCATGCGTGCGCCTGGGCTGAACTAAAAACACTTTACATTTACAGCACAATATGGGTTACAGCTTTTCATTCTGTGATGTGGTGCTTATCGTCAAAGCTCCCATTAGTCTCGGTGGATTACGTAGTTGTTTCATCAAGCACATCTGTCACTCACAGGCAGAATTAGTGTACTGCATAACGACCACACAAGGTAGCCTACAATAATTGTTATTTGGGGGGGGGGGGGGGGAGACTGATCGAATCTGATAGTGAACCAAATTAAATAACCGAAATCGAGAGCTGGTTAGGTAACATGGCTAGCGACTGTTTTATTATTGGAAACATGACTTGTAGGATTACAGGCGTTGTGAACTTCATACTATAACAAAAATGGAAATGGGCTGGCCATATCGGAAGAATAAAAGACAACAAATGGGCAAAGCCTCAAAGGTAAGCCAGATCAAGGCTGGCGTATGCCCCAAACTGGTGGCGCACCATTTAATTATAATGCCTCACAATAATAGTTCGTCCATCAGGTATGATGATGACCTTAACAACACCAGAGGAATAAAGAACAGAAATTGTTGAGAATTTCAACACATGGACAATAAAGAGAACTAAAGGACACAGAGGACAGAATGGAAAGACTGTTCTTTCATGACTTATGGCTTCTCATGTGACTGATAAGTCCTATTTTTGCCCTGCAGACCCTTCCGCATAAATGACAAGAGTGCTCCGTTGGTTCAGTACCACTGGGCCTTTTCTTGCGCCGTTCTCTTTTTTTGATAGCCTGCTGGACTCTGTCAGCTTCCCATGCTTTGCTGCCTCTGGTAAGGGCCGCCCTCCAATTTGCACAATCAAGCGAGAGCTTTTCCCACTCACTCACATCAATGGCAAAGGCCTTCAGTGATTGCTTGAGAGTGTCTTTGTAACGTCTCTTTGGGGCCCCAACATTCCTCGTTCCATTGGAGAGCTCAGAGAAGAAGATTTGCTTAGGGAGTCTGGAGTCGGGCATTCTGACAACATGTCCTGCCCAACGTAGCTGAATTTTTTTCAGGTGGCAGAAGATGCTCAATTCCTTGGCACGATTGAGGACCTCAGTGTCTGGAATTTTATCCTGCCATTTGATCCTTAGGATCTTTCTAAGGCAGGCCAGATGAAAGTGATTTAGCTTTCTGGCATGCGATTGGTACACTGTCCAGGTTTCAGCCCCATAGAGTAGGGTGGGAAGGACCACAGCATTGTACACTTTCAGCTTAGTGTCTGTGCGAATGCCGGCAACATCCCACACTCTCTTTCGAAGCCTGCCAAATGCAGAGCTGGCTTTGCTGATTCTTGAGAGAATTTCAGTATCAACACGAGCCGCGGAAGACAGTGTACTGCCAAGATAGGTGAAGTTCTCCGACACCTTCAGAAGACTGTCATGGACTTTGATATTTGGGGTCACAGGATACTTGTCGTCTGGAGTAGGCTGATGGAGCACTTCCGTCTTCTTTGTGCTTATTGTGAGGCCAAAGTTGTCACAGGCACTAGAGAACTTACCAACACAGTTTTGCATGCTATCCTCATCGTGTGCCAGAAGTGCACAATCATCAGCAAATAGTAGGTCACAGACTTGAGTACTTTTGGTTTTGGTTTTTGCCTGGAGTCTCCTGAGGTTGAATAGACTGCCATCAGTTCGATACTTGATGCTTACCCCTTGAGGAGGAGAGCTAAAGGCTTCTTGTAGCATTGCAGAGAACATGATGCTGAACAGAGTTGGGGCTAAGACACAACCCTGTTTTACCCCATTTGTGACAGCAAAGGGCTCTGAAACACTGCCGTTGCTTTTGACTGCAGCTTGCATGCCATCATGAAACTGGCGCACTATTGTGATGAATTCGGGTGGACACCCAAACTTCGCCAAGATTTTCCAGAGGCCTTCACGACACACTGTGTCAAATGCTTTTGTGAGGTCAACAAATGTGATATACAGCGCTTTATTTTGTTCCATGCATTTTTCCTGAATCTGTCTGGCAGCAAAAATCATATCCGCCGTTCCCCTCTCTTTACGAAAGCCACATTGGCTCTCGGGAAGCAAGTCATTTGACGAGAGGTGATCAAGAAGGCGATTCAGAAGCATTCTTGCCAATATTTTGCCAGCAATTGAAAGTAGAGAGATTCCCCGATGGTTGTCACAGACTTGGCTGTCCCCTTTGTTTTTGTACAGATGGATGATTGAAGCATCTTTGAAGTCCTGTGGCAGCTTCCCTGCTTTCAACATATGATTGAACAACTCGGTCAACCTTTCAATAAGCTTTTCTCCACCGAAGGCATACACCTCAGCAGGAATTGAATCCACGCCTGGTGATTTGTTAAAGGACATCTGATTTGTGGCAGTTCGGGTCTCATTTGCTGTGAATGGCTTGGCAAGAGCTGCATTAATAGGAGTCTGAGGGAGGCGGTCAATGGACTCAGTATTTATATTTGATGGCCGATTTAGCACACCTCCGAAATGTTCTGCCCAACGCTGAATTATGGCATTCAATTCAACAATGCGTGTTGAACCATCTGACGCAAGAAGTGGCGTAGTGCCAGAGCGGGATGGTCCAAACACAGCTCGGAGGCTCTCAAAGAACTTTCTAGTGTTGTTTGTGTCGGCATATTTCTGAGTTTCTCTTACTCGCTCTTCAAGCCAGTCATTTTTCATTTTCCTCAGCTTCTTCTGGAGTACACCCTTACATGCACGCAGTGCATCAGCTTTTGCTGTGGAAGAGGGGTCACTGCAGTGAGCTTGGATGAGACTATTTTTTTCTTTGATGAGCACGTTGATTTCATTATCATTATCATTGAACCAGTCCTGGTGCTTGCGGACAGGAAAACCAACTGTGCTGCTGGCGCAAGAGTGTACAGTCGTATTTAGGTCAGTCCAACTCTGTTCAATGTTCTCAGGGTCAAAAGTCACGCAATCCAATTTTGAGGAGAGTTCTGATGAGAGCTCGCTCTGTTTCTCAGCTGAGCAGAGTTTTGAAACATTTAGGCGTTTAGGTGGCGCTTTCCCTTGAGGGCGTCTATTGCGCCTCAATGTTAGTCTGAGCTTGCAAACAATGAGTCTGTGGTCAGTTCCACACTCGGCACCACACATCGCCTTTGTTACAAGGACATCCTTTCTGTCAGTCTTCCTCACAATGACATAGTCTATGAGATGCCAATGCTTTGAGCGGGGATGCATCCATGACGTTCTGTTTCTCACGGGGTGACTAAAATTTGTGTTGGTAATGAACAGGCCAAATTCAGCGCACAAAGTAAGTAAGCGCAACCCATTGTTATTGCATGAACCAACTCCATGAGGGCCAAAAACATTTGGCCACGCTGAGATTTCTGAGCCAACCCTAGCATTGAAGTCCCCCAAGAGAATCAGCTTATCAGCTGCCGGGACAGAGCATATGACAGATTCTAGAAGAATAGAACTTGTCTTGGGCTTCATCTGGGTTTGTCATGGTGGGCGCATATGCGCTAATGAGGGTGGCTGACTGGCTTTTCCCAACTGGGATCCTGAGTGTCATTAGCCTGTCATTTATTTCAATTGGCATGGACTGCAAGTTTCTGACAAGGTCATTTTTAATTGCCAACCCAACACCATGCTGTCTCGGTTCGACTGCACCCTTGCCTTTCCAGAAGAAGGTGTATCCACCACTGAGCTCTTTGAGTTGGCCACTATCAGGGAGTCTGGTCTCACTGAGTGCCACTATGTCCAGGTTGTACCTGCTGAGCTCAATGGCAATAAGTGCAGTGCGTCTTTCCGGGTTGTTTGAGTTGTCCTGTAGTGTGCGTATATTCCAGGCTCCTAGCCTGAGTAAGCTGAATTTCTTTTTGTTTCGACCGCAAAAAGGGATCCCCACTGGTCGCGGTATACCAGTCAGGGTGATGTGAAGTGGGCTTTCTTTAGGGCACCTTTTCTAGCCCCTTCCTCAGTTGAGGTGAGCAGTGCAATCCTTAAATAAGGCTGCTCAGCTACTGTGGGTGCTGCCTCCCCACGCCTCCACTTCAATCGACGATGAAGCGACGATAGCCCACAGCCACCAACGTGTAGGTCTGTGCTAACAGCTTCCAGTCTATCCAAACCTGCTGCCACCGCACTCGCCCATCGCCGTTGGAATTTTGAGAGGAAAGAAGACGAGACAAAGATGAAAGAAGACGAGGTGAGTGTTAAGACTGGCGCAAAGAATTTGTTTTTAGTGAGAAAGAGCTGCGCAAACATCAGACTCACTCTCTCGCCTGGACACAACTTATCCAAGTGGCAAGACAGGGTCAAGACGACTGGAAATGTATCCAGGTGCAGGAGGATGCCAGAGGGACAGTCATATTGCCTGACCGGCTGCCTGTAGGCTACTCCACAGCCTCGCAGTCCCAACTGACTAGGTGAAAGACCCAAACCAAAGAACACCAATACTGGTGGATGCTCTGTGTCACGATATCCAGGCCAGAGTGACGGTATATTGCCATCTGCCCTATCAATCAACCACTGGCCTGCTGCCGCCAGCTTCGAAGCTGCATCCGGGAAGTTTGCTCAATTCTTCGTCTGTGATTTAGGCAAACAAGCCTATGACCACACCGCTACCGGGGGCCAATGTGAAGGACTCAAGTACTGAGGGTCACATTGTGCCCTAGCATGTGGCCGTTGGATTAGATGAAACCTCCTCCGCCCTGGCCGTTTGCACCGACAGGTGCACGCCCACTGATACCATGCTAGCGTACCAGTTCATGAAACAGGTTGTACTGGATTACATGTTACCAGTAGCAGATTTTTCTGACCTGACCTCACAATGCCTCACAATATAACACTTCTAACTGCTCATACCGCCGCGGTGTGGGTTGTGTTTTAGTGTGATGCATAATAATTAGGTGGTGAGCCACCAGTATGGGACCTACGCCAGCCTTGGTCTGACTTACCCCTTACACTGAATGCAGGCCTATAAAAGGAAAGAGGTCGCCCAGAGAGACGATGGAACGACGATATTGCACAGACAGGTGGACAGGCATGGACATGCCGGACGAAAAACAGATAGGAATGGATATCATTGGCGGAGGGCTACATCCT
The DNA here is from genome assembly GCA_963931925.1 of Onchidella celtica. NCBI lineage: Eukaryota > Metazoa > Mollusca > Gastropoda > Systellommatophora > Onchidiidae > Onchidella > Onchidella celtica. The sequence goes on from OZ007577.1 coordinate 31,329,443, forward strand.
GCTGTGGACGGACGAGGCCTAACGAGGTCAAGAACAAAACATTCTAGGAAGCAACCAAATAAAATTATTGAATGTCTTCTGAGCTTTTCTGCCGAGTTGCTGAATAAACACTGTACGCGCCAGTCTAGGTCAACTTCATTTTTAAGAACAGTTTTATAGAATTTTAATGTGCTCTATCTGTCTATCCGGGGGATAATTTTGTACGACTTATGCAGGACTAAATTAATCATTAAGCAAAATAAGCACGTGTTTAGGGCATCGGGGGAAAAGGGGCTGGGGGGCACCACAGAAAGTTTTGTCACAAATCCCAGACTGGGAGATGTAATAATTATAACAGGACAACAATCACGAACGAACACGTATAACACTTAACAGAACAACCCATCAGACTCACACATTTATTAAACATAAAGATAAAGATAAAGATGCAATTACCTACATTATATTACTCAATTAACTGCCGTCCAACGGCCTTCTTCCCTCAAGCACTCTTCCTCGGGTCCACAACCCGGTAGTTACTTTTAAAGGCACTTCGGCTTCAGCCTCTCCACTCAATGTCTTAACACATTTAGTATTTCTTTCGCACCGCAGTCTCTCAATAGCACAGTATATTAATATCACATGTAGTACATCTTAAGAGCACATTAACATTTCTATACACATCCCTGTCTGTGGCCAGACTACCACGACTCATGCGTTCCTCCTGTCCTGCTCGACAGCTTCACTCCACTGGCCTATGCGTAGCTTTCGGCCCTATGCTGGCCTATCCCCTGTGCTGCTCGCTCACCGCGGGTGGCTTCTCGGCCCGACCCCGGCACCTACAAGAAGAACATTACATTGGTATAATACCATACCATTTCTAACCACTTCACCCCTCATTACAAACCATGAAGCGTACACACAATAGTCCACCTTTCACTCATCACACATCTTACGGTAACACACCTCCACCGTACCACACAACACTCACTCTCGCTACGAATCCATGAACCTAACTTACATCTATCGCTCATGGCGCACATTTCTATACACAGTAATCACTGACTTCCACATTCCTCACATATACTTATTTACGTCATGGTCATAGGCGAATATAATACATCAATCATCATAATTATAAATCATAGTTCAACCTACCAGTCATCACTGGAAAACACACAACAATCTCCCGACTGCCTCTGATCTCACGTCTGTCCCCTGGGACTCCTTAACTTGCAGTGATTGTCAGTACAGCGCTCTCGCCTCATGCCGACCCCCCAACTCACAACATTCCACGCTTTAACGTTAACTTACAGACGTCAATATAGGTGAGCAGCCTCACTATCCCGTGAGTCAATCCCTACACTTCCATGCCCCCGTAATCCTTGAATCCCGCTCACTCCACTCGTGACAGTTTTCATTGCCGGATGTTTCATGAACCAATGTGGTGCCAAACTGCAAATGGTGCAGCTGAAGAGAGGCCCCCAAAACGGGATCCCCGCTAGAAATGAAAAAAAAAATGTTTTTGCTGGTGTATACTATAAGATTTCCTTTTTTTATTTTTAAATGTATTTTTAAAAAAGTGCACCGATGCGTTACCTCTAGAACAAATGTACTGCGTAAGATTAGTTTTGAGGATCTGATCAAAGACGTCACAATTAAACAAAAGTAGGAGAAAACTTTTAAAGTAAAAACTGAAGTATACAAAAATAAACATGATTTTCCATCTTACTGTAAGTTTTGTTTCGTTTCGGAAAATAAAATTTTGTTTTATGGTTTATTTTGCTTTATATTTTGAAACACATATAGTTATATTATACAGTAGGGGGGGGGGGGGGCGGAGGAATGAGTGACGAACCACGACCGTCGATATCTGTTCTAGATCTGGTACTTGAAGAAGAACAAGGGGGGCACCAAAATCTGTTAAGTGCTTGGGGCCTTTAAAATTTGTATAGGGCCCTGAACCTATGGTATCCTTTGGTTATCACAAAATGGATACTGAACAAAGGATAAAGAGAAGCGCTGTGTGTGTGTGTGTGTGTGTGCGCGCGCGCTCATGTGTGTGTATGTGTGTGTGTGTGTGTGTGTGTGATAGATATATATTTGAGTATTTTGTCGGACGGACTTGTTGGACTTGTCTTGCAAGGAGTTCGATCGTTTGTTGAACTTCCTTTGTTCTGGGTCGTCAACAGGTTAGTTTACATGGGGCTTTTTTTTGCTGTGATAATTGTCTTGATAACGCAGTAGTCATATGTACATTATGCAAAAATGGGGCAGTTCTCAACGTCAAGCTTCAAGATAAAGGACAAAAAAGGTAACAAAATGACATTGGGTCAAAACTGAGTTTTTTGCCATAAATGGCATCTTAAACCATTTCTAAACATTGTCTCAAAAGCATTTAATGGTTTACGCATCCAAAGTATTTTTGAAAAGTATTTTCTAATCCCTATCGAGTTGATTTTTTGCAACTATCAACTGGTATGATATTCTTTACATTTGTTTCGGTGGGTGTACAAGTGGAAGTTGCAAGAGAGTTTGACTAACTTTGTTCTGATATTTCGAAACTATCACTGTTTCAACTGTCAATTGCGAAAAAGTTTCTCAAACCTTAAATGAATCAGAACGTATCAGTTATCAGAGATCTACAATGAACCAAGAAAAACTGAGTAACCTATCAATACTGTCAATTGAGAGAGATTTCAGTGTAGATTTCAAATAGTTTGCACAAATTAAAACCAGGCAATCTTAAAGCTATTTGAGTATCCTAGGATTAAAGGTACTTTATTTTAATTACATTTTTCTTAAAATACAGTAGGCCTACAAGTGCTTGGGGAACGGGGGGGGGGGGGTGTTCAATACTGGACTGGTGAAAGACTGAGGGAGTGAAAACAGACCACAGTTCAGAGGGCACAGTACCTGCCTTACCCCGGGCACTGGCAACCCACGATACTCCACTATGCGCGAGGGAGAGAACATAGAGAACGCTTCAAGTGCAAGAAAGTTTTAAAAAGGCGCTGTTGCTGCCGAGGATGCACAAAGATGAAGCCCGGAAAAGTAACCGCTTCGCCAGTCATAACATCGTCTGGTGTTTTAAGATGGGAGTCGACATCCATTTTGTTACACCAGAGGATCGAAAAGTGAAAAAAAACTACACACTGCATTACACAGAAAGTAGCTTCAAAGCCTGAAAATGAATTCACTTTCAATAATTATTTCAAAACACTCTTGATTTTTCAAGCGGCGCTCTATGCAGCAAACTTTATAATACGTGCGTTTTCCATGTGTGCCTAAAGGATTTGAGTGGAATATTTCACGAAGCTGTAAAGCGCTTGTCTTGAAGTGCTAGCTTTCTCACCCTTGAAGGGTTCTCTATGTTCTCTCCCGGACGATAGTTGTAATTCTACTCTCATACAAAGCAAGAACACAGGGCGATCATGCTCCGCTACAACTCAAAATCTACACTTTCTGCCATCTTAAATACAACCAACCCTGAGATCAACAATATGTGTTTTGTCACGCTATGTTTCGACAAGTCAATAAATAAAACCAGGCGTTTTACATTTGAAACATAGCAATAAGAAATCCCCTAACAGAGATAACATCAAAATACATTCCACTGTCTCGTGAACTTTGCAAATGCTCAGCAGTTATTGCGGTTATTGTTATTGTGCACTGAATTTTGTTTAGAGAAATTTTAAAAAGTGAATCAAAAACAAACAAAAAATAGTGGCACGGGGACTCCAGCACACACTACCCTACCTAGCACAGATGTGCCGTGTGACTATGTGGTTGCGAGAGCACTTTTCCCATGACATGGACGATCCTAAGTCTAATACCCTAAAGTACCAGTTGCCCCTTAAGATCTGAGGAAGTAGGATCTAATCCGTATGTTTTGTCCGGCCTACCCCCGACCAAACTCCACCCCAACTCTCAGTCCCTCAGTAAGCGTCTCAAGGGAGGAATCTCGCCAGACCCTAAGCTTTACAGACTAGTTGGGCATGACTAGCCGTGCGAGAACCTTGGTCGACCGCCGACCTCGACGCTACATGGGAGCAGGAGCCAGTGACCACCCAGGTTTCCCCAAAGTGGCTGTTCTATACTATAAATAAATTTTGGTTTTTCTTATATGACACAGAATCCATACATTGTCTGCCGTTATGGGTTTGACCTCATTATGCATAAATTCGCATAGTAAATCCATTTCTCTACATACCTTACTTAAAATACATGGTTTTCACTCAAGCACGTTCGATTAACACTATAAGCCAAAGATACAAACCTTCTGTTGGAAATAGGGCAATAAAGATTCTTTTTGCAAAAAGTGTAAACTATACACATGATTACCTTTCTTTGCCCTTGGCGTCTTCTTGACTTTTATCTACAAACTGGAAGCAGAAGTAGGAATCGATACCATTATATATTCTCCTTAAAGTGAATGTCACAACAGATTGAATACTAACTCTTACTTTCTTGAAAATGTGAAACTTTTCAATTTGCATTTACATGAGGGTTTTTCTTTCTCTGGTTTACACGTTTGAATAAAAATAAAACAGGTCTAACGAAACATTAAAATGATTTCATAAAAGTTTTATGTCTGATATAAGAAAGTCTCTAATTAGGATTCCAAATTCGATACCATACAGACACATGCATTACCAAAGAGATGACCTCACCACCCTTACCATTAAAAATCCCATAACTTCTAAATCATGATTTATGTCGTTGGTGTGTCGGCCAAACCGCCTATCTTACGGAAACAAAATTTTACAGAAGAATTGAAAAACTTGTTGGACTTGCCACACCTCACCACCCTTAATACTAAACATCCTGTAACCTCTAAATTATGATATATAACGTCGATGTCACAGTCAAACCACTTCTGTCGTGGAAACGAAGTTTTACGCAAGACTTCTCAGACTTGTTGGACTTGTGCAACGGATTTCTCAGACTTGTTGAACCTTTGCAGTGGACTTGACGAACTTGTCGAATCTGTGCAGCAGACTTTTTAAACTTTTTTCGGACTTGCTGAAAATGTTGAACTTTTTAAACTTGTTCGAAGTGCGGACTTGTTCGTCTTGTCAGACTTGTGCCATGGGGTGGTCGGACTTGTGAGGCAGACTTGTTGGACTTGTGCAGCAGACTTGTCTGACTTGTGCGGTGCACTTGTTGTACTTGTCGAACCTGTGATCCAGACTTTTTAAACTTGTCAGATTTGTGCGGCGGACTCGTCAGCCTCGTCAGACTGGTGCGCCTGGCTTATCACATTTATTCGGCAGATCTGTTGGACTTGTGCGGCGGATTTGTTGGACATCTGTGGTGGACTTATCAGATATGTTGGACTTGGTGGACATTTGGCAAACTTTGTTGGATGGACTTGTGCGGCGGATATGTCAGATTTGTCATATATTGTGCAACCGGCATGTCAGGCATATCAAAGTTGTGAGGTTTGTGCAGTAGACTTGTCGAACTGGTCGAACCTGTACAAGGGACTAGTCGGTCTTGTGTGGATGACTTGTTGGATTTGTCAAACTTGTCAGACATGTCGAACTTGTTCAATAGACTTGTTGGACTTGACAAACTTGTCAGACTTGTGTGGTGAACTTGTCAGACTTGTCAGATTTGCGCGGATGACTTGTTGGACTTGTCACACCAGTGCGGCTTTGTCAGATTTGTGTGACGGACTTATTGGACTTGTGCGATGAAAAGTTGTTTGACTTGTATGTCAGACTTGTCAGAATTTTTTTGGCCAACTTGATGGACTTGTGTGTCGGACCTGTCAGACTTTTTTCGTTCAACTTGCCAGACTTGTGTGTCAGATTTGTCAGTCTTTTTTGGGCCAACTTGTTGGACCTGTGTGTTTAAATTGTCAGATTTCTTCCTGCCAACTTGTTGGGTTTGCCCGTCGAACTTGTCGGATTTTTTTGGCAAACTTATTGGACTTGTGACTTGGATTTGACAGATTTTTTTGGCCAACTTCTTGAAATGTGCATCGGACTCGTCGGATTTTTTGGCCAACTTACTGGACTTGTGCATCAGTCTTGTAGGATTTTTTTGGCCCACCATCACACGTTTGCGTTTGGCTTGTCGGAATTTTTCATCCAAATTTTTTATCGTCTTATGTGTCAGACTTGTCAGACATTTTTGGCCAACTTGTTGGACTTATGCATCAGACTTGTCGCATTTTTTGGACAAACTTCTTGGACTTGTCCATCAGATTTGTTGGATTTTTACTGCCAATTTGTTAGACTAGTGCATAAGACTTGTTGGATTTTTTCGGCCAACTTTTTGGGCTTGTTAGACTTTTTTTGCCCAACTTGTCGGACTCGCGTGTTTGAATTGTCAGACTTCTTCCAGCCAACTTGTTAAACTTTTGCCTCGGACTTGTCAGATTTTTGGGCTAACTTATTGGGCTTGTGCATCAGTCTTGTCGGATTTTTAGGTCAACTTATCAGACTTGTGCATTCAACTTGTCGGAATTCTTTGAACCAACATGTTAGACTTGTGCGCCAGACTTATCAAACTTTTTGGGCCAACTTATCATGTGTCAGACTTGTCAGACATTTTTGGCCAACTTGTTGGGTTAGTGCGTCAGTCTTGTCAAAATTTTAGGAATTGTAGGAATTTTTCAGCCAATTTGTTGGGCTTGTGCGTCGACTTGTCAAAATTTTTTCGGCTAACTAGTTGGATTCCGCATCAGACTTGTCAAAACTTTTTGGCCAACTTGTCAGACTTGTGCATCAGACTTGACGAAATATGTCGTCCAACTTGTTGAACCCAAAACGTATCAAAATATTTTAGCCAACTGTTCAGATTTGTGAGTCAAAATTGACAGACTTTTTGGACTCGTCAGACTTTTTTTAGCCAACTTGTTGTATTTGTCCATTGGAATTGTTTGAATTTTTTGGCCAGTTTCTTGGACTTGTGCGTCGGATTGTCGGATTATTTTCGGCCAACATGTTGGACCTGTGCGTCAGACTTGTCGGAAATTTTTGGCCAACTTGTCATACTTGCGTGTCGCACTTGTCGGAACTTATTGGGCTTGTGCATCAGATTAGGTGGAAAATTTTCAGCCAACTGGTTGAACTGGAGCATCAGATTGTCAGACTTTCTTCGGCCAACTTCTTGGACCCGTCCATCGAACTTGTCTGAAGTTTTTGGCCAAGTTACTGGACTTATGCATCAAACTTGTTCGATTTGTGCGTTAGATTTGTCAAAGTTTTTGGGCCAGCTTGTCGGACTTGTGTGACAGACTTATTGGAATTTTTGGGCCAACTTGTTGGATTTGTGGGTCAGACTTGTCAAAATTTTTTTGGACAACTTGTCAGACTTGTCGGACTTTTTCGGGGAACTTGTTGGACTTGTGCATCAGGCTTGTGAAAAATTTTTGGCCAACTTATCGGACTTGTGTGCCAGGTATGCCAGAAGTTTTGGCCAACTTATTGGACTTGTGCGTTGGACTCGTCAGACATTTTTTGGCCAACTTATAAGATTTTTGCATCGGACTTGTTTGAATTTGTTGGCCAATTTCTTAGACTTGTGTGTCAGACTCGCCAAAATTTGTTAGCCAACTTGTTGAACTTATGTATCAGACTGGTCAAAATTTTTTTTTTGGCCAATTTGTTGAATTTGTTTGTCAGACATGTCAAAATTTTTCGGCCAACTTGTTAGATCTATGTGTCAGACTTGACAAAAATTTTTAGCCAACCTGTCAGATTTGTGCATCGGACTTGTTGGGATTTTTTTGGACTTGTGAGTCAAGCTTGCAAAAATTTTGTGGCCAACTTATCGGTATTGTGCGTCAGACTTGTCGGAATTTTCTGTCAACTTGTTGGTCTTGTGTGTCGGACTTCTCAGACTTTTTTTTTTGGCCAAACTGTTGGAATTGTGCACCGGACTTGTCAGATTTTTTTTTCAAATTTTTTTGGACTTGCACATCAGACTTGTCGGACTTTTTCGGCCAACTTGTTGGACTTGTGCATTGGACCTGTCGGACTTTTTGGACCAACTTGTTGGACTTGTGTGTTCGACTTGTCAGAATTTTTCAGCCAACTTGTTGGACTTGTACATCTTATTTGTCAGACTTATGTGGCAGATTTGTTGGACTTCGGCTATAACATTAAAACAAAAACGTGCAATTCTACAGGGTGGCAAAGGGGCGTCTAAAATAACTGGCTTTGTGCGTTAATTGTATGTGTGTGTATGTGAGTTTATGTGTTTTTGTCCTGATTTTAAATCTAGTTCATCCAGTGAAAAGGTCATGAATTGAGGATTTGCTTTTAGGGATCTCTGACCAGTTGCACGTAATTATTTATCCTAACACTAACCCTAATAAAAGCCTGCAATTCTAATGGGTGAAAAGGAGGTGTTTAAAATAGTAGGCTGTGTGCGTCATTTGCGTGTGGGTGTGAGTGGAAATTTGAGTTGTTGTTTCTTTTTATTATTATTTTGCATGCAATGATATGGAATTATATTATTACCGTTTTTCTCCACTACTAAGTAGAATTTGTTCGTTCTTTAGGTAGTGCACCCGATATGTCTCATGTTATAGGTGCCATTTTTAAAAAAAAGGGGGGGGGGGATTTGCCCAAAAATCGATTTAACGAGATTCCGACAGCCAATCCATGATGTAGCAATGACGCTTCCACATGAGTCATTTAGGTGCCTCATAGGTGTTCCTCTGGATCATTCGCTTCAGGAACTTGGACATTCCCATCCATTGTTTCCCCTTCCTATTCACTTTAATCACCATCTATCCCCCCACCCCCACCCCCCGCCCCAACCTCCGCGTCCACAGCCCACAGTTTCCCAGTTCGTCAACCTGAGAGACTGTCTAATGTCACACCAGGTGTCAATAAGCTCTCCTGGGTGGAGCTTGGCTGATTTTCTCCCTTGGAGAACCCCTTGAGTAGAATTAATGCAAATAACGACTGTGTGACTAAGACAAGCATTCAAATTACCCTAACACCGTGCAACAGCAGTGACACAGAACGACAGAGGTACCGTAGCTGGATATAGAAAGGATTAGTTAGGGATTGGCGTTCTTTTTTAGGAACGAGGAAGTTGTAAAAGAAATGAGGTTTTGGGCTTCAGTTAATGGGCGAGTGCTTTGGGAAGGCAGCGAGAAATCGGTCAGGTCGGATTGGACCCTTCCCCGAGCTGAATTGCCTTTCGTATCCGGAGCAAGTGGTCTAATCGCCTGGCCAATGCATTTCACTGAAGTTAAATATTACAGAAACATTTCCCCTCTCTCTCTCTCTCTCTCTCTCTCTCTCTCTCTCTCTTTCTTTCTCTCTCTGTCACTCTGTCTCTCTGTCTCTGTCTCTCTCTCTCTCTCTCGCTCTCTCTCTCTCTCTCTCTCTCTCTCTCTCTCTCTCTCTCTCTCTCTCTCTCTCTCTCTCTCTCTCTCTCTCTCTCTCTCTCTCTCTCTCCCTCTCTCTCCCCCTCTCTCTCTAATAAACGAAATGTCTGACAATTATGAAGGTAAAAGTTAGGTCCTCGAACACTATATCTGTTCTGCATGGATGAAAAATCAAAAGTTATTAACTGAGAAAGTTAAACAATGCAAACGAAAAAAAAAAATCTTTGAATGTGGAATACCTCGCCCACGACCCGATCTTAACTCGCTCTCCACTCTCTCTATCTCATTCTCTCATTTTAATTTCTTTTATTTTGATTTTTCTTATTTTTTATTCTGTTTTACTTTTTATTCATTTTTTGTTTTGTTTTGTCGATTCCTATTTGTTGTCAGCATAATCTTTCCTTCTCATTCTCTGGAATCCAGAAGGGGGCAACGAATTGAACTGAATGGAAAGAATGGAGTTGGTGCTGATAAGGTAATGCTGGTTCAATTTATTTTTTTTTTTAATTTTGAGGTTACCAAAAGCACATCAATAATATTATGTAAATATCAATCAATAAAAGCAGCAAACAATTTGTCAATAGGCTGTTTACCTGCTGATGCAAATGTGAATGTAAATGTTCGTTATTTGACATGCAATATATAGATTTCATTTTTTTTTTTTTATTCTTTCAGTTGGGGTATGCAAGCTGGCAAGTCCGCTGTCACTAATGTCAGCAGTTTCACATTTTTTCATAGATATAGTAACACTATATATGTGTACTATATGTGTACTATATCTATGCATTTTTTTGTCATTTCTGTTTTCCTAAGCGGGAGAGGGTTAAACTTTACACGGTGTTTGAACGAGTTTTTAACATCTTGAAATATACAAAGGGCGAGATACCTTCACGATATTTGTAGGAATGACAGAATACACTTTGTTATACCCGAGATACAGAATACCGAGACGGAGCATTCCTTCTTTTACTATATTATGTCCACAACTTGCGCGAGTATGAACACGGCGAGAACTACTCACAGAGCTTTGTGGTACCAGCCTTTTTCGTTCAATTATGAATTGGTGTGGTGCGAATTGTTGCATTGTTGACATCGATAATACGCGCGCAAGTCGACGGACGGAATTTGGCGAATTGAACCATCTCGGTATCCTGTGTCTCCGGTCATACCATCTTATGGCCCGGTCTCAAGTTTTGAAAAAAAAAGTGGAGATAGAATAAACAGTAGTGGGGTGATCTATAGATCAGTGGCAGACCTACATTTTAAAGTTTTGACTCTTGTGGGCCCTCTTCGCAACCAATAACAATAGGATGAATAGGGCAACATCCAAAATTTACGCACTGAAAAAAGTTTTTTCAGGGCCTCTCCGGGATTACGGGCCCTGAAGCTTAAGTTTCATTAGTTTCATAGTAGATCCGCAACTGTCATAGATTATCCCATAGATGCTGATAGATAGATCCATTGATTATGCCTGTGACTCCCTACGCTGAACGGCACAGTGAGCCATCTGTTGTGTTTTTTTCCCCAAGTCACGGATGAGAGGAAAAGTTGTTATAGAAGTGTGAAGTGTGGGATATTGCCCGATAAAGTCATTAGAGGGGTGAAAAGTGAGTGAGTAATGGTGGTGTTATTAATAACTAGGTGACAGGTTGTTGTAGTGGTTGGTAGTTAGTCATCTAACCTATACTAGAGTCGAAATGAAGTTAACATACAGCTTGGAGCTCAGCGAAACATTGGTTGCGGGATTAAAGCAGGGTGTATCCAAGACACAGAGAGAGAGAGAGACAGAAAGAAAGAATGAGAGGAGAGAGAAAGAGAAGAGAGGGGGAGACAGCGATAGAGAGGGGGATATATAAGCAAAGAAAGAGAGGACGGGGGGAGAGAGATGACAGACAACGAACAATGGGAGACAAAGAGAGGAGCAGAGAGAGAGAGAGAGAGAGAGAGAGAGAGAGAGAAAGAAAGAAGGGAGGCAGAGAAAGCGAGAGAGGCGGGGGAGAGAAATAGCAGGGAGGCAGATAGCGGACACGAGAGAGAACAGACAGGGAGTCAAAGAGAGAAAGAAAGAAGGAAAGAGACAGAGAGAGAAAGAAAGAGAAATACACAGAGAGAGACAAACAGACAGAAACGAAGAGAGAGAGAGAGAATGAAAGCAGGAACAATAGTATGTAGAAAAACGGCTACGACAAGCAAGCAATGAATTATTAAAGACTCAAAGACGAACATTAACTTTACATGCTTTTCAACATGCTACACTGCAAAGTGAAAGATAGCTACCAAACACAGGCACATAATTATTGCTGGTCCTATCATGAAACTAGATGAGTGTAAAGGACCTAATTTTACAGGAGAGTAAAAAATTTTTATTTGAAATGTGTTCCTTATCTTAAATAAATATCTAAAATATCGGAGTCTGTTGGTTTGTTTGGTGTTTTTTCAGAAATAAAAGCAAAAAACAAACAACAACAAACAAACAAATGAATTCCTTCACGAAGTTCATAGAATATTTGCCCCCCAAAAAAAGAGTTCCCACCTGCAAGCTAGTACACGTGCGGTTTCAAGAAAATGCCAGCCATATGTTTTCAGAGAATGCTATATAATATAGACTTAGTTCAAATTCATGAAAAGTATATTAGTTATCACGATACTTGTGATACACATGTGCTTTCTGTTACGACAATGAATCAATGTGGACCTTTCAGTCCTTGTATCGCCTAAAAATGTCAAAGCGGACAATGTCGAACAACAATAACCACTATAACAGCGACAACAACAACTTACTCTAAAGTTGTATTTCCTCAGGCTAAATCTGGGTTCTCTCCACGCACTGTCAGTACTCTTGAAACTTCATAATCCCAGATGAGAATAAGCAGTGTAAGGAAACACAGTAAGCACCGGTGTTATGTGGTAGAAAAACTAGCGTTTATTTTTTGTCATTCGAGAACACTTGTGGCTTTTAGCCAGTGATACACGTTATGAATAATATAATTTTATATCTAGTTTCGTGCACATTATATCACACCATGCTGTACGTATAGGTTCGTTTAGCAAGCTGCAAGCTGTTGGCGAGGAGAAGTCTACAATTTTATTCACAAACACGCCCCAACTGTCGAACCATTTAAGGGAAAAATGGGAGGGTGAGGATCGTTAATGTTTAAAAAGCCTAGAGGGCAACAGCTTGCGTGTGACGTATCAATACTTGCGCGTGTGGCTATTGACGGCTGATTTGACGCTATGCTCTCATGTAGATGAGGGCATAAAACCAGCGGTTCTCAGCGTGGGGTATATCGCCCCCTCCCCCCTCGGCGATTTCGATAGGGGTTGGGGGATGAGCATTATCTCATTTGCGGAGCCAAATCAAGAAAAAGTACAATTTGCGGGACTTGACATTTATGGAACTGTTTATAGATACTCTGTATCGATACAATTTTTAGAGAGTCAGTTGTAATGATACGAACCCCTGAATGCAAGTAACGCACATCAGTCAATAGTTTTAAAAAAATAGGCACACAGTCTGTGGTAAACCAACCTACATGAGTGCAAAGTTAAAAACTTTATACCCTGTTCATCATTTGAAACTATTTTTCTCGCCATGGTGTGAGTGATGAAATTGTAGGCCTTGTATAACTCATAAAATGCGGAGTGTTACATATGTGTGCTCCTCGTGGTGAGCAGGGGGAACAGATGAAATATTCCCTTTTGCTGAAAAAGGAAATTTTATCTGGCGAACGGAAAAGGTTCAAATTTAAAACAGAGATTGAGCCGTGTATCGAATATGGTTCTAGTTCAATTATTTTATAGGCCCTATTCGATTGTAAAATTAGTGCCGCCAATTGAATTTTTTACTCGGCCCCTCAAAGTGATCAAATTTTTGTTCCTCAAATTGACTGCACCTGCGAAAACGCGGGAAAAGGGCGACAACGGGGCGAAAAGATGAAAGATGGCGTTTGGGGGGTGGGGGGGGGGGGGCGAAAACATGAACGAATATTTGTGGAGAACTACAGATTTGCCCTCGGACTTGTTCGACAGCATCATAGATGACTTTTATGAACAGAAAAGGCCTATTTCTTTCCGCGCATTTGTCAAAAGATACTCTCTGTTATATGGTGAATAACCAACACGTCTACTGTCATTAAGAAAGCACTGAACAACTTAACGTTATAATTTGTGTACAGTCTGTCTTCTTGTGAAGCATATGTTGGATTTGAGTAGGGATTTCGGTTTGGGGGGGGGGGGTGAGGGGAAGATAAGGGGGCCGGATTTACCATGGACCATATGGTGCAAAAGAGCAAAATGGTGCATCAGAACCAGGGTTCACAAAAACGGGCCCCCATAATAAATGAAAAAATTAAAGTATTTGCTGGCATGTAAGACTCTCTCTTTTTTTTATGTGTTTATTTTGTTATATTTTGAATTACATATAGAGTATATGAGGGCACCAAAATCTTATAAGTGCTTGGGGTCTTTAAAGATTTCAATCCGGCCCTGTAGTTTGAAAAGGGTTGAGAACCACTGGCTTAAACTGTAACTATGAGCAGCAGGATGGCAGCCTGTTACTAAGTAAACGGTGAATGTCAAAGGATATATATATATATGCTGAGGTAAAAGATTATATCAAAATCTATAGATCTATGTGATTATGTTTTACAGAATGGAGGTGGCCCGCTTATGAAACGCTTGAGTTGTTTGGTCCAACTATTTTCGTAGTGATTTTTACAGAGGAGTCGAACTCGAGTATGGGAATATCTTAATTATACAGTCATGGGCTTTTTTTTCTGTCAAACCTTAGTACATGTACCATTCATGCTCATATACAAGCGCTAAACTCCATACTGCCACGTAAGCTGCCATGGCGGGACTACTGTGAATGAGCCATATATTTTTTATGTGATTTCCACAATTTCTTCAAAGATACTTTTCTGTTTAACACTATGTCTGTCTGTGTGTCAGTCTGTCTGTGTGTCTGCCTGTCTGTCTGTCTCTGTCTGTGTGTGTGTGTGTGTGTGTCTCTCTCTCTCTCTCTCTCTCTCTCTCTCTCTCTCTCTTCTCTCTCTCTCTCTCTCTCTCTCTCTCTCTCTCTCTCTCTTGTATCTCCGCCGTGTTTCAAAAGGTTATAGTTTCTTTTTAACTCTTTCTTTGTCTTCTCCCCTCTCTCTCTCTCTCTCTCTCTCTCTCTCTCTCTCTCTCTCTCTCTCTCTCTCTCTCTCTCTCTCTGCCAGCTCTCGTCTTCAGTTTCTCGATACCGACGGCGTCTAGTTCTTCTTGATGTTTCTTTACCTGGATTGATTCTGTGTCATCAGTTGGGATTTCCTCAGTGCCGTGGATCTAGTTCTGGCTGCGACGTTCCTGCGTCTTATTTGCATGAGCAGAGCCTGCTGTTGACTTGGTAGCTGATTGGCACAACCAGTTTTGGAAGGAGCACCGTTTGAGGTACACAACTTCAACAGACAACATAAAAATGTCATGCTCCGCGTGCTAATCACCGAGCTGCACCTTTAGTATTAACTATTGAAACATCGATCTAGAAGGCTAACTCGCTAGGCATGGGTGGGAGTCTGCCCCTTGAGACCCCCCGCTCACGGGCGCTCATAAAGTCGCGTCCTTGTAATATCTTTATTGTGTGACTCGAATGGAAGTCCTCCCTCCGGATGTCGTTCCTGGGTCATCAACTGGGATTTCCTAATAATCTTACTATAATTGAGCTAGAGGGTGAATCTGTAAGCAGCTAAAACTTCACGATTACGCCATCAAGAATTGTGAAACTGGGTGTACCCAGCTGCATCAATTTTTGACGAAGAGTTACGTGGACAGATTCATTTTGAACAAAAATCAGTCTTTACTATTATTTGTATTTAAAAAAATTGAGCCGCACAAAATGAGGCACATATTCATGGATAGAACCGAAAAGTGTGACCGGAAATTGCGCTCTACGTCACTATTTACACATTGCCGACCGAAAGTTAACTTATCACATAAGTGTATTTTGCATCGAATCCAAGTGCCGTGATGTGACTTAGATCTAGATATACAGCTGGGCTTGCTGCAAGGAAAATTTGGCAATATTTATCTTGCGCGGGTCGACTTAGTAATAATAATACACAAATTTCCTCAGCGCTGTGGATCATGTCCTGGCTGTAGTGTTCCTGCGTCTTATCTTTAAGCAGAGTGCTGCTGTTGAGTTGGTTGCTGGTTGGCGCAACTCGTTTTCGTCCTGTCCTGTGGATCTTCATTTCTGGCTGTATGGAGAACTTGCTGCCACATAAACATGAAAGGTCCATTCGCTGGCTTGAAGTTGTAGCCCTATGGGCAGGCCTGGTTAACACTGGAATGATACCAGTGGATTCATCATTCCCCCTCCTTCTTTATCAATGAATCCTGGTTACAATACATTTTGTGATTTTGGCTTTCTATCGCTTTTGTTTGTTGTTTTTTTTTCCGTTTGGCCCAGCTGGTCTAAACCAACTCCCCTTGTCTTTCCAGGCATCCATCAGCCCTTTCCTGGTCACTATTCACACTGTTCTTAACAGATGACAAATCCACGGATCTCGAAGAAACTTTTGAGAGAGCGAAACTACAGTATCATCAGAACGTACTTAAATGGTTACTCTGTTTTCTTACATGTCTTATAAAAGAACTTTGCAAATATAAAGGAATGGTTACCATATGGGGCTCACTGGTACACGGCTGTAGTCGGGCATCTATTTTCATGTTCTTAGGGTTAATCGACGAACTGCGCATTAAAAGTAAACAAACACAAAAATTCACATAGAGTTAGGCACTCGCCCGAGGGAGGATGGGGCGGAGAGGCTCTGAATGTTATAGAGTTGGGGGTTGTAATACAGTTGCTATTCTCAGTAATCTCAATGTTTTCAGCATAAAGTTGTTTTGTTTTTTTTTCTTGATATCTTTGTCATCGTTTCTGCCAACACCCGCCAGAAAGAAAATTATCACTGTCTTATACGAATGTCCATTCATCCATATTTCATTTGTTCACGAACTGTTAAAAAATTATTTTTTTTCTGAACATTTCAGTTGTTATTAGACTTGACAGCAGTGAAAATGTATATGGGAAAGAGTTCCGTACTTTCCAACTAATTTGAAATCTTACAATTCTTTACATTAGTTTTCCTTTGGAAAAGGGGTGTTGGTGTGTGTGAAAGGGTAGGCTATGGTATAGGATCAGCGATATTATTAGGGTCTGGCTGAGCAACAAGGAGAGGGTTAGGGATAAGTTTAGGGTAAAGGATAGAGCAGTCTTGACTGGATGGTCGGGACATGCGCAACTCTTTCCAAAATATGATGCGCTAGATTTGTTGGGCCCCCTTTATACTCTACAGACCGTTAGAATTCAGGCTGTGCGTGGTTACACCAATAGGGAACGCATATTTTTACATCAGATTACAGTGCCCCGGCAGCGATTGTGAACACTCTACAGCCGGATGGAGATCGGGTTGTGAGTCATTTCATCAAAGGGATTTTTTTTTTACGTTCTTCAACGTCCGACAATCATTTTGAACGCTCCATGGAGATCGGGTTGTGAGTCGTTTCACCAAAGGGAATTTTTGTACGTTCTTCAACGTCCGACAATCATTTTGAACGCTCCATGGAGATCGGGTTGTGAGTCGTTTCACCAAAGGGAATTTTTGTACGTTCTTCAACGTCCGACAATCATTTTGAACGCTCCATGGAGATCGGGCTGTGAGTGGTTTCACCAAAGGGATTTTTTTTACGTTCTTCAATGTACGACAATCATTTTGAACGCTCCACGGAGATCGGGTTGTGAGTCGTTTCACCAAAGGGAATTTATTTACGTTCTTCAATGTCCGACAATCATTTTTGAACGCTCCATGGAGATTGGGTTGTGAATTTAATTTATGTCAATAGAAAGATTTTTCAACCATTGATATAATTCACAGCCTGACCTCCACGAAGTTACAGAGTGTTTTGTTCCATCCATATTTTATTATCGTCCACTGTTTCCAGCTCTGATGATGTTGTGCAAGACTAAAACTATTTCATGAAATAAGATTAAAGTACGGAAAGTAAGAAGTCCCATGGACGCTGAGGATTCTTTCCTTTGACTGGCTTTAGAAAAATGCCGGAGATTTAGACGAAAAGTCATCACCAGAAATGTAAAGTCATTGTCTGAGAGCAACGAGTCACTGTTGTTACAAGAGGCGTAACTCGGGTTGATGACGTTCACGCCAAGTAACACAAGTAATAATAAGATGCGACATTTGAAAACTCCGTTCATAAATTAAAATCCTGGCCGAGTACGTAGGCCTATATAAGTTTAACACTCAAAACTTTTTACTCATAACTCTTTGTAATACGAAAACAAAAATGATAAACATAAATACACTTCTCTTGTTAAAGAAAGGAAATCTAAAGGATAATAATACTAAAACACATACGATGTACTTGTTTCTCACTGAAAAAAAAAAGAAAAAAAAAAAAAATCCCGATATAAAATATAATTATAAGTGGGGGAGGAGAGGGGGTCAAAGGGGTTATGAAGCGAAATGTCAGGATTCTCACAGGCCATAAAAATTAAGGACATTTAAGGATTTCTTTGGACAAATATTAAAAACTTTTTGAAAACCTTTTAATATTCTTTCTCAAAAAAAGTTTACAGGTATTCTGGGATCCTATACCCAAACATCTGCAATAAAACAATCATTCTTTACATACTTCACAATGTTAAGTATAATGGTGCACTATCAGAGCAGTTGGTCAGTGGAGTCGAACACCAATTAAAGGCGACCCTTTGAATTAAAAAAGAAAATACAAACAAAATCGGGAAACTGTTTTTCCTTTTCTTTTTTTTTTCTGCACAAGAACATAATGAAGAAAGTTTTGACAATCTGGTACTTTATTACCCTTGGATAACTTTTGGATATTAAGGATTTTTTTTAAGGCCTTAAAATTAATTTAAAAACAAAACAAAACAAAAACAATTAAGAACTTTAAGTACCTGCTTTTAAGTCATCCAACTGAGCCAGCAATTAGTTTTTGACAATACTCCAAGTATTTTCCAGTTTCAGTAGAGGAAGTTGCATTATTTGGTACATCAGTTAGACAAGATATATAATTATGTGTCCGTTATTTTTTTTTAACACCCCTCACCTCCTGCTTATCTGAGTTTCTGGTGTGTCAACAACTATATATATATATACATATGTAACTAGTGCTGTTATGAAATTTGATTTGTCTCTGGCACTGAAAATAAGTTTATGGCACCTCCTTTCCACTTAATCTGTGGTGCCCTGGGCCTTCTAACTATACTAAACGTGCCATGGTGGTGCCCTATGTCCCCTAGATGCCTTAAGGAAATGCTTAATATTTTGCTTGATGGTTGTTTTTAGTTCTTTGTTTTTGGAGGTTTACTGCTCTTGGCTTTTACTGTACACCCCCCTTTTCTTGTCTTTATTTTCTGGTTAACGTACACGTTTTTGTGTGCTTTTTTTTTTTGGTAGGTTGTTGTTGTTGTTTTTAATTTTGCCCGTGCAGCGGCATTGTTAGGCCTGCTCATCTCGATTTCCAACGGCCAGGGTATCTTTAACGTGTTCAGCGCTCACACGAGCCCTCCCAGTTTTTCGTCCTTATCCGAGAAGACTAGGTGTTTGATCCTGCCTACTTTAGGATCAGGAACCGGAATTTTCTCCCCATATTCCAATATGCCTGCATCGACCGGGAATCGAACCCGGTACCTTCAAGTTAGAGTTATAGAGACACGACTAAAATTATGACCAAACGATTGCGCTGTTGAACTGTCAGTGTTAAAAACAAGCCTTGGCAGAATGAATAATCATTATTTAACTATTGAAGTTTAATTAATGTCAAGATAGTCAATTTGCTACAGGTCCGTGACAGGTTATGCTGATGTTAACCTTTTGATCTCACACAGTCAAGCTGACAATTATTTAAAGTGTTCAGGCCACACGAGATGAAGCTTGTTTTCATTTCCCTTGAACAGCCCCGATTTTTATCTTGTTTTTTTTTTTGGATGAAGCGATGATTGGTTTTGATATTCAATACTGTTTCAGCAGGCTTTGTTCCAATCCATTTTTTTTTTTTCTATTTAGACTAGGTGGTTTCTTTGGGAAGAAAGAAGAAATTAAATATATATTATCATAATGTTTGTTTATCTTTTTGCCCCCCTCCCACTTCGCCCACCCCCACCCCCCAAGCCTCTGCGGTAATCACTGAACATACTCTTACACTTTCCTCACACCACGTTTTCTATGTTGTTGTTATAAAATTACACCAATTTTACAATTTCCTAACTCAAAAAAGGGATCATACACCGGAGCAACAATTATGTTATCCACATTTAGCAGGCACAAGTCAAAATTGCATTATAGTCTTTTTAATAGAGCAGA
This sequence comes from Onchidella celtica, assembly GCA_963931925.1. Taxonomy (NCBI): domain Eukaryota; kingdom Metazoa; phylum Mollusca; class Gastropoda; order Systellommatophora; family Onchidiidae; genus Onchidella; species Onchidella celtica. The sequence goes on from OZ007577.1 coordinate 31,349,162, forward strand.
TACACCTTGGTATGGATATAAATCACGCTGAATTTACACTGTTAAAAGAGATTTATGTAATTATATTATTTGAGCAGTGTACCACTGAAGAGAAAATTAACCTAAAGAAGAGGATTCACAATGCTTAATTTGGTTATTATTTTCACCAGAAATATGTAGAAAAATAGTTTCAGTTTAGTTTACTTCCTGTGTCACGGACACGAAAACACCCGTTCCGGGATCTGGGAGCCCGTAGTAGAGCTAGACTAGATCTAGATCTAGTTCTTTTCATATAACAGGTAAATTGTAGGTACTGTTCAGTGTAGCCATTACATGCTTCCCTAGCCTATTAGAATATGTAAATCATCGTGAAGGATAAAGAATCTGTTTGTCTTCCCGTCCACACCTGCGTTCAAGAATGTCAAATTCGGCTCAGACGAGCATGACTGGCCGTGTGGGCATGTCTCAGTCTGTGATTCTGCTAGTAGTACTGAATTCGGCATTTGATCTAGGTTAGACGGTAGATCAACGTCTAGATCTAGTTCTGTTGAGGGAAGGTCTTCCGCCCGTCCGCGCCAGTCAAGAAAACACAACTACCCCAGCCAATTTTCGCCTGATTAGTCAATCTGACTACCGCCCATTGATACAAACTGACTAGACCCTCACGCCCCCAGGTCCATCTGACCATTCCAATGCAGGTTGTTTAAGCTTATATCTTAATCATATTATGTTTGCAAACTTTTTGGTAAGTGGCGCGGACGGGGGGAAGACCTCCCCTGTTGAGGATGCCTTCCAACCTGCAGAGAGCAGATTTCAAGAAAAATGTTACTAAAACTAGAATCTAGAATCTAGATCTAGTAAAACTAAAAGACTGTCAAATAAAGTGTCATTAGCAGAATGGAGTTCCATTTACCAGACCGGGAGGACTTCCGAATGCGTTCCTTAGCTCGACAAGTGCATAGAGGCATTGTCAGATTGATATGTAACGATGTGAGGGTCTAGTCAGTTTGTATCATCGAGGCCGTAGGCCGTCTGGGCAGTAGTCAGATTGACATATCAGGGAAAGCCACCGGGGTAGCTATGTATTGTTTTCACTCGGGCTATGGAACACATTCGGAAGTCCTTCCACCAGACCAAATAGTTTTATGATACGAAGTGTTTATCTGCCGATACTGTCGGATAAAATTTCCCCTAGGATTTGTTTTATCCGCCAACATAAATTCCAATTTCCGAGTGACCTCCCCTGACTTGAACCTTTCTCCGTCCTCCTCTCTTCAAGTTGAAGTTGTTCCGTTCATCCTGATCAATGATCGTACTGCGCATGTGTTGAAAACGATACATGATTGAAACTGGAGACGCTTTTCTTTTCTGAATAAAAATGGAATTTTATTGATTAAATGGATCCGTAGATGGGTATCTTGGTTTAGCCATGCTTATTTAGTAAAATAGTAAGAACTCCCTTGGAATTAGTCAGGGTTCTCAGTAGCACTACTAGTAGCATCTTTGCCTGTCAGACATGGGACCTTGGTTTGATTCTCAGCAGGGCAGCTTTTTTTTTTTTTAATGTCTTTTTACTAGGAAGCAGTCTTTTTTTTTTTTAATCCAAGAACAATAACAATTAACAGGGAATAAACCCAGTTTGTTTTGTTTATCTACACATGTCAATCAGGGGACAGTGGTTCTAAATCTATTCTCAGCAGGGCAGTTGTTTTTTTTCTTGTTTTTTAAATCTTTTTATCAGCATTCAATCTGTTTGGTAATTTTTTTTTAATCCTACAACATTAGGGAATAAATCCAGTTTTTTTTTTTGGGGGGTGGATTAATTTAGTCAACACTAATACCTGTGGATAAACCCGAACTTTATCTGCCGATACTGTTGACGGCCCAAGATCTGCCGATAATGTTGCCGGATAAACCCAAGCAGTATCCCTCGATAATGTACGCAGATAAACTCAGGCAGTATCTGTCGTTAATGTTTGTCAGCCCAGGCTACATCCGCTGATAGTGTTGGCGGCCCAGGCAGTATCGGCAGAGAGTATGGATGTATATTATAATATAAGTCTATACTCTCTCGTGTCTGCCAGTGTAATGTTGGGGGATAAACCTGGGCAGCATCCACCAACATTGATTATTGGCGGATAAACCTGGGCAGTATCCACCAATAATGTTGGCAGATAATGGCAGCCTTTACGATAATGAGAGAGTGGAGAATTGTTGTTCACCTTGTTGTTTTCGTGATGAGACATTTAATATTATTAGTCTACTGTAATATTAATACACCCAAACCTGGTCATGAGATGTGGTTGAAAAATGTGAAAGTCAGGATCATGGCAAAGTTGAAACAGGCTTGATGTTCAAAAGTCATACATCTAATGATCTAGATCTAGATGAAATTTGACTGGTTAGAAATTGATCCTGTTACTGGTAGTGGTAGTCAGGTACAATAGAAACTTCCCTATGTGTAGCAAATAATTTAAATTATAACACATTTCACATTACTATCATACTAATAATTTTGAGTTTGCACCATGTAGATTTAAGTTTTTAGGCTCATATCCTTCATCTTACAGTTTCTGTGCATCATAAATCAGGCAATGGACTAGGCCTGGGACATGCTGAGCAAACATTTAATTTGAGAATCGTTTCAATTATAAATTGTGGTTTGTTGTTGTTTCATGTTGAATTTGCTTCAAAACTCTCTCTTTGCCTTCAGCATATAAATATAATCTAAGTGTGACAAAATGGGAGCAGAGAACAGTACTCTAGGAGATTGTGAATGGGGACCACCGCTGGATTGTCCGCCCAAATTCCCATTTGAAATGTATCCTGTCACTAAACCAGATGGAAATGCAGTGACAGTGTTTGAACCTAAGAATGCTGACAGCAAGGACTCTGTTTTGCTGCAGAAGTGTACATCAGTAAGTATGGACTTTTAACTAATGACTTTGTTGAACGATTAACTTCATTAAAAGTCTGTCACTTTCTCTTGTGGTGGCTGGTGTCATGGTGTCAGTTAAAATGTTCACAGCAGTATTGTTTCAATTGTATTAACATACTTGTAGGTATTGTGGTATTTACTAGTATCAATATATGGTGGATAATGTCAGTGTGCAAGAAATATGTTACGGCTTTTGCCTTCAGTGAACTCAACAACATGCAGGATTAATCCTCAGGGAAGTGTCAGAATGCCATCCATCATATTGAACCTTTCACTATTGCACAAGTTGAAGTTGGATGTGTGTAATTACATAAATTAAATTAAAATTCATTCAACTTTGACTGAGTTCTTCGCCCTGTATAAATACTCACATTCTGCTGGTGAAAAAGCATCATAAATTATCTTTCATTATCAGAGTTTACGTGGCTTGAGACATCCAAATATAGTTCGCTATATTGACTGTGGAGAATCGTCCGAGGGCTTTTGGCTGGCCACTGAATCAGTGACGCCATTGAGTGGATTAGTTGCGGACATGTCTTCAGAAGAGCTCTCTACAGGTTTATATGACTTGCTGCAGGCATTAGACTTTTTACATTCCAAGGTAAAGTACGCTGTAGATTATACAGGGATAGTAATGGGGAGAGTTATCTAATTGAAACTGTGAGAAATCAGTGACAGAATATGCAGTTTGTTTTTGGTGAATTCATGGGAAAATTGGGGGAAAAAAAGACAAAGGTGAATGAAAAATAAACAGTCTGAGGGAGCAATAACCGGCATCAGCTTATAAATGGCAGTCCGTTAGTTTTATACTCATTGTGATCATAACATTGAAAACTATAAGGCTTTTCTAGAGTAGTCTCATGATTATTTGTGTGGGCGCATAGGAAAACCCGTCGGATTTCGCACAGGCTAGAAATGAGCTAGGGCCTTCTAAAGTCGATTTTCGACTATCTGGTCAAAATTGAGATTTTGACAGAATCAGGAAGTTCATTCTTTTATCTTTCATCTGATATAAGTTTTAATATTAAAATTGTGTTTTAAACACATCTTTCAAACGATTATAGTAAGGCAGCCACCGCTGACACGCATGTTCGGGAACGGCTACCGCTGGGGAACACAGTTGTTTCCAGTTCGCGTCTTTCAGACTACACCCCCAAGCGCTCAGTTTCAACCCACTATAGCATATTACACACCAAATGAAAGGTCATTCTCTGTACTTTCCAACAGAAGGCAGTGCGCAGACGTTAACTAAGATTGAAATCACTGCGCATCCTGTTTACGAAGGCTGAGAGTTGAATTAACGGAAAGAATTCTAGACCTAATCCTCTTTTGAACGTAATTTTACGCCCCAGAATAATACATCATGACCGCCTTCCACTTCAGAATGATCTAAGAAACATTTTTGTTGGTATTAAAGATGTTTTTGATGTGAAATGTTAAAAATAACTTCAAATTTTACCCTTGACCCGATGCGTCAGTTCCCGATTAAGCGTTCGCATCGCAAAACGGCAGCCTCCGTGAGTTCGTCGTATGCCGATATTGCAAAGCTTCTGAACTTAAATCAGACGGATTCATCAAAGACTATTTTGTTTCCGACCACACAATGATTCAAGCAGTGATAGAAAGGAATCAGCGAATGATGATGGGAAGTAGTATGGCTTTTGAAACGAATACACCACAATCGTACTAACTAAACTAGATCTAGATCTAGATCTAGTCTATTCTCACTCGCTCAAAGATGAGCAATGAAGAATGAAGCTCTAGGCCACATATATCTTTTAGCCATGTTAACAGACCAGAATTTGATTCCTGATTCACATCTCTTTATACGGAGACCTTGAATCTCATCCAACCAACTAGCAATAGGCCAAAGCCAGGGCTCTGGTTGGGGGCAACTTCAAACGCGATTTTCTCAGAAACTTCATTCCCCAGGGTAGGGTTACATTTTTGCTCATAGCTCTGGAACTAATGAAGCTATTGACCTCAAATAAAGTGCAAAATGTTCAGAAATAAATGTAGAATAAAGTTCCACCAATAACCCATTTTTCATATCTGGGCAGATTTGACGGGTTTTCCCATGCACCCACACATTTAGTGATGAGAGTCTCAATGGGCAAAGAGGAGCCCAAGAAGGACATACTGTAACTATAATTTCAAAACTATTCTGCACCTTTGCCGCTTTATTTAATATTCTTAGAATTGTAGATTAAAGAAGGATAAGTGTCTTGATAAAACAAATCAAGAAAGCAGAGTTAACTTGTATTTTATGGACATATAACTATTGCATGTACCATTCACACAATTGACATTTTAGAGCTTTTTGTAATACTATTAGTATTACTCACTGTCTGCTTGAAGGGAATAGAGATTCAAGTCCTTATCATGCATGGCAGAGTCTCTCTCCAAAAAACATTACATCCTTCTCTCTCTTGCAGCTTGGCATCTGCCATAACAATTTATGTTTGTCATCTGTGTTTGTGAGCTCTGATGGTTCTTGGAAACTTGGAGGTCTGGAGCATGCATGCAAATTCACAGAGGCCACTCAGCAGTTTTTGGAAAAATGTAGAGCATTTCGTCATGAAGATTGCCTGTCCCCAGAGGAGAAAGTAAGGCTTCGTCTGTGTGTAAAAAGTATCAGTCTTCAATTTATTTATGGACTAAAGAATGAGAGAAACACTCATTAGGACTCTGAGATATGAATGATTTCTTTTTCTAATTGTTTTGTTGTTGTCATTGTCATTCTGCAGTTTTACATTTTTTGTTGGGTTTATTAGGATTACTGGTTTCAATTGAATGGAAATGCAGGTGCATAGTTCATTATAGCAAATCCTTTTAGTCCAGATGTATTTCAGAATGCAGAATTTCTGGATTGTGGAAGTCTAGAATTCATGTTCAATTCTGGACCATGAGTGTTTTAGCTAAGCTGTGTACAGTTGTATTCCTTTCAAAGGTTTTCTTTCCATGCAGGTCAAGGGAATGGTATTTGTACTGATTCCTTATTTTCTCTTAACAGACAAACAAAGTTAAAATTGATGGATCTATAGGTCATGTCAGGGACATCTTTGCTTTTGGTGTTCTTGTTGAATCAATACTGGACATGGTGACAGAGAAAGGTGGGTAACTTAAGCATGTGTGCATAGAATTAGTATTCACTACTCATCCTTATCTCCAAGATTGTCTTTGTTATTCTGAAGAATGGAAATAATGAAAATGGAGCAATTAGTTCTTGGCAACTCCCAGGGATGGGGAAGTGGAGTTCAGAATGAGCAGAATTTTTTATTTTAATGCACATGTTATAAAGAAGTGGGGGGGGGGGGGGGGGGAATTGTACAGAACAGCACAGATATAACTAATAAGCTCATTATATTTGAATTCTTATCCATGTAAGGATATGAGGACATCTCAGCAAAACTTTATCTTAACAATCTCTGAAAAACCAGGAAGTGAAAATATATTTGCAATGGAAAGCATTTTTGTTTGTTTTTGCCCTCCAGCATTTGTAAATCTAATAGTTATTGCCTTGTAGAGGCAGTGAGGAGGAGTCTGTCACAGTTAAAAGTTAATGGTTTGACAATTATTGTAGTGTGCAGAGCAGCTTTGCCCATAGGGATGTCATAAGATCTGTAATAAAATAATGTCATGTCATCCTCTTCCTTGAACCATCATTTATGTACATTTTTATTCAATATTCTTACAGATGATCGATTAAAAACGTTAGAGCGGGAAGCTTCGGTATGTGTGAATGTTGATCCAGCTGCGAGACCCGCAGCAGCTACAATATTAAATTTGTCAGCATTCAGGTATGCGTGTTCTCTGTCGCAGTTATTTTAAGAACACTCAAGGGTACTGCAGTAGTATTAACAGTTATTTTGTGTATGTCTCTGTAAACTGTCGGTGAGTGGTGTTTGCTGGAAAACTGGTGTTATATTAATAGAGCAGATACCTTTTAGACCAATCCAATTTGTTTCTGTGGTAATGCAGTAGTGAACTGCAGCTACCAATATTGTTAGATCAGTGTGGTACCTTTAGTTCAACTCCACAGCTATTCTTGATATGAAGTAGTAAAATCATCAGTATTTGCAGGATCATTAGTGTGAATTTATTGGTTGATAAGAATAACTTTTAAGTCTCTGACTAAAGACTTTAAATTTAAACAGGTGTGACTTGAGAGATCTGGTGAATTTTCTACATAATATTGCTGTGAAGAGTGAGCCAGAGAAGAAAGAATTTTTTAGGTAAGTATCTGACTTCTTTTCAGCACATTCTCTTGGTCCATTAATCAGTGTTGTCGATTTTTAGTGAGTGCTGTTAAATGATAGCTTTCTATGTTGAACATGCGCAGTACAGGTTTTTAATTTTCTTTTATATGAAAGAAATGGACCTCGTTATGCTCTGAGATGCCAAGATTAGATCATGAAGACTATTCCTGTTTCCATTGCCACATCAAGTCTGATTCATCAACATGACCCTTTGTCCTTATTTTTAAAAATTAATTTAATTTTTATTTTTTCTTAACTCGAAAAATTGTTGAGACTGAGAGCTGGTGTTTCATTGCAAGTCCATTATGTTTTTGTTTTTGAAATACTCTCTTGGGTTTTGATTGCCACTGCAGTAGACATGTGAGATCATAAATTTTGCTATTAGAACAGTATTTCTCAAGGTGGGGTATATGCCTCACTGGTGGGGTGTGGCATTTCAGAATGGGGCCTACCGATTTTGCTTAGAAATCTTGATTTTGTGGTGTATTTTAACTTAATAGATAAACTGTTGTTTGTTCGTGTCATGTTGGTTGTTTCCCTGTTTAGTTTGGATTAAAATGTCAAACTTAACAGATGCATGACTTTAGTGGTTATGGGCAGTATACAATATAAATATTTTAAAAATCTTTTTTGTATCATTAACTTTGTCCGATCATGATAGGGCGCTTGTTTTTTTTTTAAATTGAAGTGGGACATTGGACAAAAAAGGCTGCATGAGAAGCACCATAGTGGAGGAGTAAAAGTTAAGTAATGTAGGTAATTTGTTTTGTCAGTGATACATAAAATGTGGCATTGACTTTTTTTGTACAAAACTGAAGGAATGTAAATTTTGCCTTCATTTTCTTTTTAACCACAGCACATTAATGCCTCGGTTACGTAAGCTGCCCGAGTCAGCTTTAGCTCGGAGACTGGTGGTACCATTGCTGGCAAGATTTGTCCTGCTGAATGAATGGGCAAATAAAATGGTCATTCCTTATTTACTGATGCCAAAAGGAGGTGAGTTTGTGGCCTCTAGTCGGGCATGAACATGTTTGAATGCAGTCTAAATCCCATTAGATTCCAGTCCGAATGGCCAGAGAGGGAGAAAAAAGAAAAGTGGCAAATTCAAATTCTGTACCAATTTAATATGATGTAACCAGTTCCAGCCTTCATATTTAATAGATATGGTCAGTTTCATTTATATAATGGGGGACAATAACTCTTGAGCTCATTGAATTTGTAAAAGGATTTGGCCATTCTTGTTTATGATAATAATGGTATTCCATGGAAAAACAATGAAAAATAGTCACAAAGGTTTCTCTGGCAAATATGCAATTTCCATCAAAGGAAAAAATATTAAGAGGTAGAAGATATTTTAAGCCTGTTTTTGCTTTCTTGGCATAAGGGAGAGAATATTGGTTTGGTGAAATGCACATCTTGTGGTATTCTGCTGAATGCAAAGTGGGTGCAGGATTACTCTTGTGTCATTGAAAAATTGAATATGAGAAACACAGACAAATCTTGTCCTAAATTCTTGTGTATTCCAACTTCACTTTTTTGCACTACTGAGAAATTTGATGTTAAACATTTGTGACTTTAGTATTATGAGAGTAGTGGAACTATGAAACAGCATGATAAGTGCCACAAAGCTTTTTAAACAAGTGTCAAAGTGTGCATTTGTTATACCTCTCCTACATACTAAAAGATCTCCAGTTTTTCAGAAAATGAGATAGAACAAACAAGAACTAAGGTTGCAAAATGTTAAGATTTGCATTAAGATAAGAGATAAGATAAGATATGACTTTATTATCCTGTTCCCAGGAAATTTGTTGTCACAGCAGCAGTAACAGTACAACAGCAAATACAATATCTAAGACCTACAAGTCTTTAATGCACACCACACACACACACATTGCTCACACAACATTACCAACAAGTAAGAACATTGCTCACACACACTGTAAGAACAATCCATTAGGAAAAACTAACAACAGCATATTACATCAGGAAACACTGCTACTTCGAATTGCGGATGGCAAAAAAGATGGTCTATAGCGCTCTCTGTTTGTTTTTAAACACAGTATTCGTCCACTTCTTTGGGATCGGACTATCTGATGGAACAAGGGGTGTGAGCAATCATTTAGAACTGATTTTAGTTTCTGGTTGCACGCATGTACAAATAACTCATCAAAGTTCATGTATTGATGATGTTTTGTGAGTGTGTGTGTTTAGGGCAGTTCAAAACATTTAGGTTAATTCAAAACATAAGAAAACTCCGTTGTCCTTACCTCAGGAATCAGTTCAAAGAAATCATCAGTCGAGGGGCTACTGTCTGAGCCACTGTTTCGTCAGTGTATTGTCAACACCCTGTATAATATCTTCCATGTCCACGACAGTCACATTCGTCTCATCCTTCTGGAACATTTCTCCAACTATGCCCATTTGTTTACCCGCCAGCAGTTGGAGGACGACATTTTTTTACAGGTTTGTGGAAAGGAGGCAGTGTTTGGCCAGATAACCCCCTATGTCCCACCCCCATATGTGGTTGTGAGGAAATTGTAATTTTGTGAGAATTTGTTCTTGGGGGGGCATGATTTAGGAGGGATGTGATTTAGTGTATATTGTAGAAATTACTGCAAATAACTTTTCTCGCTTCGAGTTCTCGTGGGAACTGCAGCCGAGTGATAAATTTCTCTGTATCACTGGTGATACATGTGGCCTAGAGGGTTAAGTGTCGCGACTTGAATACTGGCTGAAAATATCTTAAAAGAAAAATCATTATTTGCCATAGCTTCTGCTGTGAAAAAAGTATCTTACATTTCTGAAAATACCTGTTAAAGTAGGAAAAAAAAAGGAAAGAGACAGTGCCTTGACTTAAGTGAATGACAACCACAGTCATCACTGGTGAGTAAACAGAGTAGGATATTGTCCATCAGCTGTTGCAATCTACTTAAAACTAAACTCAAAGTTTGTTGTTAGGGGACAGTAGAGTTTTATCAGAGAGTATAGATTTATAGAGAGATCTCACTTCCACCAAATCGCAAAACTAGGTCGCTGTGGGAAACAAGAAATTGAAGAATTGAAAGAGACCATCTTCACCAAAGATAGCGTGCATGTCTGTTTACTGTGGTTTGTTCATATTTCTGGGCTGATTGAAACTATTTAGAGCCGTTTGTAAGTTCTTGCACCCGTAGAAATGCACAAACGGGCATTGTTTACCGCAGCGACCTACTTTCCGCTCCATGTTTCGCAGAGTCTCCCGTGTCTCGCAGTGGAAATCGACCAATAGTGAAACCTCTGTATACATACATACTCTCTGGTTTTACATAGTAAGCTATAGCCTAGAAGTGGGCACAACATTTTCTCTGTTTGGCTTTGTTATTAGACTGGGGTCCCCTGACATCAACCTTTGACTTAAGTTTGGACGAGGTTCTAACACCCGACCCACAATTTGGCGACGACATGCCTGTTCCAGGTGTAACTGGGTGCAGTGATACAAAGGCAAATTTCCCAAATGGGATTAAAGTAGTATACAAATACAAAATACAAATCTCTACAAATAGCAATGGTCAGAGAAACCCTGGCTGATCTAAGGTTATTGTAGCTTGCCCGAATGTAACCTTTTGAGTGGTGTGATGCAATTTTTATTTATTTATTATTTTTTTTTTTTCAGATCTTGCTTGGTGTTCGTGATTCTGATGACAAAATTGTTGCCGCTAGTCTGCGTGCTCTTGCTGACCTAGTTCCCTTATTGGGAGGGGACATTGTGATTGGGGGAAACAGGAAAGCCTACTTCTTTCATGGCATGCCAAAGGTGAGAGTGGCATCTCTAATACTCAGATGCGTATGAATGAATACAGAATCTTAGATGTTAGAGAGGTTAATACTCTGCTTCAGCGAGATACAGAAGATCATTTTTGCATACCGCAGTTCACCTCAACAAGACATTGTAGATAGATGTGTGTTATTTTTCAGTAAGGTTCCTTGCCATGTTACTTCATGTAATATGGCTGTTATTGAGTTTACTGAGTTATGGTATGTTTATGAAATGATGCGCAAGTTTTACATACCATGTGCTCTTAAACACCCTGTGGAACTGAAATTTCCCGTGTGGCATAATAATAAATAAATCCTTATCTTATCATATGTTATTATGGAAGTTAATACATACTTTGCTTTGCCAAACATGAGTCTTAAAGAATCAGTGTAGCTGAGATGGGTAAGTTCTGTGCATTCATACAGCTTGAAGTCTACAGATTTCAAGTAAACATTTCATTACTCTTGAAGTGTGTCACCTGATGCCTTACCTTTGCTGCTCATTGCTTTTATCCCACACCAGGACACAAAACCAGTGAAAATCTGTGTTCAAGAAAAAACAAAGCAATGAATGGGGAAATGTGCTGATTGTGAGGAGTAGTTATTTGATAACTTGTGTTTACAGTAGTCATATGAATGACTGTGTCCCCCACAATAGGGTGTACTTTCAATTTGTAAACAATTAAAGATATGTTTATTTACCTCTCCAACAATTTTGTTCTAGCAGCAGGTTTCTCCACAAGACCTTCAGAAGATGGAGTCCCCCAATAATGTGGATAAAGTGCTCTCACCACACAAACCACTGCTGAAAACTTTGGCAGCTGCAAGGTGAATTTTTTATACCAAATCAGTTCAGAATCTTCCTTCAGTTGCAAATAACGTGTTTAATTGTTGCTAATAAGGGGGATTAGTAAATTATTTAATGTTTGAAATGTTCATAATTATGGTTGTTGTTAGGGGCGCATAGCATTTTACAGTACTATAAGCCATTGCTGAACAGCGAACACAACTTAGCATTTTCTCTAGTTAGCTTGTAATTAGGCTTCATGCCCCTAACAGTATTCTTTTCATGTAGGCCCATTGCGCATATCGGCCATCTTTGATGTAATCACCATGGCGATTGTAGCATTGATTTTGATTCGTTAGCTGATTTGTACTATGAGCACTTGAGGAGTCGCGAACCAATCAGAGGCGAGCTAAAAGTAGTTCACTACAGTAAACAATGGCACGTGTGCACATGCACATGGGAGACGTTTGGTCAGTTCTTTCACTTCCTTTCCCTTGTTTACTCAGATGGTAGGGAATCTGACCAGCTTGGATCCATCCTTTCCAGCCCTGTCATAACAGTCAACTGCAATGCAACCAGCCGGCGTTTTAACCGCTTAGATATATCTGGAAGTTACACTCATCAGCTGATCCACCTGCGATCTTGGGTGTCGGAAGAACAAAAATAAACACACTCTGTGACATCATTTGCAATGGGCCTATAATATGTACACTTCGAGGGGTACTGGGGAGTGTTTGCACGCTCTTCAGTTGTAAAGTTTTGGGTTTGTTTACTTTTTTTTCCCCTGCAAATTGTTAGATTATGTAAAAATCACATCTCTAATGAAGCAGTTAATGCAAACTGTCATTTAAAGTTTTCAGACATCAAGGCTTTATTAGGAATTTTTTCTTTAACTGTATGCACTCTTGATCCATTAACCCTTATGGGCATCTTTTGCCTGGGGCTCCTGAATGGGACATATTGAAAATCAATGAAATATGAAATTCTGGTATCATACAGTTTTAATCAAAGTCATTGTAAAATCGTTCCACATCAGCAAATATAGAACTGTGGTCAGTCTCAGCTGAATGTAATCTGTGAATATTTTCTGTCAGTGCCAGCAACAAAGCGGCCAAGGAGAAAAGCTCAGAGGAGCGAGAGAGGAAGGCAAGAGAACGAGAGCAAAGGAGAGAAGAAGCCAGATTGAAGAGGGAAGAGAGGAAGAAGAGATTGAAAGAACAGCAAATGAAAGAGAAACAAGGTATTTCTAAAACTGAAATTGAATGTGCACTGTATTTCGTTTATAAGTTATCATGTCCAGGAATTTTGTACAGCATGACCAATGATCTTTATCATTGAAAGAAAATGATCTTTATATTAGTTTCATTAAAATACCTCAGATCTCATTCATGAGGAAATGTTCCATCATGTGTGGAAAATAGGCATATTCTAAAACAGATCACAACCTTAGTTTTTATTTGTTCCATCTCCATTTTCTGAAAAACTGTGAAATTTTGTAGTATGTAGCTGAGGTATAAGAAATACACACTTTGGCACTTTGCTTGAAATACATTGTCAACATTGTGGTACTTGTCAAGCTGTTTCACAGCTCCGATTTATTCTAATCCTTTATCATAATGGATGGAGAAAAAATCAAATGAGTCAGTATTGAGAGACTCTAATCTGTAAAGATCATTAATTAAAACAATAAGACAGAGGCAGCTGAAATTTCTAGGACACGCCGTCGCCTCAGAAGCCTCGAACATCTAGCAGTCACAGGGCAGATCGAAGGCAGGAAAAGGAGGGGTAGACAGAGAAAAACTTTCACTAACAGTCTTAATTCATGGACAACAACTAAACGTCACCACAACAACTCCTTCTTGAGGTTGGCTGGTGACAGATCCGAGTGGAGAGCCCTGATCACCAATGTCTGTTCCAGATAGGGCAAATGTTAATGCTGATCACAATGGCTGTTGGAAGGGAACCATGGTTTAATATTGCAAAGCTATAGGGAACGGGATTGAATGACACAGTTACTATATTTAGATTTACATCATGGGACCTTCGAACTGTTCAGCGCAGCAGTTTAGCACAGTTATGGACTTTGTACACACTTTTCTTGTGCAGTTGATCTTGGTGCCTCGAATCGCCCTTACAAAGTCCATAATAACTGTGCTTACCCACCATGTTGAACAGTTTGAATGTGCCATGACGTTTTTTGGTAAATTTAAATATAGTAACTGTGTCATGAAATCCTGTTCCCTATATATAGAGAAAATACTGAGTTGTGTTCACTGCTCATGAGCTTACCATGTAAAACACTGGTCCTCCAGTAATACCTTAATACTAAAGCCACAAATGTTTAACGTCGAATTTTGTCAATTGTGCAAAGGGTGGAATTGGAACAAACAAGAACTAAAGTCGTGAGATATAAAGATGTTATGATACATTTCATTCCTTCATTTTTTTCATTTTTACTGCCTGTAATGTAGCCCATTATGAGAGAAAACTAGTCGTCACAAGGACCCCATTGACTTCATTTAGCAGTAAATTATTGCCATTAATGGCTAACGTATTTCTGACCCTGCCAAAGTTAGAACATCTGAAATTAGATTTTACGGGTCCAGTAAATGTGCAGTAAACCTTTCTTTATTTTATCATCACTATGCTGAAGATTTATCTTATTCTCGCTACAGAGGTGCAGTCTCAGAATGCAGATGACTTGAAAACATCTAAGCTAATAGAGGAAGTAGGCGATCAAGATGGAGAGGAACTGGCATTGAAATCCAAATTGGAGAAGGATGAAGATAATGAAAGTCATGACAGCGGCATGGAGAAAGCCTCAAATAACGTTGACATTGACTCGGAGAAAGAAGGCCCTGATTGGTCGGACTGGGAAGATGCAGACCAGAAAATTAGCGAAGAAATTGAGGCAGAACTTCAGAATATGCCAGATTCAGATCACATTGAGTCGAAAGTTCAGACATCCCCCAGTCCTTACAGAAACCAGCCCGCTCCTTCACCCCCTCCAGTCAAAGTGGATTGGACAGATATTCCTGCTGTAGATGCAAACAGTCCAGAGAGCAGTGGTGGAAGGTTAGGAAACAGTGGTAGTAGTGGTCATGGTTCCAGAGGTCCTCTCAATTTGGGAGTCAAAAGTAAGGATAAAAATGCACTGTCTCAAGATACCGAAGCAGTGGATGACAATGACACTAGTTTTAGTGAAGATTGGGGAAATGATAACTGGAATTCTAGTTCAAATAGTTTTGATCAAAAGGAAAATACAAATGAGACTGTGACATCATCATCGTCATTGCCTGCGGGGCCGAAAAGTCTCAAACTCAAAAAGTCTTCTGAGGTGAAATCTCATGTTAAAAGATCTCCTAGAAAAAATTCCCTTGAAGATTTAGGTGTAGGTCTGGATATTAAGAGCATAGAGATTGAGGTTAAATCTGCACCTGAGTTAGACTTCTTTGCTGACATGGCTCCAAGTATACCTCAGACTAAATCAAAAGACGTTCTGTCTGCCATGTCATCCACAAACAGCAAAGAGTTTGAGAATTCAGATCTGATGGCGACTGTGACTGAGACAGAAACCCCCAAGACAAATGGCAAACTGTTTGCTGTGGCCGCAGCTTCAGAGGAGGTAAGGACACATTACTGTTTATCTTTGAACACAATATTGATTGCCAGTTTAAGTGAGTTTGCTCAGTGCAGGAATCTGTATTATTAAAAACTTGCATAATTTTTAACAAGACCAACCACTGCTCATACAACTCAGACTTGCTTTAAATTTTATAGGTGCCTTCCTTTTGATCTGCAGAAGGTTCTTTTTCAGACTTGGAAGGCAAGTACTTTTTTGAGCTTGCATTGTGCCACTAATCTCCTTCATATTTTAGAAAGCTTGAATTAGTTGAAATTGGGAAATTCAGTGGCAACTTTCCGTTGTTGACACTGCCTTAGTATCTTCAAGAGCAGTTAATACTGTCTTTAATGCTGCTGAAAAATTCGCCTTTTATTTATACTCAGTGCTTTTGATTAGGAGCAAGTGACTACATTAATGAAGTATTAAGGATTACCTGCATGAATCGGGTTATTGTGGGATATTTATTGTATTTAACATTGTCTTTTTCTACATATTTAACTTGATGCATCCAAAATAACATATTGAAAGTTAATTAACTTTATGTGCACAACATGTAAATATTTCATTTCTGTCCTTTTGCTGTTACTGATAATAAATGTTAAGGTTTCTCTTTTCTTTTCAGGATGCCAAAGGTTGGGGCGGTGAAGACGATGACCTAGACTGGGGCAATGAGGATTTTTAAGCTGATGATGTAGTAAAAGCTGCTGGAGCATGGAACAGGCTGTATTAATTTATTGCTGTGTTTTTTCTTTGATTTTGGTAAAAATGAGTTTGATATGGTCTCATTACCAGACATGCCATTCGTTTCTAAGGAGAACCTTCACATTCATAGGAATTTATATTCAATTTGAAAAAGGTACTGTTCTGACAAAAGGTGAACCAGATTTTTCTTTCATGGTCACACTGTGACATACAACAAAGAAAGTGATTAATGTGAAAGTTCAGCCTGCTTTTGCATCCCATATTTTGTTATTTAACTTTATTTTATAATGAAATATGTGAGCAAGCCTCACTAACCTCAACGGAAGTCACATGTTGTCAGATTTGAGATAGTAATATCACCATAAAGTATGAAATCTCATTTATAATTTGGTGTAAAAATCTTTGCAGTGCTCCTTTTTATCGCAAAGTTATGGCTATTTAAAGACACCTACTCCACAGATCAAAAACAGAAGTAACTTCCAAGAAAATCGCCATTAAAGATGGAGGAGCGATTTTCGGTCTTGGCGAGATGGGTGGCCTTACTGTCTCCCTAGCATTGTGTACTTGTAATTAACCATCGGCTTTGAAATTGTGCACATCAATGCCAATATAAATGATACACTGTGTAAAAAAAATTGTGACAAAAGGTTTATTATTTTTGAAGTTTTCAGGACCTCATTGAATGCCATT
Source organism: Onchidella celtica (assembly GCA_963931925.1). Lineage (NCBI taxonomy): Eukaryota > Metazoa > Mollusca > Gastropoda > Systellommatophora > Onchidiidae > Onchidella > Onchidella celtica. The sequence goes on from OZ007577.1 coordinate 31,365,937, forward strand.
ATAGCTGTGATGTCAGCGGCAAAATTAAAGGCATTAAAAGCAATATTTATCATATTTAGAGGCTGATTTGAGACATAATATTTTCACAGAATGTAGAAAAATAGTTGAACTTCAAGCATCGACCAAAATACAAAAGTTGTCAAAAAATCGGATATTTGTGTTTCATCGCAGTTTTCTCCGTTTGGTCCAGTACGACTTCCGTTGAGGTTAGTGAGGCTTGCTCACATATGTTCTTGAACTCAAACAAAAAAGAGGAGAAAGAATACCTCATCATTTTTTAAACCAGTACCAGACAACATGATGTGGTTTAGTTTAACTTTTGGGATATGAACATTAATGTGACAGCTTTATTGCCACTTTGGATACAAACTGCAGTGTTGTAATTTTATTGCTGTTTTGTGATTATTTTAGTGTTTATATTCCCAAATGCTGGATCAGAAATTGTTGTTTGTGGGGAAAATGAGCTTGAGTCTGACACCACTGACAGTGACTTCTTTTTGGTTGAGAAAAAATAAAAAAGTAAAAAAAAAAGTTGTTTTTTTTAACAGTGTAACGTTTCTTTTACATCTAGGGACCAGGTGAGATGGCATGATGCAATAGGGATATGACAATTTAATGTACAAGGTGCTTTCTGTTGAGTAGGAATTGAAAGACTGTCAGTGTCAAATAGTCAGTAGCAAAATGCATAACTGAAATGAAGCGGAGCCACAGAGCAAGTATTATACATGTATATAGAAATATATGTGAATGCAAAGTTAAAAATTATTATAAATTTTGGCCACCGTTCATGATGACAACTTGAATGCCTTTGCTCTGTCCAGGGAAAAATCATCTGTTGTGGACTGCTGAGTGCATAAACCAGAGCAGTTTTGGAACATACTAGGTTAATCACAATTTGCAATTCTGCCACGATACCAGTGAAAAACCTAGTGGCATAACTTGTCAATGTTTAGTTTCAGAAAAGTCACTGTTATTGTGAATCTAGTTTTAGAATCATAAAAGAAGATACATGTAGGAGGGAATCTTGAAAATGTGAGAGTAGCATATTGCTGGTCTTATCATGAAGTTGTACAATTGCAAAGGATCAAATTTTATAAGGGAAGAAAAATATATTTTACTTGAAATGTACTTCTTATTTTGAATACGTTTTTACTGTGAAAACAAACATTTGAAATATTGCACTCTCCTTTCAATAGAAAAGTACAATTCCATCAAGGATCTCATAGAATATTTGACCAAAAAAAAAAAGAGTTGTTGTTTCCAATTGTGTGAATATAAATGCTTAGTTTGCGGTTGCATGATCAGGCCAGCAATATACTTTCATCAGTGCTGAGATACCGTGTTAAAAATAAAAGAAAGGAAGAACTTAGGTGAAGTTTTTGTTTTACAGTTCATCTGGGACATTGTGCATTAGTTGATCAACAATATACAATTCATTGTCAGGCAAAAGTTTTCATAAGGTGCACTTATGTTTTTAGTTATGTTGATAAGTTTCTTGTAAATGTTTATGATCACATTTATTTAAGTTTGGGTTGTTTTCATGTGGTGCGTAATTGTTGTTTATGATAACTTTTGGAGGGTGCCATGACATTGATGGAATTGTTGTGGATTGTATTTAATAAATAATAAATAACAAAGAATGTGTTTTTATTTATTTATTTTTTATTTTTTTTTTGCCATTGACCTTCCATCTTACATTATTTACTATACCAAGAGCTCTGCTGAATTTTTTTGTTGCATTTTGTCTTTTATCCTTCTGAAAGGATGTGAACTCTAACTAGGGGCCATTCACATAGTATGTACACTCCAAGGGGGTTGGGTTGAGGGTGTATCTGGAGGGATCCTGGGGAGTGTTTGCACACTATTCAACTATAAAGTTTGGCTTTGTTAACTTTTCTTCCAGCATATTGAATGACTAGACTATATGATATAAAAAGCATGTCTTTAATGAGGCAGTTCATGCAAAATACCGCTTAAAGTTTTCAAACATCAAGGCTTTGTCATAGACATTCAATGTTATAAAGGCCCTTTGTTCATATGTCAGGGGTGGGGTTTGAGCCAGGCATATGCATATATGTGGGCAGGGAAGGTAAAAAATAAAGTCGAGCATACATACTTCATGGATGGCCCCCTACTATATAGTGGTGAAGAAATGGAGCTCACATATATAGTCTCTCCACAAGAGCATAACTTCAAATATCTGGGTTTTAAAAAGCTCAGGTGCAATAAATCTTACCTGTCCCCAAAAAACCAAAAATATCTGAAATGAACGACCTTCGCCCAGTTGCATTAACTTCCATTATCTTTAAATGCTTTGAAAAACTTGTTTTAACTGAACTAACGAAGGAGGTCAAACAAAATCTCGATCCTTTGCAATTTGCATACAAAGAAAACAGGAACACAGAAGACGCCTTATTGGTTTTATTGCATAACATCTACAGTCATTTAGACACTGGTAAAACCTGTGTTCGTGTGCTCCTAGTCGATTTTTCGTCTGCGTTTAACACCATACAACCGCACTTAATGTTTCAAAAGCTTACCAACCTACACGTGAGTTCTTTTTTAAAGAGCTGGATCTTCGAATTTCTAACACAGAGAAGCCAGTTTGTGGATATAAACAACACATTTTCCAAATTACTCACAACAAACACAGGAGCGCCACAAGGCTGCGTGCTGTCACCTGCCTTGTATACATTGTATACAAATGATTTCACTGTGACACACAACAACGTTTACCTTCTTAAATTTGCCGACGACTCTGCTATTTTAGGCCTTTTACCTAACTCTGGCCACGAATATTCTAACATTGTACAATCCTTTCATTGTTGGTGTAATAACAACTATCTTCTACTGAATGTTAAGAAAACAAAAGAGCTTGTTTTTGACTTTAGGAAAAATAACAACGATCCTGTTTGCCCTCTTACTATCAACAATGAAGAGGTTGAAATTGTCACAGAGGCCAAATATCTTGGCATTACTATTGATTCATTGCTTAACTGGCATGCGCATGTAACATATGTATACAAGAAAGCCAACCAGCGCATGTATTTCCTCAGAAAGCTCCGCTTTTTAAAAGTTAGCAAAAGCATTCTGAAAATATTTTACACCATGGCTATTCAGAGCGTTTTGATGTATGGAGTTGCCTGTTGGGGAGGAAACATCTTACAAAAAGATAAAAATAAGATCAATAATTTAATTAAAAAAGCATCCAAAATTTGTATCTGTCATCTGCCATATTTTGATGAGCTGTACACTGGTGCTTGTATTAAAAAAGCTAATATTATTATAAATGACCCCCAACATCCCCTGAACAAGGAATATATAAGATCTGTAAGAAGTTTAAGGCTGTTGTCAAAGAAAACTAAAGCTGAGCGCTACTTTAAATCGTTTATTCCATCATCAACTAGGATGTTACAATAATGTCGTCATCTTGATCGTAATCTGTGCACAGTTGAATTATGTCCTGCGTGTCAGGTCAATGTGTTTTAGTTAGGGAAGCATATTGTGTGCACTGTTAATTTTGTTAATTTATCAGTGTGTGTGTATATATGTGTGTGTGCGCGCTATGTATCATACTTTCTGCTTCTGTAACTGTATTGTTATGTATTCAATGATCAAAACAAATTTCCTTGTACAAGGACGAATAAAATTTATCTTATCTTATCTTATCTTTACTTTAACGTGAGAATGTGTGCAGTGTACTTGAAAATCACGTGTCACTGCACAGCTGAAACAGCCAGAACACATAAGGATGACACAATACGTGTATTTCAAGGGCACATTGAAAATCACAATGAGTGACTGTTTGTAATGTGGGGAAACATGTCCAGCCTCATCTAATTCGGTTTGCCCTGGACACTTGTCCTCTGACTAACACCTCATGCTGGAAAGAATTTTGACTGTTTCTGTCAAGCAATTCAATTCTTGGACTGAAATTTTGAGTTAGTGAGATTAGTGGAAAATTCGGTCTGGTAACCTTAACAGAAATAGATGTGAAATACTGGAAAGGACACAAAAATCTGTGTTGCGCTGGAAGGTATATTCACTGTATGTTTTGAACTAGAATTTGTTTAAATGATCAAAGACGATCACAAATACCTAGAACCATATTTTGGTAGTATTTATCAGTGCCAAACAAACACATCATCATGTTCAAGCTTTTTCAAACAGAAGTTTCTTTTTTTCTTCTGTGAATTTCTCAAAGGACAGAATATTGCTTATGTCTTGTACAAGGTTGTTTAGCAATGTTTGGTGCAATTTGGTGTTGCAAATTTTTTTTTTTCATTCAGTTCCTCAAGGAAAGGAATGTTACTCGCTGTAGGAGGTTGTTTAGCAAAATATGGTGCAATAGGGTGTTTCAAACAGAATTTGTTGTTTTTTTCTTTTAACTTTTCAAAGGAAGGATTGTTACTTATTGTAGGAGGTTGTTAATCAATATTTGGTGCAATATGGTGTTTCAAACAGAATTCTTTTTTTTTTCTATTAATTTCTCAAGGGATGGAATGTCACTTCTTGTGGGTTTGTTTAGCAAAATTTGGTGCAGCTTGGTTTATTTTAGCTAATATTGTTGTATTGTACATTATTCAGCCTTCACTTGGCATTTACATTTGAGTTCGCAAGCCTCAGTTAGATCTACTAATGTGAAGGGATGGTTGATTTGATTTTGGGATGGAAGACATGAAAATCATTCAGTAATGTGAAGGGATGGTTGATTTTATTTTAGAATGAAAGCCATCAAAATTGTACATTTTTCCCTGGAAAGGTTTAATTGATTTTGTTCTTGAGAAATGTTCAGCTTTAATCAACATGGTTCCCTGCATAGCGCATATACATGTATACATTTTGCTTATTAAAACTAAATGACCTGTAGGAGCTCTGCAACAAATTACCTGTCTCAATTTGGTATGTTCATTTACTTATTAATCCAACTGTGAAATTTACTTTTTATTGTACATGTAAGATTAGTGGCAGGGGAACTCGACCTTTTAGCCACAAATCATCTCAATTAGTTTAAATGATCAATTTATATTCTGGCCTTTCCTTCATGCCCTGCTGCAGGATTGTTTTGTTGTATCTGCTATAGTTAGTTTCATCATTTTGTAGTACTGATGATCCATTAAATCAAGGACAAATTTGATAAACAGTCCAAATTAAAAAAAAAAAAAAAGCGGAAGAAAACTCAACACTGACATTTTTGGTTCGTACACTTATAATCCCCTTTGGGTAATGCTGACGATTGGGGTGTTGTTTTGGCACAGCAAACCTCCAGGCATGGTAGGAGTTCTATGATTTTTCTTTTATGTAATAGCTTGGGACAAAATATTGACTTCATTCAAGAATCTTTATCTTTCTCACTTTCAACACTGGTTACTGAAAAGAACGCTATGTCTTGGTTCTGTTATATTGTTCATATCTGATGCAACCAAAAAAGAAAAAAAATGGTTTGACAATTGACATTGTTCCTCCTGAAAGTTTGTCCAAGTGGACAGAGTCAAGAGTCTGTTCAAAATATTTTAACTGAATGCAGAAAAATTGCTAAATTTTTATATTATAAGCAAATTTCAATTTACATAGGAAATTTTTTTCCCCTTTGGAGATTCTCAGGAATTTGGTCTTTCACTTTAAGCCCGATTTCATAAGATCCTCTCACAAATTGTGCATCAACTGTGGTGCATGAAAGAATGAGGGACTCATCACATCCATGAGATTGTTGATATAATTATTTCACCTAGTGATTGCTGTAGCTTTCCCAAATATGAATATGAATTTGTTAATGTTTTGTGTTTTTTACCTGAAGCCACCTCAAGAAAAGTTTATTTATTTACTGATTATAATCTTTTTCATGTTAGTTATCCAGTCCTTGAAAATTAAAGTGTACGCATTGAACTTACCTATAAAACAAATTGTGGGTCATTTTATAAATTCACAGCAAATTTATAACTTTTATAAGATGTAAATATTTACAATGTACATGCTTCATGAGAAGCCAAAGAAATTTGGGAATTTGTTCTTTCAATACAGTTGCCAACAGCACTGTAATAATAATTGGGACTAAGGCCAATACCTCTTCTACACTTTCACATCACAACTTTGACTACATTTTGACTAAAGTCAAACATAAAGCACAAATGTATTTACTCACTACATATTGTGTGGGATTATTGGAGTTTTTCAGACTATTAAAATGTTCTTAGAATTTAGAGAGGTTTGCATACAAGTATCTTCATATTAGAATTATTTAAATGCATAGTTACTTAGTATTAGCTGAGACACAGAATACCTAGACGGATCATTCCTTCTCTCACTAGATGTCCACAACTTGTGCGTGTATAAACACGGTGAGGACTACTCATGGAGCTCTGTGGTTCTAGTCTTGTTCGATCAATTATGAAGGGGTGTGGTGCGAATTGCTGTATTGCTGACATGGATGATATGCATGCATGTCGACGGACGGAATTTGGTGAATTCAACATCTCGGTATCCTGTGTCTTAGATATTAATCCAATATTACTACTGAAGTCCATCAGGTTTACAAATGAGGCCAAAAAAGAAAAGAGAAAGGAAGAAGATATATTTGTGGAGCCCTAAGGGAGTGGACAAGCCTGAGAATACTGAATGTATGTGAGTTAAATGAAAATCACAGGACCCTCAAGAATCCCATTCAGCCTGAAGTCCATCAAACAAAAGTTTGATAGACTTCATTTGGAGCTCTATACCTGAAAAACATGATGTTAAATATACATTGCTATAAAATTCCCATCCTGTTGTTGCCAAATGGAAGTTATGTTACTGGTGGTTATTTCAATGTTTATGTAATAGCATGTGGGTTTGTTGTTTTTTTCACTTGACAGCAACACAAATATGTGGTATTGATTAATGTCTTTCATATTGGGGTACCTTTTTCTGAGTTTTTATTGGCAAGTTAAACACATGTATTAAGATAAACGGAGCTTCTGTTATTTGTATAAAGTTTCAGTGAGCCAGTAATGCTCATGAAGTTGTGTATTGGAAATTGTTAGGTCTACTTAGGATCAACAGAGAATTTTTGGGTGAAATGTCTTTGAAACAGTTAATGATGGGAGTGAGGTTTATATTGAAAATGGGTGTGCGTGTTCCTTACGGTAACTCATGGAAACAGTTACATGTAGTTAAAATTCATCAGTGAATCAAGTTTTCTTTTCTCAGTGCACAAAATACATACAAAAAACAACTTTCCACCTCTCAGTATTCTGTGCATGATGTGCAGTTTGGTAATAATACATGTCATTGTCTTCTCATATGCCGTGCGAGTTTCATGTCAGCATTAAGTACCATTCTTTTCTGAAATTACAACCTGATAAATTAAGACGGTATTGCAGATGGTTGATTTTGCACATCAAGTGAATGGAAGATGAATCTGTTTTCAACTGGGAACCTGATTCAGTGTGTAAATGTTAACTTTCATTAACCTTTCTTCATATGAGGTACTGTACAAGAATTGCTAGCATTGTGGCTTATTGTTTGTTTTTTTCTCATGGATCTTATTTTTTTTTAGTTTTGCTCAAGATCTCAGTGAATCAAGTGAGGGTAATTCTTTGTTCATTGCTCAGTTATGGAAAGTCTTATTTTTGATGATTTTGTCAGCCTGGGTTTGAGTTTGGGGTCTATGGCATGTTTATATTTTATAATGCAGTTTACAAAGGAGAGGGCTAGTCACTAAGACACAAAAATGTACAGTAATCTATGATTTTGGGGTGTGTATGTGTGTGTGTGTGGGGGGGGGGGGTAATTTCAGAATGTATGTAGAGTATACAGAAATATTGGCCTCAAAAGAGGTAAAACGTAAGCTTGAGTTGTGTCTCAAAAGAGCTAGAACAGAGGTGTTGTCAAAACAAATATTCATACTATGTTGAATAAGCCAGTTGTTTTAAAACAGTTAATATCATCATACGTCTGGAAGGGGCAAAAAGCTCCTTCATGGACTTAACATTTACCTGTATATTAAAATGTGCCAGTGTCTGCAAGGTCCAGACAATCAGTTACAGATATGTGGTTACTGCAAGAGGGTTTAGGTTCAAATCCAGCACAAGTTGGAGTCAAGCGTAACTAAATTTCTTTGCAGTACATGTATTTTAAAGGATCTTTCAGTTATTCCTCCACAATCTGATAGGGGTTCAAGCCTCCAATCTGATGTAGCCTCATCCTGCTGAAAAGTAATATTTGACTTTTTCTTCTTTTTTTTTTATATGCAAAGTTGAATGAAACCTGTTTCAGCTCATTTTTGTTTATATTTTATGTCATGAATTGTTGGATATGTGATGATATTTAGAATACATCCATAACACCCCTCCAAAAAATGAGATTTGTGTTTTTCTTGTTGGTCACTGTTTGTGATTGGATCTGACAAAACTGGGCTAAAGGGGGAAAAAAACAACAACATTTTAAAAGATGATTTCAAGCAAAATATTTGAACTGAGTACAGAAAAAATGGCTAATCTTTCATATTATAAGCAAATTTCTATTTCCATAGAAAATGACTGGAGGGGCTTTCTCAGGACCTTAAGCCGGATTTCATTATATCCACTCACATTAATTTGTGGATATGAGTATACATCAGTCTGGTATTTTAGACCTCTTTTGGTTAGTGAAGAAAGAAGCACTAAGTCTAAAAGACTGACGATAAAAAGGTAAACACTAGGTAAAATCATTTGGGTTGTACAGAATACCATCTGAGATCATTCTCCAATGTCATATTACAATTGCTGACTGCTGAAATATTATAGCACAAGTCACTGAGCGGCCTTTTCATTATGTAAACACTGTGTGTGTGTTGTTGTTTTTTTTTGTACTTTCATTGCATGAAATGTACAGTGTGGCAGCTGAAAATGCAACATGTATATTTAACTGACATGTTCATAGAGGGTTTTTTCTTTCTGTCCCTTTTTTTTTTTTTTAAATTGTTCGCCCCTTTTTCATGGAACTACTCATAGCCATCATACTTGTACTACTGGTACTGCACATTGTAGAGATAGGCAAGTTTCATATTGTCAGTAGACGATGGAAGTGTAAAAATAGAATCAAATGTAATTTCACTGCTGTATGTTTTGACAGATAATGTTACCTGACACTTCTACTTTGCTATCAGAAAACAAACAACAATTTAATTTGCCATTTGACTTTAATAAATTCAATGTCTCGATCTGCTGTTTTACATTAGTAGCATTGTAATTTAAAAAAACAACAACAAAAAACAAAAATTGATGCAAAATACTGATCCAAGTAAAAATTACCAAAATTAAAATGGACGGAAACCAAATTGAAAAAAAAAAATCAACAACAAATGACTCATAAGTTTTGGACGAAACTTCACCACGGTTTCTATCCAAAATATTGACTTGCCCTGTTAAGCCCAGATGTTTTAATAAGGTGAGAGTAGCCACAGGTTATTAAATCTGATGCAGTACCCATACATCATAAGTTGAAACCATTTCATTCTGATTGCGCATCAGAATGTTGAAAACACTGAAAACTAGATAGAAGTGTGGTCATATCATGTCAGTGACAAAACATGTTTGTGTCGTATATAGCTACCATTTACTGTTTCACTTTCTGCCCGTTTTACTGAAAACAAACAATGAAACAAGCAATTATTGTATCAACCCTGCTTTTCTGGCGTAAAAAAGCAAACCACTGTGTGCAAGAGAAAGAATGAAAGCTCCTTTACCTATGTTAAATTCTAAATTAATTTTTGATCAGTCATATCTACCAAGTGGAATACAATTTTTTTTAACTGCAAAAGAGATACACAGTTTGGGTAAGTAAAACTGATACTCATAGGTATTTTTTAACGTTCACCCTCAATATTCAATATTTTGAAGCGGTAGGTAGTATTTGATACCGACTTTCTGTAAGATGACAAATTGCTACTTGTAAAGTCCATTTCATAAAATAATGCGTTCACAAATGCATCTACTGCGGTTCCTTTACAATTATATCAGAAGTCCATCTTCTTTACACACATGCCTGACATATATGAAAATATTAGGTAAGCTATAAAATAAGTTTGTGCCATGCTCTGTTGTTACTAGCGTCCTATGTACCTTGTAATTTTGAGCAGGACACAACACAAAACATAATATTTCACTAGAAAAGGCATTTCTACATAAAAATCAGTGAACAGTATGCTGATGAATCTGCAACCAACAATTTTCCAGCACCGCATAGTTTTACTCAGTGCCAAGGATTCTAGTCGAAAATCATTTATGAACATGTTAAATAAGTTAAAATCTGCAAATGTAAAAAACAATTGCATATTATATATGAAATCGATTGCTCATTTGGTACATGTACTCAGTACAAAGAAGACGTACACAAGATAATATTTTGAAAAAGCTAGAAAAAATATCACAGTAGCTGAGAAAATTTTATGCATGGTACGACCCATACTTTTTATAATATCCAAGTTTAGTCATAAAAAATGCAAGGTTGCAAGAAAGTCCTGCACAGCACGACAGCCATAATCTCACTAATTCATGAAGTAGAATTCATAATTAGGATTAAGTCCTTGATTTAACATCACTGATGAATTCATTAGCAAAGTGGCTTACAATCTGGAACTATTTATTTCAAAACTCAGTCACTGACAATGCTCCACCACAAGATCATGGGAGATGGCCACAACAATTCATTGGTGGGCATAGTGTTTTAGGCAAGTGACGAAATTTCTTCCTCCACGGTGGCTTTCGTTGGTGCAAGTGGGAAAAGTGATCAATTTCATTGTGAAGGTATATTTTCATAATTTATTGATTGTCCATCCACTTTTTACCCGGAACAAAATGGCACTGTGGGCTTCCTTACAGTAACCACTTGGCATTAGCATGTGAAGAAGCACATCATCTGTTGTATTCTTACAGGATATCTCTATGATCATGATGTACGTCTGTAAATATCTTGACTAAATTGTAATCTCAGAAAAACTAACCAATGCTGCTTACAACTACATGCACGACTGAAAAGAGAAAAAAAAAAAAAAAATTTAAACAGGTTTTTTTTTTTTTTAGCCTTTGGTGTTTCTCCGATGATCCTGACAAAATCCTGATTTTATAACAGATCAGTCAATTCTAAAATGTTCTGAGTGTGAAAGAGCCAAAGCCACTTAAGAACCTCCCCATCACTGTGGTCATTTGCTTTTAGGTTCACACAAATAAATCAAGAGCTAGCTGAGAAAGTAGGATCTCCCGTCATGAAGAATGTGTCTCATGTAAATCAAATATCTGTGCACCTTTTCAGAGTAGACAGTGTCCTTGCTTGCATATAATGTCCAGGTATCAATATGTTCTTCCCTATCGATAGCCATATTCTCTGCCGTAAGAGCTGTCGTCATGGTCACCGTTTAAATATTGTCCATAGTCAGGGCCATATGGATCCATGGCACGTCCATATGGATCGACTTGATGGCCATCTTGAACAAAACCTAAATGTCCCTCAGGTCTGACATATGGATCCTCAACTTCATATCTGAAATACAAAATTTGGTACTGTTGTCATTCTTCAGACCGACATCTCTGGATACAGATGGCATAAATTTTAACTTCTTGGTTACAGAGCAAACATTCTTAAATCCTGAGCTACTCAGCCTTAAACAGCCTGCTTCCCCTCTGAAATCCCTCTCCTTTTCATGTCAAAATTATGCTTTTTTGTCAAACATCAGTCATTTACTTCTATCTATTATTGCCTGTTTGAGCAAAGTTTCTGTCGATTGGTTTCAAATGCTCTCCATGAGATACTTTTCTAACTATTGCTTCACTATCTGGTGCCAAAAAAACAAATTCCTGAACTTTGAAACTTCTGAAACACCCCCAGCCTGGTTTAAAATGGTTGCACTTTAAAATATAAACCTAAATATTTATTATGATAAAAATTTTTGTTGATGAATTAGAAAACGTTTTCAAAAATAAGGCAGTGTGCACCAGGTGACATCTCAAATACTGAACACTGGGCACTAGAGGGTAAATGATATCTATTAATATTACCGCCTCTGCTAGGATATAACAACTTACCCATAGTGTTGCTGTGAGTAAAAATCACTGTACATGCCAGTGGCATCGTCAATGTATTCAGGGGTCAAATGACCATCCATCATTATGCTGTTGTCGTAGCCCTCTGCAATAATATAAATATTCTCATATATCTCTCCACAATCAGTATGCTTATATTCTGACAAATGTAAGGCTCAAAAACGTTTGATATACTCTTACAATAATAAAAATTACAACAGCAAACAAACTTCACTGTCTTTCGGAGAAGGTGGGACTATGAAAGTCTGTTTCCACAAATATAGAGACAATTTCTTGCATCAATCAAAACCACACCCTTAGCACCGACAAAGAAAATTGTGCTCACCATAGAAGAGATCTGGTCTGTCTAGGATGTCTGCGTCTTGCAAATATGGATCGAATCCAGGCTCATCTGGATACATATAGGCCGAATCAGCCAACTCATCCACTTGCCGAGACTCTACCATTTCCAGCCACTGGGAGTTGTGCCAACGAAATTTTTCCAATTGAATTTTCTTAGCCCATTCCTCATCAAATTCCTGTGTCCAAACAAAAGGATATGATTGAGTCTGAAGAAACTTTGGGAATCCTAGTTCCTACTCTACAAATAACTCGATTATGTTATCAATAATACACTGTATCTTGTAAGAAAGTTTTTCTTTAGGCTGATAATATCTTGCAGGATGTGCAATACAGTCAAATGCCCTGGATCAGTTTTTCAGAGGTCCAAGTTAAAATTACACATTAAAAAATGTGAATATATAAAAGCAAACCCTCCACATGACCAAAAAAAATCAGCAGCATTTGACACATCATTTATATGACTGAAACATTCTATGCATAACAATTTTAGATATTGTTATTCTCTTCACTCACTGCAATCATGTCCAGTGTATTATCACACACATTTCTGATCTCTGCGTTCTTGTCATGCATCAGGTCAATCAAGTAGGCAGGGGCCTCTGGCAAACTGTCAAGGAACGTCACTATTTCAAGTGATCAGGAGTTATTTTTGCTATGGCCCAATTATGGTTACCCTTCCATATCCAATGTCCACCCAAAATTTGACCTTACATAATCCATGCTCACAAAGAGCATTAAGATGTTTCATTCGCTCATGGAGTACAGTTTTCTTGTTTAAGAATAAAACAGCATAGAAAGAGGGCTGCAGGTGTGTATATCTGTCTGTGAATGAGGGGAGAGCGAAAGAGGAAAGAGAGAGAGAGAGAAAGACAGACAAAGAAAAGAGAGACATAATGGGGGGGAGAAACAGACAGCCAAACAGACAGAATTTCAACTAAAAATGGGAATAAGGGAGAGTATAAAACGGGATATGAACAATGAATTACGTTTATGAAAATTTTGATGAGCTTATCTAGTAATTTACCATCATCTATAATAAGAGTTTCGAATAAAAGAATGAAGGAAAAACACTAGTCACTAAAATGTATGGAGACACCAACAACACAGCTGCATGCATGTTTGTTTGTGTGACAAAACTCATTATGTTCAAAAGATACGGGTTTCTTTGATAATGATCTCTCTTGTTGCTTTGTGAAAAATCATCTGGTAGAAAACATACACAATCTGACAGACCACTTCATCATCTTCTTGTTTGGCTGCAAAAGAAAAAAAAAATGAAACAAGTTCACTGTAGAGAGAGGTATAGAAACAAAATTATATTCAGACTGTGGCCTATCAATCCCTCTATTTTTGCTTGCAGAATTGTTGCATATTCCTCAAGCAGCAAATTCAAAATTATCAGCTCAAACCCTCAGTCCGGTCAGTGACCTTACTCATGGAAAATCTTATCTGGGTTGCACTGACCTTTGTCGATGTATGATGACCACACCACACTACCATTGTCCACGTGGTTCGGTTTGTATTTGATCGGTATGCCTTATCAAGCTTGATAATGAATTAACCAGCAAAACCTTTGTCTGTCAGTCTCTAACCAATGATCTGACTTATGATACCAAACTGACAACTCTAGTTTTCGTGAGAACGAAGCATGGTAACTAGCCACGCCCCCCAAGTCCTAAACAAATGGTTTCATCCTGATTGACACATATTAATAAACCAATGTGGGCATTTGGGGCAAAGATCATTTCAGAGCTTGTTTCTGATTGGTTCTTAGATACAGACAACTCTAGATGGTGGTCAGCTTGTGAGAAAATGAGATAATACTGCAAATTTGTTGAGCAACAGTTCGCATGTCGATGTTACACCTTTTCACAGTGTGGGGAGAGCCTTTAAAAGTTCAGTCTTTTTGATTCCAACCAGTGGTTCACTGGTTAACATGTCCTTGTCACAATGCCTTTGATTTAGAAGAAACACTGAGCAATACGACGAGTGATTACGTCTCAAAGAGGACAGTGACCCAACGGGTGAAATACAGCTTGCGCCCTGCGCGGTTAGCTTGACTTTGCCGTATTTGTACGCCCGTGCAGAGTGAATGCATGGAAAGTCGATGCCGTATTTTTACGCCCCTAGCAGGGTGAGGGTTAAGCAAACATTCTTTCATAGGAACCAAACCTAAACACTATGTTGGATTCTATGCACCTCGATTCTTAGGAAGGCCTTGCCGATGACTGCACAAAAGTGGAGAAGTACCCCACGCCAACGTCTCAAGACATAAGATAAGAAACTGAAAAACAGTGGAAAACAAGTGGGCGCACAGAAGAGAATGTTACGATCCCAACAGATCTGAGACCATCCACAGATGCGACAGTTGCAGTGGAGACCAATGCCCGCATTAGCCTGTTCAGCCCTAAGCGACCCTGCTCCAGCAAAGCAGACAGTCAAAATGGTTCCTGTTCTTGTCAGGCCTTGTCTGACAGTGATCACTATTCTTGTCTGTTTTTCATCTGTCATGTCTATGCTTGTCCACCTGTCTGCACAATATCATCTCTCCATCTTCTCTCAGGGCGTCCTCTTGTTCTCTTTCCTTTCCTGGACCTCCATTTAGTGCAATGCCTTGTCCATCTGTTGTCTTTCAGTCTTCCAATATGGCCAGCCCATTTCCATTTTTGTCCCGGTATAAACGTCAAAACAGGATTAAAATTTCATGGTCATCCCTGACTGACCAAGAGTTCTCCAATTTCATAAAAACATCCTTTTCATCACCAAACAAATAATGACATCCAAATATTGAAATCCTTACCATTGAGTAGTTCAATAAGTAGATGTATGATGTTGCTTTCTGCCAGCAATTTTGCGCATGCATCATCACTGCAAACTGTCCCCACTAGAATCACTACTTCCAGAACCACATCATCATCAGCAGCACCTGAACAAAGAAAACAACAACAACTGGCCATCACTAATGAAACAATGAAGGCAATATAAATAAGGCAGTGGCTACGGTTACGGCAGCCGGTGAACACAACTCACCATTTTTCATTGTTCGGCTTTACTCCCGTTCGTACAGCAGCGCTTCCTTTGTTTTTTTCTATTGGGATATGAGCGTAATCTGCCGTAAACCTAGCCACTGCCTATAAATAATGGCAATACAGGCACAGATTGACCAAATAAAACATGTAGAATTCCCCCCCCCCCCCCCCCCCCCCAATCTAAGTAATGGTTCTATATATTTTGCTGCACAAAGTAATTAAATATGGAGGCCCAGGTATTCACATGTCTTAAGTCGGTTTGTGAGAAATTTCACAATGATACAACTTATTAGACACTTGCAGGAGTCATCAAATGACCATAATATTTCACTTACAGATTTTAAATTGAATTTCAGAATTGGAATCATATTTGTTTTGCAGTTTATTAAGTAGGCCTACATCCGTGCCACCAAAACATTTCCTCTGAGAATTTTGACCACTGCCCTAGCAGTAATGGCAACTAATTCAGTCACTTTCAACTCACAGATATTTGAAATTTAACATGTGGCATACGCTGACAAATTATTATTCTTTGAAGCTAATATCTGTGTGAATAATTTAATGAATAAAAATTATGGAAATAATAAGTAAACCAAACATATTGTGAAAATATGAAAATGAAAGAGTTTATCAATGATGCAATTAAGTCATCAATCAGTAAATCTATCAAGTTTTGCACTAACCTGGCTGAAGTTTGCTCTTTATCCAAGGTATCAGATTGTATTCATTCAAAATTAACTCATAATCCAAGTCAGGTATTGTAAGATTTCCCAGTATACCAAGACACTCCAAACTGAAGTCTTCATTGTCACAGTCCAAAATATGAGTACACAGATCCGAAATGTAATCCTGTAATTAATAGTAAAGTGACAAAATGCATCAAATAAGATGAAATTTGTTCAATTAAAAACACTGGAATTTTGTTGAAAAAGACAAACACTGTGTACACAAGAAATGCGGGTTTAGACTCATTTCTTATAAATTGAACAAAGTTTTGTTATATGAAAATTTTGCACACATAACAGTTCCTGATAATAAAATATTATGTGGTGATGTTGTTGACAACTTTTTCATTATAAATACAACTGAGGAACAAAGCCCGGGCAAAATTGAAATTAATAGATTAAAATTTATCCATATCATCTCCCCCCCCCCCGCCAGAACAAGAAATAATAAAAAACAAGTAAAGTGAGGTGTAAATGCCAAGGGCAGCGAACCTCCTAAAATAAAGACCTCAAATCATGGCTTTGTAAGATTCAGGCACAGTCATTTTACAAGCTGGTTGAATTCTATGACAATTTTGTCTGACAGCATAAAGAAGGTTCTGTGCAGTGTATGAAACTGATGTTCCAAACCCTGAGAGATACTGCATAATGGACAGAGCAAAACTAGGACTGTGGTACGGTTAACTGTGAGACTCACTATGAACAGGTTCTTGGTTGGACCCGCGTGCTGAGACAAGTTGCGTATCATTTTCATCAAAAAAGGATCCTTAAACTTGAAGGCTCTTTTCATCAACATCTTGAGACCAGGTCCTTCACAGATAATCTGGGCCGTTCGCTTATTGGCTGCCAGGTTGATGCAAAGGGCTAAAAGCTCAAGGTCAGGATTTTCGGGGCTCTCAAGCAACATCTTCATGGCCTGAAATCATGTATTACAGTGTGATGTATTTTCTAACTTTCCTGTACTCAAATTTGGTAAATGACAAATTGTGAGATTTAACAATGTAAAAATGAACTGAGTACACATAGGGAAAACTTTGTGCAGCTGACAGAATGATAACCCAGGAGTTTAATCATAATCACAGAGAGTGATGTTTTGTCTTATGTACAAGCTCATTTCATCAGCCTTGTGTCTACAAAACCAAAGTTGAAAAAAGAGCTGCAATCACAAAAAAAAAAAAAAAAAAATTTAAAATATACGAAATCATTCCCTTAATTACATGAAGGGATGTAGAGGACTTTCAAATTTTAACCCTCTTGCTGCCAAGCCCAAATGCCCTTCCTTACTTTAGACTACCAGAATAATGGATTGCCAGGTGGAAAGACAGCAGCAAGTAGTATAAAACTAGGAGTGCAAAACATGCTGGAACAATGTTGTTTGATATGTCGGCCTCACAGTAGTTTTAGCATGAGACAGTAGGGCCAATATATCGAACGTGCAGCAGTCTTCTGCAACATATGATGGGTCGATATATTGACCCTGTGCGGCAAGAGGGTTAAAACTCCATTATCTCAGCATCACATTTTTTGTGACTGTGGGGTGATTTTTTCCCTGTGATCTGCAACTCTTAGGATGATACACTCTAGCTCCCGCAGGCAAAGGTGGTTCGACATATTTTCATCATGGCTCTTGCTTATCCTTCCAGACAACATGACTTACACCACAATAAATTCCTAATTCTCTGTAGGTTGCTTTTTTAACCACTATAGCCCAGATTTACAGAAACTGGATAAAGGCAACACAATTTCAGATAAGGGCATTTTAAATATGTAATAAAACCTCTAACTATACTGTGCAGTTGAACACATTATGTGCTATATAAATGATCTTCATTATTATTATTATTATTATATATAATGATGGTCTTTGAGTGTGTAATGAACACGTTCTCAGCTCCAGCTCAGAGTTGTCTTAACACATGGGCACACTGGGTGGTTGCCCAGGGGCCCCAAGGGTTTAGGCAGCCGCGTGCATGCAAATTTACTTTGGTTTTTGAAACAGTGAAGAAAATCCTGCACATTGCCCAGCAGCCTATAATGATTTCACGAAATATCATAAAAACCACAGAAAAACTGTGGGGTCGCAGCAGGGCTATAAGCAAAGTCAAAATTGGGCAAAAAGAAAAGGTTGTATGTTGCAAAGCCCCGCATGAGAAATAAAACCCAAACAATACAAAGCAAACTAAAGAGAAGACAGAAAATACACAAATTTTCGGCTTTCGCCTTTGTCAAGTGAAAAAAAAAAAAAAAAACAACAATAAAAGACTTGAACATTCACTTCGTTCCTGTTGAAGTCTTTTATTGTTGGTTTTTTTTTTTTTTCACTTGACAAAGGCAAAAGCCGAAAATGTGTGTATTTTCTGTCTTCTCCTTAGTTTGCTTTGTATTGTTTGGGTTTTATTTCTCACGCGGGGCTTTGCAACATACAACCTTTTCTTTTTGCCCAATTTTGACTTAGCCTATAATGATGTTAAGATGGCCCTGCTCAGGCTGTTTTGACGCTCCACTGGATGAAGACTTACCATAGGAACACAATCTGTGAATGTGAACATTGATTTGGCTTTGTCATCCATGCTGATGTGGTACAAGATACACAAGATTAGCTGACGATGATTCTCATTATCTGCAATGAAAGAAAACATCCTAACTTTACATAAATGTCACCATTACCAGTTGCAGGACAAATTTCTTTATTGTACTGTATGCTTGAAAGTTTAACCACAAATCTTTACAGTTAGAAGATGAGGTTCTTTGAGAAAGTTTCTCATACTGCATTAAGACAAGATTCTTTTATGGAATCCTGGTATTATTATTAACATGGTGTTTCCTAATGACCACACTATGAAAACAAACATAATCAATTCCTCATTTCAGCAGACTGATTGAATCTTTCCACATTTTAAGACTAAACTATTAGGTCAATATTATACTGACAGTGTGGTCTGAATAAGGAACAACAAGAGAATAGCATCAAGATGAAAAATTTTGCTGGTAAATTTTTTCCATTAAAATCACCTTTGCACTATATTATTATTTAACCTTTCCACTACATCATTATTAAATAAACTTTGAGCTTCTCAAAAGTCATGTGTCTCTTCCTGTATTTGTTACAGAAGTACAAAACCACTATTTTTATCTGTTTACAAAAAAAAAAGTGACTGCTCAAAAAGTCTTTTTTCATCTGTGAGGAAGAGGTACAAATGGAGTTTTGACGGGCATGGCTCAAGAAAAAAGTCTCAAGAAACTGCATTCAACTTATGAAACATATATACATCAGCATTACGTTTGTACACAAGAACTTACTGAGGAGATTAACCAGTTTGGGCAGAAGGCCAAATTTGATGATTTTGCTGCGAATGTCTGGATCAAAACTAAGATTCAGAAGAAGCCGGATTGTGATGTTCAGCAAATCTTCATGGTCACAGGGAATCAACTTCGTAAGCTTCTCAACAATATTCAATTCAACCTGGAGATACAAAAGTGCACTAAAACTACCATTTTTCAAAACTTCCGCCTATGACACCAAACTATATCTGAACTGAGATGGTACCAATTTCTGGGTCACGACATATTTTTTTAAAGCTGGTATGTTTAAATCTTTGCACCATAAAAGCCACCTTATGCGTGCAGGTAAAACAAATGAATTAGATATACATTCTAGAGCTCCTGAACTACTGGTCTCATTTACATAAATTAATATTACAGAGTGAAAGACAATGGATAAATGTACAAGTAAAAAGACTGTTATACCCAGCTAAGTCATTCATCCATGTAAACCATTAGTGCAACTTCTGATGGACAATGCATTAACAATGAATATGCGTTAACAAATACAATTTTCTTAGCAGAATAAACATTAAAATTCTTATATGCATATCACAACATTTTAATACACTTAAAATCAACATACCATGTCTTTCTTGTTCTCAGTGAATTTGCTTTATGAAAGACAATATATTCCCAAAAAGTAAAACATTCAAGTTCCAACAAACTCATTCAACCATTTTAAGGGACTAAAGATCAATTTACCATTTCCATATTTTAATCAATACAAATACTGAGCCTCCGCAAAACACTTTATGGCACAACAAATCAATTTATCATGGCCTTTTCAAACCATTTCATGACACTAAGGGGAGTATCATACTAAGCCTGGTCAGACACGAAGCACACACCATAATTTCCTATGTTTTCTTAGTAAATCCAGGAAGACACTGTCATACTAAGCCCAGTCAGACACAGTCAGCTTCTGCCATTATTTCTTTGGTGTATGTTTTGCTGGCAGCATCTGACTGTGTCTGGCTGGGATCAGTGTGATATCTCCCTACAGATCAATTTACCATTTCCTTTTTGTTCTCAATAAAAATACTGAGCTTCTTCAGGAAGGAGACGACAAGAATAAGCAGCTCAAAGTTATCTCTGTCCAGCGTGCCGACCAACATTCGTATAACAGCTTTGTTCCTCATCTTTAGCTCAACAATTGGATCCTCTGCCAAGTTCAGCAACAGGTAATAAGCCACTGTGAGACAAAATTAATTTAGAGATGACGATCCACACATAGTGGTCAGCAAAGATACATGAAACTATTAGTGATAAGCACTAGTGAATATGCTGAAGATGTGCTATTGACAACACTGGCCCTAAGAAAGAAATATAGTTTTTTTGCCAGCAGAATTTAGCACTTATTCTTGAAGCTTTTCCCTTCAATCAACAAATAAAGATGCAAAATTGAGGTGTCATTGTGATGTGCCAAAAAAAAAAAAACAAGAAAAAAAAACCCACATATAACTTGACTGTCTTCTTTGGTCAAATAATAATAAAAGCAAAGTTTACAATCATTATTTATTTCCAGGGTTCTGAAGGATTACTGATTTTGGTCCAAATTTCATCTTATAGAGTAATTACAAATTTTTCACTTCGTTGCAGTCACCGATTGACATTCTAAACTCACCTCGTAAAAGTTGCTCTTGTTTTCTGACTAAACCTTCATATTTCTTTTGACTTTTTTCATAATCCTCTTTGAGTTTTGTGTTGTTCTTGTCAGCATCAGCTTTCAGATGAAAAGAATGAAAAAATAAAAATAAATATTATTAAATATATAAATTACCATACTGATGGACAATACAGTTTATGAGAATTATGAGAATGACAAGCTTTAGACAGAAAGAGAAAAAAATTTGGTACAGCACTTAATCAGTGAATTCATTATGTTTATTTCATTTAAGGCAGTTCCTGCCATATATGGAGGATGTCTCTGGTGTCTATAATGATCCTCCGGGAACTGGCTTTATTTGTACATTACTACATTGCTTATCACTTGTGATTAAAAAATAAACACACATATACTAATGTAAAATTATATAATTCAAGGCTGGATTATGATTTTGTAGGCCCTGGGCTACAGATACTATGAGGCGCCAAGTAATAATTAATAAGAGCACAAACTTCATATTCTTGAAATCAGTTTATTAAATTTCTAAAACATATTTTTATATAAATTATGATAGAAAATACCTCCCAAAAGTTTCATAAAAATAATATTATGTATTTCAAGGAGAGCACCTTGCACAAAAAATTAAGATAAAGTTTTGCTATCTTTAATTTCACTTTATCTCTGGAGGCCCTCAACACCCATTAATCCCATGCCTTAATCCAGCACTGATATAATCCAGATATTAATTCTAATTACATTTACATAAAATTATAACCCTCTGATATTTTTCATTGAATACAAACAATCTTTGGGGCTAATTTCATGTAAAATTCAAGAGCTTAGAATTTGCTTTGAAATGGTAAACTTCAAATGAGGAACTGAAATAACTATTCAAAAGGTGGATAGCAAATCTCACCAGCTTTCTTTTTCTTGTTTAGCTCCTCTTGCCACAACTGGTGTTTCTTTAGCTCATGTTGAATAATGGTCATGCACAAAGTCCCAATCTTGAAGTGGAGAATGACAGCATGGAATGAGGAGAAGGATGAAAAGCAGAAGAAAATGTAGATGATGTTGGTGGCCAGGTCAGTACTTCGTTTCCACTCTTCCCTCAACAGACGGACTAGAGCACTCACAACAGTTTCTGTTGAGTAAATAATAAGTACAAATTGAAGTCTGTAGGAATTTGAAGCAAATTTTTCGATGCACTTGGCATTAACAACATCAAACAGGAACAAGCACATAAGAAAATGCAATATGTACAGTCTAACAAGCTTTTCTGTATCTCAACCAACTGATGATAGCAGGCAGCACAGAGGAGATTCTAGAGTGCAGCACAGTTCTGCCATCTTACTGAAAACGATAACATATGCCAATCTAGGTTATAATTACATGCTTTCATCGTTTCTCTAGAAGCTCTGAATACCAAACATGAATAAAGTATCCAAATAGAGTGTGAAAGATGCAGAGGGGTTGTTATCGTGCCTACACACCATAAAACCCAAACTCAAGTAATGAAATAAGTTCAATTTCTCTATTTATTACAATTTTGTATTACTAGTGGTTTCTTCTCATCAGTACAAATTGGAAATTGAGCAAAGAATAAACCGGAGCCCTTAGTGAAATATTTTTGTGCCTTCTTTAAATTTTATTTCGAGGAAAGGGCCCTTTCTCATAACATGGCAAAATTTCTGACCACTAATTTGTGAAAAATAAATAATATCAGGAGCTGTAACCTTCAAGAAGAACTGGTTAAATGGAAACTTGACATTATGTCAAGATACTGATAGGACTGTCAAGATCTTCATATTGACCAGAATTCCATTTTACCCCATTTGGTTATTATAACTGTAATAATACTCTTTATGTACTATAATTTTAACATTTCCCCTCTGTCTGAAAGGTATTTCGCCCCGTATTTAACGGTTGGGCTTAATCTGTAAATTGTGTAATGTGCCATGTCATCATCATCATCATTGCCTTTCTCACCCTGGATCAGGGTATAGGCCACCAACAAACACTTTCCATCCCTCTCTATCATGGGCCAGCCTCTTTACATTATTCCAAGTCTTTCCGCTTCGTTGCACATCATTTTCTCTGGCTCTTCTCCACGTTCCGCGCGGCCTTCCTCTTGATCTCTTGCCCTGGGGATTCCAATCCAATACCTTCTTCGTGATGCTGTTTCCTGGCCTCCTGAGAGTGTGGCCGATCCATCTCCATCGCCTCCTACCAATTTCCTCTCTGACTGGGCCATGTACCCAGTACAAAATACACTGTCAGTAGAACGGACTGACATTTACGGATAGGTTATCAAAAGTTTAAACACAAATAACAATGCTGAAAATGGTATAAATGGGAAAAACAAAAGGAGATAACAGTTACGAAGATATCCGACCATCTTATAAGCCCAGCATAAAATTACCATTTTGAAACAACTCCTCCAGGTTGTCTGGGTTCCTTGACAACTGTAAAATGAGAGCGCAACCTTTGACCTTCTCAGGCAAATCCTCATACAGCATTTCCAAGTACTCATCCACATCGTTTATATTTGCAACTTCGTCCACCTCTGTTCCATCAACAAAGGCTGGGTCTTCTGGCTTATCTGATAGTTTTGTCTTCCCAGATGCTGGTAAGAGAAAACAGGTATATTTATAACATAATACTGAACATTACTACACAGACAAGACATCATTCTTCATGTATCAGCACTCTGAAACAGCTCTTTGTCGAAGAGATTTCCACTTCACACTTACTTCCATTTACACAAAGAAAACACAGCCCGCAGATTTATAAATCTTACTCTGTACAAGTTCTCCAGATGGATGATTCCTCAAATGCTGCCGGCAGCAGCAATTCGAACAAATCATATTCTTTATTTCTGCTTCCACATTTTTAGCATTAAGGCATCTACGTTCCAGGCGTTCACTCTGCACGGCCCTATCAATACAGCAAGGTCAAAGTGACCGTGCCACGGGCGAGGCATATTTTCGCGCATCAGATCACTGTCCTCTTTGAGACATAACTACTTATTGCTAACTGCATCTCTTCAAATCAAAGGCATTGTGACAAGGACATGAACCACTGGTCGGAATCAAAAAGACTAAGTTTTCAAAGGCTCTCCCCACACTTTCAAAAGATGTAACATCGACATGCGAACTGTTGCTTAACAAATTTGCAATATTATCTCATTTTCTCACAAGCTGACCACCATCTGGAGTTGTCTGTATCTAAGAACCAATCAGAAACAAGCTCTAAAATGACCTTTGTCCCAAATGTCCACATTGGTTTCATTAGCATGTGTCAATCTGGATAAAACCATTTGTTTAGGGCTTTGGAGGGCTCGGCTAGTTATCATGCTTCGTTCACACGAAAATTACAGCTGTCAGTTTGGTATTGTAAGTCAGATCATTGGTTAGAGACTTACAAAAATTTTGCTGGTTTTGCGTGACAAGGCAGAGCAGCGAATGTTTTCATATCAATCAAATACAAACCAAACCACATGGACAGCAGTCGTGTGGTCAAAGCACATTGGCAAGGGTCAGTGCGACCCAGATAAAATTCCCTGTGAGCAAGGTCACTGACCAGACAGCCGGCTTTAAGGCATAACGCTAGGGGTGTGGGTTAAGTATAAATTGTCAGTGGTTTCCTCACACCTTAGCAAAGAATCACTTTATTTTTCCATCACTTATCATTTGAGGATGCCATTTGTGAAATACATTTACCATACTTGCCTACCTTTTGATGGTGTTGTCTCCTTTCTATTCTGTAGATAGTATAACAACTGTTCCACCTCAGGAAGCTTGCTTGGGTGAATCAATTTACATTTTTCAATAATCTCCTTTGCTAGAGTGCTAAGGTCACTGTTTTCATGTAGTCCTTTCACACGGATTCTGAAAGTGCAAATAATTTAATAAAGATATTTTCTGTGGAAAACAGAGATATCTGACATCATAATTTTAATGAGTTCCTTCATGTATTCAGTTGAGGAAACAACTGAACCATATTCTCATAAAAAGAAAGGGACAAATCATGCAAGCCACTGTTCTAGTCTTCTTAAACCTACTGTTCTGAAGCAAAACAAGTTAGGCAGCAAAGCATATTGCAAATGCGCTTTCAAAACTGCTGAACACCAACAGTGGCAACAAAGACAGTACACAGAAATCTGACACAAAATAACATTTTCGAATGACTTACATTTTCTGACACTCCTTTCTCTCTCCCAGCATGGGATCTCCCATTTCTCCGAGAATTGTTGCCTCCAACTCATAATTAACAACAAGGGCTTTCTCCGTGGGGTGCACATCTATGCTACCACCTTTCACCTTCCTGTTATTATAAAATAGCATGAGGTTTTTAAGATTAGACAGAAGCAGACAAACATAAATAAATAAAAATGAAACGGCATACTTGACACAACACAAGTATGTCAATCTGAAAACAAGCAGATTCATAAAATGGGACAGGGTGTGATACCCAGGGGTTTGTAATTTACTCAAATGACTATGACTAGCCTCACTATCACCAGGAACACAATGATAGGTTCAGACATTATAAAACATACAGACTCTACCAGTAATGTCTGGGTGGGCCTAGATCTAGATCTAGACACAATTTTAACGCTCACCTTGCGCGCTACCCGTAAAGCTCGCTGCCCGGTCAGTGACCTTACTCACGGAGAATCTTATCTGGGGTCACTGACCCGTGCCGCTAGATGATGACCACATATGCTGTCCACGTGGTTCGGTTTTTACTGATCAGTATGAAAACATTCACTGCTATGCCTCATCAGGCTTGATAATGAATTAACCAGCAAAACTTTAGTCTGTCAGTCTCTAACCAATGATCTGACTTACGATTCCAAACTGACAGCTGTAGTTTTCCTGAGAACGAAGCATGATAACTAACCATGTCCTCCCAAGCCCTACACAAATGGTTTCATCCTGATTGACACATACTAATAAACCAATGTGGGCATTTGGGGCAAAGATTATTTCAGAGCTTGTTTCTGATTGCTTCTTATATACAGGCAACTCCAGATGGTGGTCAGCTTGTGAGAAAATGAGATAATATTGTGTGGTGAATGTATTCTTGTTTGTTTGTCTAGATGTCTTATCGATGTTTTCTGTTTTGTTTTCGTTTCAGGTATGATGTGTCTTTATTAAGTGAAATAAAGCTTAACGTCAAGCGATCATCAAAGACTTCGCCCTTGTTACTATTCACTCTTATTACAATTTATTTCACTTAATAACGGATCCCTACAACCCAGGGAACGATGGAACGATTCTTGAGGCCGTAGCGTTTTGACGTGGACCCAAATGCCATGGGAGCTACAAAGCAGTGGAACCATTGGTATCGCACTTTCCAAAACTTCTTGTCTGCTGTAGACACTCTCCAACCGGACAAACTGAACACTCTAATAAATTACGTTGCTCCAGCGGTATACGAATTCATAGCAGAAAGCGAAACATTCGATGATGCCATAGCCATCCTCAACGACCTCTATGTAAAGCCAAAGAATGAAATCTTCGCCCGACATGTCTTGTTCACTTATAAGCAAGAACCAGGACAGACCCTGGACGAATACCTACAGAGACTAAAGATCTTTGCAAAAGACTGCAACTTCAAGGCAGTAACGGCCGAAGAACACAGAGACGATTCCATACGTGATGCTTTCATCAGAGGCATTCAGTCTAACCAGATCCGCCAAAGACTCCTGGAAAATAAAACACTAAACCTGCAGGCAGCCTACGAAAAAGCCAGATCTTTAGAAATGGCTGAAAAACAATCAATGTCGTATCAAGGTGTGCCTCCCTGCGCTTCAGCTGTGAACACTTCTGATGCGGATGTAGATGCTGAAGGAACATCAGCATCAACAGCAACACACTCTACGTGTTACTTCTGCGGTTTCAAGCGGAATCACCCGAGATCAAAGTGTCCTGCCCGGGATGCTCTATGCAACGCGTGTGGGAAGAGGGGACATTTCCAAAAAGTTTGTCGATCACTATCTGGGACTTCAAATCCAAAGAACAAGCAGGCTTCCGCCATACTTTCGACAACCACTGCTGCTTCGGGACCTGAAAGCCTACAGAAAGCTATGATCAATGTAAAGGTGAACGGCAAACCTCTTAAAGCACTCGTCGACTCTGGCAGCTCAGAAAGTTTTGTGAATGCAACCATAGCAAAGAAGCTGAAATGGTCCATTATCCCCTCTACCACTGTGATCAGCATGGCCTCTACGATGCTAACCAACAAAACCCAGGGTCATTGCTGTGTCGATCTGAACTACAAAGGTACTACGTATGAAAACATTACTCTTTCCTTACTGCCACAGAGCTGCGCTGACATTATCTTGGGACATGACTTTATTGGGAAACATTCAGAATTGAAGATTCTCATGAAAGGAAACAATCCACCTCTTATTGTCTGCGGTGTCGCAGCTGCCCGTGTAAAATCGCCATCGCTGTTTGGAAATCTGGACCTGTTGTAGGCCTATTGCAACGAAATCAAGAAGATTTTCCAACCATGACGAAACATTCATCAACTCAGAAGTCGAAAAACTTCTTAACGAAGGTATTATCGAACTATCAAGTTCGCCATGGAGAGCCCAGGTCCTAGTTACCTCAAATGAAAACCACAAAAAGAGAATGATGGTTGACTACAGCCAAACAATCAACAAATTCACCTACCTCGACGCTTACCCAACAAAGAAGCTTGATGAAATGATCGAGAAAGTATCGCAACACTCGTACTTCAGTGCTCTTGATCTAAAGAGTGCCTATCACCAGATTCCCCTCAGGGAAGATGAAAAACATTTCACAGCCTTTGAAGCTGGAGGTCAACTTTACCAGTTCAAAAGAGTGCCGTTTGGCGTCACCAACGGGGTGTCTTGTTTTCAAAGAATAATCGATGATATCATCCAAACTGAACATCTCAAGAGCACCTTTGCTTACATAGACAATGTCACCATCTGTGGTACAGACAAAGTTAGTCACGATCGAAATCTTCTCCGTTTCCGGCAGGCCGCCGACAGATACGGCATCACTTTTAATGACTCCAAGAGTATCATTGGTGTGGAGGAACTAGACTTGCTGGGATATAGAGTGTCCAAAGGCTCAATTCGTCCTGACCCAGAGAGACTTTCAGCACTCAAAGAAATGAAACCACCGATCTCGGCCAAGAGTCAGCAGCGAGCCATTGGTCTATTTTCATATTACTCACAGTGGATCTCCCACTTCTCGGATAAAATTAGAACACTAACACAGAACACAACATTCCCCCTCCCACCACCAGTACTTCACAACTTTGAAAGCCTCAAGAAGGAATTGGAAGAGGCCATCCTCGTAACAATTGACCAGTCCTTACCCCTCGTGGTTGAAACAGACGCCTCCGATGTGGCCATTTCTGCTACGCTTAATCAAGAAGGCAGACCTGTGGCCTTCTTTTCAAGAACACTCACGTCTAGTGAAAGGAACCACTCGTCTGTTGAGAAGGAAGCTTATGCCATCGTGGAGGCAATTAGAAAATGGAGACATTACCTGATAAATGCTCCATTTAAGTTAGTCACAGATAAAAAAATCGGTGGCTTTTGTATACGACAAAGGCAACAAAGGAAAAATCAAGAATGACAAAATTCAAAGGTGGAAGATTGAATTGTCCCCCTTTGTGTATGACGTTGTCTACAGGCCTGGACCTGAGAATCATGCCCCTGATGCTTTGTCCCGGTGTGGTGCAATGAAGGCCGGATCTACTGAGGAACTTAAGGAATTACATGACTCTCTCTGTCATCCAGGAATTACTAGAATGACTCATTTTGTGCGGCAGAAAAACTTACCTTATTCAGTGGAAGAAATCAAAACAATGACTTCGAAATGTCCTACATGTGCTGAAATGAAACCCCGTTTCTACAGGAACAACCAAGGGACTCTTATCAGAGCTACTCAGCCCTTTGAAAGACTGAGTATGGATTTCAAGGGGCCCGTACCGTCTTGTTCAAACAACAAATATCTGTTGACAGTGATAGATGAATTCTCACGTTTCCCATTTGCCTTTGCTTGCTCCGATATGACCTCATCCACTGTCATCAAGTGCCTGTGCCAACTCTTTGCGTTATTTGGAATGCCCCAATATATTCATACTGACAGAGGGTCGGCGTTCATGTCAGAGGAATTGAGATCTTTTCTACACTCCAAAGGTGTGGCAACAAGTAATACGACCCCTTACAATCCCAAGGGAAATGGACAGGTAGAGAGACTGAATGGATCTTTGTGGAAAACTATTAACCTCGCTTTGAAGACCCGAGGTTTGGCTGTGACCCAGTGGGAATTGGTACTACTTGATGCTCTACACTCCTTGCGGTCACTGCTCTGCACAGAAACCAACACCACTCCTCACGAACGCCTATTCCAATACCAACGGAAGTCTACAAACGGACAGTCCCTACCTTCTTGGCTACTTAAGCCTGGTCCCGTACTACTCAAACGGAATGTGAGATCATCTAAGTACGACCCACTGGTCGACGAGGTGGAGCTCATTGATGCTAACCCCCAGTATGCTCTCGTCCGTCTACCAGATGGCAGAGAATCAACTGTATCCTTACGACACCTTGCCCCAAGGGGTGAGGCAGAGCCAACTGGTGAACCGAATGATGGGGAAATGACTATAATTCCGTCAGGCGATCCCATACTCACATCAGACGATCCCATACACACATCTGGCGAATTGAATGAGGTGGACATTGTTCAAGCACCTGCAGCTGGTGAACTGGATGTTGAGGGAATGGCTCAAGACCTCACACCTCCAGCTGGATCTCCGGATAAACATACAAAGGAGAAACCTCTGGAGAAACATCAACCCTTCATACGAACTAGGCCTTACAACCTCAGAAGCGGTCTAAGATGATCTAAGTCTTGACTTTATTGTTTAAGTTAATTAGTCCGGCAGTCTTCCGGTATGGAAATAGACGTGGTTTGTGAAAGATGTATGTATGGCTACGATTGCTTATCTTTTGGTGGGGGAGAATGTATTCTTGTTTGTTTGTCTAGATGTCTTATCGATGTTTTCTGTTTTGTTTTCGTTTCAGGTATGATGTGTCTTTATTAAGTGAAATAAAGCTTAACGTCAAGCGATCATCAAAGACTTCGCCCTTGTTACTATTCACTCTTATTACATATTGCAAATTTGTTGAGCAACAGTTTGCATGTCAATGTTACATCTTTTGAAAGTGTGGGCAGAGCCTTTGAAACTTAATCTTTGTGATTCCGACCAGTTTTTCACTGGTTAACATGTCCATGTCACAATGCCTTTGATTTAGAAGAGATACAGTGAACAATAACACAGTGGTTACGTCTCAAAAAGGTCAGTGACCCGATGCGTGAAAATACGGCTTGCGCGTGGCGCGGTCAGCTTGACCTTGCCGACTTTTGCCTCCCGTGCGACATGAGCGCTTGCGACTCAATACAGACAATTGCCGCCCCGCGGCGGGTGAAGGTTAATGTCTTTGACTGTTTGAGTAGATCAATGCCCACTTCCAGTTACACTTGGTTTCAAAATATTTCAGGCTAGTCAAAACATTATGAATTCGATCTTGATCCAAAACATTACCTATGCTGCTGACTAGATCTAGATCTAGACTCTAGATTAGATCTACTACTACTTGTGAACTGTAAAGATTTTGGTTTCAACTCGATCTAGATCTAGATTTCTAGATCTACTTCAAGAAAAAGAGCTTTAGAATACTTAGAGTCTAGATCTAGACTCTAGTCCTAGATCTAGATCTAGATCTAGATTCTAGATCTAGATCTCAAAGTCAAAGTAGCGTCCCTGGTTACCTTCTAAAACAAAATTGTGTATGATAACATTTTCAAAACATGTCCATAATTTTCTCTCACCTTTTCAGGTATCTAGCATCCTCTGCCTGCATCATCATTTTGAAAGATCTAAATGAGATTTCTGGGCTCTTCAAATTTGATTCATTCGAGCTTGGTCTCAACGATGTCGTCGGCCATGTCAAAATATTTACGACTCTCAGACTAAAATCTAATATGCTATCTTGTCCTGAATATGGTAAGAATGGGCTTTAAATTTCTAGAGTTAACTTTTTTCTTTAAATAAATATGAAAAATGATTTTTATTGACAATTACATAAACCATCTACTTCATTCTGAGAGAAATAAAGATTAAATGTTCACCGTATCTACGAGGCTACGTTTCCTGTTTACATTTTGACAACAACATGGCGGATCCATGCGCACCGGCGGCGGGCGACAATGTTGCCTCAAAGGGTGACGAGTTTTATGCGGATGCAGCCAATTACTGGGCAGATGTAACTCCTACGGTCGACGGAATGTTGGGAGGATTCGCCAAAATATCTCCCACAGATATAAATGGCTCGAAAGAGTTTTTGAGACCGTATCTAAAGGTGCGTTTAATTAAAAACATACGGATTCATAGTCTCTAATTTTATTTTGTACGTTCTTGAACTTCGTATAAAATTAAGTTTTCCCGCTTCCATTTAAACCAGCAATTCTTTTGTTTTTTATCGCTAAAAATAGTAAAATTCTTCCCCGACCCGAAACTGGCGCATGTCCATTCATGAAACTGAATATAAATGTCCAATCCAATTCTACAGGAAAAAAACCTTTCCCACATAGGCCCTCTAGATCTAGCTATATCTAAAGGAGGTACTCCACCCGTCCACGCCAGTCAAGAAAACACACTACTAAAGAGGGGACTTTTGAGTCAATTTGAGCGGGCTTATAATCAAAAGGTTGGGTTAGTATTTGTATGGGACAAAGAAAGAAGAAAAACCTAACGAAAACGCGGGTTAGGGGAGGTCTTCATCATAATTATTATGTTTGTTAACTATTTGGTAAGTGGCAAGGAGGGGGGGAAAGACCTTCCATATCTAAATCTTATTCTTATAAATTAAATTCATTCATGTTTTGTAAGATGTATTTAATTAACTTGTATATATATATATATATAATGCTCATATCCACAAAAAATGATGTGCTCTAACTCTCTAAGGCGCTGAACTAAAATTAAAAAAATATAAACAAAGTGTTTATCTGCCAATACTGTCGGATAAAATTTCCCCTAGGATTTTTTTTATCCGCCAGCATAAATTCTGTAGTTACGAGTTATCTCCCCTGATTCGAACTCTTCTCCATCTTCCTCCCTTGTTCCATTCATCTTGATCAAACGCACGTGTTGAAAACGATGGCATGATTGAATTTGGAGTGGCTTTTCTGAATTTGATTAAATCAATAAATGGATACATTATATACGAAGGTTCAGGCGTTGTCCATATCTGTATCGTGTATGGGTTTTTTGGTGGTTTAGTCATGCTTGTTTAGTAAGAATTCTCTCACAATTGCACAGGGTTCTCAGTAGTGTTGTGGTTCGCATCTTTCCCAGCCAGTCAGGGTACCGTGGTTCTGTTCTCAGCAGGGCAGTGTCTTTTTCTTGTGTCTTTTTATTAGGAATCAATCTTTTTTTTTTCATCTAAGAACAACCACAATGTTAGGGTATAAATCCATGTGTTGTTGTTTTTTGTTTTTTTTTGTATGTTCACCTGTCAATCGGGTGACAGTGGTTTGATTATCAGCAGCATATATAGGTTTTTTTTTCTTGTCTTATAAAAGTCTTTTTATCAGCAATCAATCTGTTTATTGTGGGTTTTTTTTTATCCAACAACGAAAATAGGTAATAAATCCAGTTTGGTTTTTGTAATTTGTAATTAGACAACATTAATACTTGCGGATAAACCCGAGCTTTATCCACCGATACTGTTGGCAGTCCAGGCTGTATCTGCCAGTACTCTTGGCGGGAAAAACCCAGGCAGTATCCACCAATAATTTTGGCAGTTAAACTTGGGCAGTATCCGCCAACATTATAAACTTGGGCAATTTCCACCAATAATGTTGCCGGCCAAGGCTGTAGTATCTGCCGATAGAGTTGGGAGATAAAAGTGGGCAGTATCCGCCGGTAATGTTGTCGGCCCAGGCTGTATGATCTGCTGATAGTGTTGGTGGCCCAGGCAGTATCAGCCAGTAATGTAGGCGGAAAAACCTGGGCAGCATCCGTCAGCATAATCGGCGGGTAAACCTGGCACAGTATCCGCCAACATTATCAAGATAAACCTGGGCAGTATACTGCCAATAATGTTGGCGGATAATGGCAGCCTAACATAAATAAGATCAAATCATCATACTCCCACTCACATACATCCAGAAAGCTGTATAATGTGTAATTCCCCTTTATCTTATAATCTGAAAAAGTGCCATGGATCGGCATTGTTTATAATGGCATTTTACAAAGAAAATCATCAGTGAAGTGACTGTGCGTCAGCACTGACCAGTATATAATATCCCCTAGGATTTTTTCTGGTTCGCCACGGTAGATTTTGTATTGCAAGTGATCACCCCTGTTTGAACCCTTCTTCTTCCTTAGACAGTTCACCTCAGTAGCTGTCTTGTTCAACCTTAAACATTCGCATGTGTTGGTAATGTTCAATGGCTTCATTTCATTGACTAAATGGATAACTTTTCCCCGTCCTGTGAAACATTTTTTTTTTTTGGTGGAGGGCGGGGGTATATAAAATTTATACATGTAATATTATACAGTGGAAGTCGCATTCAACGAGATCGCCGAGGCAACACAATGTCCTCGTTGTAGCCGACCGCTCGCTGTAGGTGACATCGACGTTTGAGGCGATCTTGAAATCAAGGGAAGCAACTAAGCAAATTACAGTACACTGCCTAATTATCTCCCCTGATTGAGAACCCATCGAACGGGACTTAGTGGCGTCGGGTGATCAAAAGTACAACGTGTTTGGGGGTGAGGTGGGGTGGGGTGTTTTTTTTTGTTTTTTTTTTTAGAGATCTCTCTCATTGAGAACCCATCGAACGGGACTTCGATCCCCGTGTTCTGTCTTTGTTTTTCATTGTAATAAAATCCCAATCTCAACGAGGTTTTTTTCCCACGTGGTCGGACTCAACGAGGTCACGAATCCCTCTCTCTCCGGCTCTTGGATGCCATGATGATCAATTATTTTAATGATGAGCGATCTTGATGCAACGAAGGCGGGAAGTGAAATGAGACAATGAAGAAAATGAGAGCAATCCGATGTGACTGGTGCAAGCGTGGTGAAGGAAGTGAAGTGAACAGTAAAGAAAGAGAAAAGAGGGATGCTTGCGCACTGTGCCTAGCCTGGCCTTGACGTAACTCGGCACCGTAACCAGTCACAATCATTCAATCAAAGCCCCACCTAGTCTTGCCAGAGAGCGTGCTAGCTTTGCCTTGGCACAGCCTATGATGCCCTATCTTTCTAGATCTATTTTCTACACACCACAACACCCGCGTCCCACCCGCTCACAACACCCAACCTTTTCCTCTCTGGTTTATTCATCCCACCCCCTCCCCCCCCCCCCCCCCCCACAAACCGGCAAACGCAGTGATTGTTCCAGGGGAGGATCAGTTAGGGGATGGGTGGGGGGGGGGGGGCTTGCAGCATTCCCTTTGTCTGTAGTGCCTGCGGGGCAATGGCCAGCCGCGGCGTGTGATATCGGCCGGAATGGCGAGAAGCGAAGCGTGCTCCGCTTGACTCGCTGGTGGTTGAAGAGAGGGCATCGTGACCTCGTTGAGTCCGACCATGTGGGCAAAAAACCTCGTTGAGAGTGGCATTTTATTACAATGAAAAACAAAGAAAGAACACGGGGATCGAAGACGACCTCGTTGGAACCGACTCCTCATTGAACCCGATCTCGTTGAAACCGGCGTCCACTGTATATATTAAACAAAATGTACCATTCACACATTGCACTGTTGCAACTTTACTTTCACCCCCTCCCCCTTTTTTGGTGCGTATGGTGATGAACTGGGATTGGATGGTAACGATGTGAAGTGGGGGTGAGGTTGGTAAGCTGACCACTTAATTGGTGTGAAGATTATGAGATATTCTTGGAGATGTTGGGTATGTATCATTATGATTTTATAAAACTGTGAGGGCCCAAACTGCTTCTCAGTAATCTCAGGTTTCATCCTGAGCAGGATGCTTGTGTTCTAAAATGTAGGGCCCGGTGCATTTCTTTATTGCTTTTTTTTTTTCTTTCAAAATTTTCTGTGAAGCACATGCCTCCCTCCTTCACAATCTTTTTTAATGCCCCAGCCAATGTTTTAGCATCAGAAGCACAAGTACTACTTTTTCTTTTTTTTGCCATTTAATACCTGTAAACTATTCAAATGGTAAATTTTTTAATTTGGTTTGGGGATCTCTTGTTAGTCTAAATAAGATAAGGACACTGATGAGATGAAACTGTCTATTTACAATGTAAAGCGATAAACCTTTTGACCAACAGCTTATACAATTACACTGTTATGAAAGGTCCCCAAAACATGTTTATCCCAGGCAACCCGGAGTATCTCAGCTTGATCTACTTATATAGTAACTAGCTGAGGTCCCCGGCCCTGCCCGGGATAAATCGGTTTGAATATAGTTTCAGTTCTGGGTGGTTATTATGGACCTGCTTCATCTTGCCTGTTCCTGTTTGTTTATTTTATTTTTGTTTGTTTTTAATTAAGTCTTACTGCTCTGCCTTTGTGAGTTGGCACCCTGCGCGTCCCGTACAATAACATGATTTGCGCACGGGTTAGTGTGTTTGATAGTGAACGCATCGCAGGAAGTGATAACGAAACCTTAAAATGGCGAACCATGACTCGAAATAGATCTAAATGATGCCGAAACAATGAAAAATGAAACGTAGAAACCGGAACATTTCATAATATCTGATATAGCCCATGTTAATTTCGCATTGATAATATGCTGTTGTGCAAAGTTTGAAGCCTGAGTGTGATGCGGTTCCTGGGCCTTAGGTGACCAAAGTTTCGAGCTACCAAAATATCTTACTACACTTGGCCCTTTCTGAGCTGTAAAAATGACGAATCGGAAAACCTCGAACGGCCCATTTTGTTTTCTATTTTTCTAAATTTTTAAGGTTGTTGCATCCTTAAAATGAATTGATACAAACCTTGCTCAGTCTTTGAACTACTTTCAGTAATTTTTTCATGGCTCTACGTTCAGTAGTTTTTTCAGCTATAGAGTACAACCGTCCAATTTTACCCAATTATATATATAGACAATGATTATAATGCACAGAACGTAATCATATAACCTAACCTAAAACAAAAACTCTAAGGAACACCCAGGCTTCATTGGCCAATAGTGGCAGCCATA
Source organism: Onchidella celtica (assembly GCA_963931925.1). NCBI lineage: Eukaryota > Metazoa > Mollusca > Gastropoda > Systellommatophora > Onchidiidae > Onchidella > Onchidella celtica. The sequence goes on from OZ007577.1 coordinate 31,402,248, forward strand.
ACCGAATCCCCTTTAAGATTCTCTTTAGTTACTCAGTCAAGAATGGGTGTGGTTTCAAACATGCATTGCTTTTGTTGGGAACAAAAGTGTTCCAATCTTATTCATTTCATGCACGGCAATGTGGGCCTACTGTTTTTGTTTGGGGGAAAGAGAGAGATGATATAATTTCCTTCAACTGGCCCACAAAGATACCACACAGAGAGGACTCAACAAGCCATGAGCTATTATGAATATACCATGCAATCCTAATATCCCGACATCAGTGAGACCATCTGAATTGCGTCGAGTAAAGAGAAAGTCGAAATAGCAGATTAGTGTTGGAAGAGACACACTCCCCCCCAAAAAGGAGAGGGGATCAAACATCACCGTTGTGGAAAATGTCCAATAAATAATGCAGTTACGTCCCTTTTTATTCTAATTGTTGGCATGCCGTCACCTGTTACTCCTATATAACTGTTGTGTAGAGCAGTTGCATGGCAAACATTTGCCGATAGCAGCGAGATGCTGTAGCTATATATCAAATGCCCAGCGTTTTACTATTTCTTTTTAACCTCGACCTGACTGTTTCTTCAGAAGAAGTGATATCGATGATGTTGATACATGCACAGTATGACCCTTAACCAAGAGATTTGGGTCAAGGCCTAATGTCAACGGCGTACGAATGTTTTGTGGGAAAAAAATACACATAGTCTGTAGTGCTCTGTACTTTTACTGACGTGCGCTTATGCATGGCACTCCACACTCGGTTATTGAAGCCAAGGGTCATCTTCTTTGTCCATACACCCCCTCTCCCACCCCTCCCCGCCAGCACCGCAAACAAGAAATAAAGGGGTCTTATATGCTGGGAGTTGTGTGGGCATTTATGGCAACACAGTAGTAGATTTAATGCACTTGTTGTGTTTTGGTCGGATAGAAACGTGTCAATATAAGAGGAAGGAATGGAATAACACGTCAAATTACGGGGTAATATTTAGTAGCATTAAAGAAGGAACTAGTTGGGACTTAAAAATTGTGTCCAGTTACCCAGAATGTTGACAAAAGCCATGTTGAGATAAGTGGATTGGACTGTAAAAATATTGTCATGCATGCCAGGTTGACTGCAGTACATATCGATCACCACCATTTTATTGTTCTATTGTTTTACTGAAGTAGGCTGCTGCACATAAATGCACATCTTATTAATGGGGAGAAAAAGTGGAAATTAGCATTCCATTGTTGGACTTCCATTTAATTGATCCAGAGAAAATATATTTGGCAATTTGCTTTCATGATGGGCTCAGGATTATTTATATTAATCCTCACAGTGGCATGATAACTAGGCTTCACCTGTCCCTAGTGGCGCAACAGCAAACTAGATCTGGACATTTTGCGGTCATGGTTTTAAAAAATTTGTGAAAAATATATTTTGAAAAGCTAGGTAACAAAAAAAAAGATTAAGCTTGTTTTTATGCATTCCCAAACCCAGTGAAGCCCAAGGGCACAGGCTGGTCTAGACACGAGCAACTGCATCTCTAACCTGCAATTTTCAGAGTCTAGATAAAACTAGTCTAGATTTTTATCACCTCTGACTTGCATCATTTGAAACGTATTATTTGTCATGATCTGCAACCTTTCTTGTGGTCGTGTATCTCATCTTGAAGCCTTCAGTCTGTTAAAAAATGTTTCAAACCATTTGTGATCTGGTTTATAATGTGCCTTTTTACAATACAATTTATGTTTAAAATACTTTCCTACTTTGCAAGAGTTTTGTAGCATAAGATTGACACCAAATTCAATTGTGTGGCTGCACGTCTCTAATTTAAGTCAGTTACACACACCCTGAATGAGTTAAATTGCACCCAGCATCTGTAGTGATACATGAACAGATTTTATTAAACTTGTGTCACCTAATGTCCAAATTAAATACAAATATGAAGGAAAGTTAACAATAACAATAGCATTCTTTCTTCTGTGCGAAAAGAAAAAAAATTGAATTCCTATTGAATGTACCATTTTCAAAAATGGGTGTTTTAAATAAATTTTATGATGTGTATTTTTTTTTCTATATTTCCCACCAGAGTTCTGGAGGGCCAGTGGTACCCAAATATGCTTTGGACTGCGGCGCTGGTATTGGACGAATCACAAAGCGGTTGTTGTTGCCAATCTTCGAACATGTGGACATGGTGGAACAGGATAAACATTTTTGTGACAGAGCAAGAGAATTCATTGGCTCTGAAAACAATCGTGTCATCAAAATCTTCTGTTGTGGACTTCAAAATTTTGCTCCGCAGATTGAAAAATATGATGTGATTTGGTGTCAGTGGGTTCTTGGACATCTTGAGGATGACGATTTGATTGGATTTTTTTCACGTTGCCGGAAAGGTTTAAAACCTGGTGGGATTCTTGTCATCAAAGAAAACACCATTCCTGAAGGACAAAAGACATTTGATGAAAATGATAGCAGTTACACAAGGACAGTAGCTGAGTTGAAAGAATGTATGCTCAAAGCAGAATTAAAGCTCTTGGCAGAACAAAAGCAGAAAGGCTTCCCAAAAGACCTCTATCCAGTTTATATGTTTGCATTGCAATAATGAGCCAGTCTCATATCAGAACATTTGTCTAGTGCCTTATAACTATTACAATAATATTTTAGGAAAAGATGTTCAGATATTAAATAATGAGTTGTACAATACTTGCTGATCATAATTATTATTCCCGCATACTGAAGGGCCAAGAGAACAGTCAGTGGAGATGAGAACTGGCGCAGGATTAGTCTTGATGCATTATTATCATAATTGTATATTTCCTGGTTTGCTCCTGTTTTTGGCCAGAATTGGTGAATAAGTCATGATGAAAAGAATTATTTATATCAGGGAATTAATTTTTTTAGATTTTTTATGTGTTTTCCAAGAAACTAATGCTGTGGATTTCAGACAGCAGCACGATACTTAAATGAACCTGCAGTTTGCATAATCACAGTATTAGCCTTCAGGGCCACAAAAAAAAAAGTTGTTTTGATGTTCTTCTGATTTTCTATCTCAGTCATACTGTCCATCTTAGTTGAGCATTGGGAAGTGGCGATGAAATACATAGAGTCTGTGAATGGGGGAAAACTGTAATAAAATTTTAGAATACAGTATATAGATACATCATCATCATCATCAGTTGTCCTGTCTGGAACATATAATATATAGATACATCATCGCCATCATCAGTTGCCCTGTCTGGAACAGACATTGGCGATCATGGCTCTCCACTCGGATCTGTCATCAGCCAACCTCAAGGGGTTGTGGTTGTGACGTTTGTTTGTTGTCCATGAATTAAATCATTCTGTAAAAGTTTTTTTCTGTCTACCCCTGCTGTTCCTGCCTTCGATCTTCCCTGTGACTGCTAGATGTTCGAGGCTCCTGAGGCGACAGACGTGTCCTAAAAATTTCAGTTGCCTCTGAGTTATTGTTTTAATTAATGATCTTTTCAGATTAGAGTCTCTCAGTATTGACTCGTTTGATTTTTTCTCCATCCATGATATTCTCAATATTCTTCTATTACTTCTAATAAACCACATCTCTGCTGCTTCTAGTTTACTCTCTATTTCTTTGTTCATTGTCCAACATTCACATCCGTATAAAAGCACCGACCACACATATGTTTTCAAGACTCTGATTTTGGTGGTTATTGATATATTTCTGTCCATTAATATTGGTCTCATTTTTCGGAATGAATTTTTGGCCATTATTATTTTTTTCCTTATTTCACTTATGCTCCTACCATCTGATTTTATCAAATAGCCTAGATATTTGAATATTGTAACTTGTTTGATTCGCTCTCCTTTGCTGACCAGATCACATTTCGGGTTGACTGTTGTTGTTTTTTTGAGACTACCATACATTCTGTCTTTTTCACGTTGAGAGGCAGTCCCATTTTTTCACTTTCTATAACAACTGTGTCCAAAAGTCTCTGTAGCTGTTGTTCCGATTCTGCCATTAAAACTGTGTCATCCGCATATCTAAGGTTGTTAAGATTTTCTCCATGTACTTTAAGGCCAGGAATTGACGGCAAAAACTTGAGGGTTATGCGAAATCTTTACTAGGATCAAAGCGCAGCAGTAAGAATAGAAGGAGAACATAGTCAATTCAAGAAAATTAAAAGAGGAGTGAGACAGGGGTGTGGGATGTTACCTGATCTTTTTAATCTATACAGCGAGATGATCCTCAGGAACTTAGAAGAAATCCCTTGCCTTAAAGTAAATATAATAATAATAATATATTGCATTTATATAGCGCCCAACCCCGTCGATGACAAGCTCTGGGCGCTTTAACAAACTCTTACACACACACACACACACGCATACACAAAAGAAATTCAAAAATATTTACTATTGTTGCTGCCGAAAAACACCTAGCCTAGTTTGTCTGAAAGAAATGGGTCTTCAGATGGCGTTTGAAAGAACCAATGTCATTAATTTCCCTGGTTGTCTTTGGAAGAGTGTTCCAGATGGTAGGGCCAAGAAATGAAAAGGACTTTTCTCCTACAGTGGACAGATTCATTTTAGGTACTTTCAATTTTGTAGTGTCAGATGATGATCTTAGTTGACGAGATGGAACATAGTAATCAGTTAAATCAACTAGGTACGATGGAGCAGTATTATTGACACATTTGTGACAAATGGATGACAATTTGTACATTATTCTTTTCTCGACTGGCAGCCAGTGCAAACTCTGCAGAAGTGGCAGTGCTGAATCTCTTTTCTTTTTCTTCAAAACAAGTCTCGCTGCATTGTTTTGAGCAATTTGGAGTTTTCTAATATTTTTTTGTGAAATTCCAGCCAAAAGGGAGTTGCAATAGTCAAGCTTTGAAAGTACAAAAGAATTTACTAAAACAGCCGCAGTTTCAGTTGAAATAAGATGTCTGATTTTACCAATTTTCCAGATTTCCATGTATAGAATACGAATGAGGTGACTAACCTGAGATGACATAGAAAGATTTGAATCAATGTAAACCCCTAGGTTTTTTACTTTTTTTGAAATTTCTATTGAATTAGTGCCAATTATCATCTCAGTTCTGTCCACTTCTTGCAGAACCCGCTCACGGCCTAATAAAATAACCTCAGTTTTATCCTCATTTAGTGCCAGTTTGTTTTGGTTCATCCAGCTTTTAATTTCTGTTATACAGTTTCCAGCCTGCTGCAGAAGGCTGTCAACATCGCATGGCAAGGCAGAACTGTAGAGCTGGGTATCATCAGCATAGAGATGATATTGTAAATTAAATTTCTTTATTTCATGTACAAGTGGAATAGTATAGATAGTAAACAAAATAGGACCAAGCACTGAGCCTTGTGGTACGCCATACTGAAGCGCATAAGAAAAAGATCTTATTTTGTTGGTTACAACAAATTGGTGGCGATTTGACAGGTAAGATTCGACCCATTTAAGGGCGACCCCTCTGATTCCAAACGATGTTTCTAGCCTTCTGAGCAGGATTTCGTGATCGATGGTGTCGAACGCTGCTGATAGATCCAACAAATTTAGCAGAGTAATATTTCCAGAATCTGCCTTTACTAATATGTCATTCATGATTCTTAATAGTGCAGTTTCAGTACTGTGGTTACTTCTGTAAGCAGATTGAAATGGTTCCAACAGGTCATTATTTCTCAAATGACACATTAGTTGTTGTAATATCACCTTTTCAAGGATTTTTGAAAGAAAAGGAAGGTTTGAGACGGGTCTATAATTTTTCAACATGTTTTGATCAAGAGTCGTTTTTTTCAAAAGTGGTGTTACCCAGGCTGTTTTAAAATAATCAGGGACAGACCCACTTAAAATAGAGTTGTTTATTATTTTTGTAATAGTTGGAACCAGTTCACCAATACAAGATCTAACCAAAAATGTAGGAATAGGATCGAGGTCACAACATTTTGATGGCGATGCCATGATGATAGATTTTACAGATTCATTCGACACAACACCAAAAGTGTCTATAGGATTTCCCTGAAACTCATCAAAATGATCAATGGCATCAAAACTGTCAAGATTTTCTCGGATAGTTGTAACTTTTTTATCAAAATAATCAGCAAAAACATTGGGCAACAAATTGTTCTCGTAAATTGTGGGTAGAGGTGTTTCCTTTCTTTTCCCTGTGAGTTCATCACAAATACTAAAAAGTTCCTTACAAGATGTAGAATTTTGAAGTTTAGTGACATAGAAGTCTTTTTTTGCAAGCTTAATAACACATTTCCATTTGTTCTTCTGGTGTTTGAAAATGTCCTTGTGGACTGTAAGACCTGTCTTTAACCATTTCCTTTCTGCTTTGCGACATTCTGCTTTGGCTGCTTTGACATCTAGGGTGTACCATGGAGCGAACGGTCTGTTGGAGATTGACCTGGTCTTGATAGGTGCATGTCGCTGTAGTAGATCTTGCTGGATGTTATTATAAGATGTGATGTCGCCTTCAAAGTTCTCGAGAGCATTGGCCATTTCCGTCTTGAAGGCATTGATGTCGATACCTTTTATGTCTCTGGACGACACAACTTTTTTGATGATATTTGGCTTTGCGAAATCAATATCGAGTACGATGGTTTTATGATCCGAAATGAGTTTTTCTAGGACGGCGGTGTTGGTGAAGGTGCTCAAGGTTTGTTTGATGATCACTAAATCTAAGATGTAACCAGCTCGATGAGTTGGACATTTGATTATCTGAGACATGTTGCATTGGTCGATAAGTTCTTTAAGTCGTTTTACTTCAGATGATGTTTCAGAATCAAAATGAAAATTAAGATCACCCAAAAGAACAGGGTATCCTTTCTCGCAGGTTAAGCGTGGTAGGAGAACTTCAAGTTCACTCAGAAAATTGGTTTTACTGCCTGACGCTCGATAAATGCAGACAAAATGAAAGACTTTGGTGCCAAGATCTAATGATAGCTCCATAATCTCAAATGTTTCAGGTTGGTAGCTAGTTTCCGGTTTAATAACAATTTTTGGTTCAAGTGATTTTCTGAAAATTACAGCGATCCCGCCTCCAAGACGATTTTTCCGAGGAAAAGATTTAATTTTGAAATTAGGAGGTGTCAGTTCATCTTCAATAATAGCATCACGCTCTTTCACTAACCATGTTTCAACGATAAACAGTAAATCTAGATTCTTTTCGTGAATGAGGTCCACAATGTCTTCAGTTTTATTTCTAGATGACTGAGCATTTAAATAACCAACTCTGATGTTACTGCACTGGTCACGTTCTACATCATCAGTGTCCACTTTGATTAAATTTGCTTTGCATACTTGTCTACATCCAGGGAGACAACCATGTCTACTGGTGATGTTTACTTTAATTCTCTGTTTGCCTCCCCTTCTTGAGCGTTTGGTTGCTGGTATTAAGTTAATTTTGTTGTTTCTTAATCTATGCATTACACTAGGTGGTACAATTGCTGTGTTCAAGGGTCTTAAAGCACACAGCTGGTCTCTTGAATAGGCCATTGTGGGATTACACAGTTGTTGACTGAAGGTGTTCATATTCACTTCACCAAGCACATCAGTGTGCACACCGGTCTCAGTGTGTAAGTGTTCACTTGTCAAAACAATGTTACCTGTACCAGCCATGAGTAGTGACAGGCCAAGAATAACACAAGCACAATGGTGGAAATTATTCCAACTTGAAGATCTTAAAATTGATCTGAGAATTTCTGACTTCAATTTCATAATTTTCACAATATTTTTTTACACATGAATTCACTGAAACCTAATAAACATGCTGGTATAAAAATCCAAAAGAAAGCCGATGTTGATCAGGAACAACAAGTAATAAAATGCAGAGCACAAAAAGGCTGCCAACCGGCGCACTGTGTCATACATTCAACTATACAGATATATACAGATACGTTTACTTCAAAAAAGAAAAAGAAAAGAATAAAAGAAGCACTGTCAACTGTGCAGTTGATATTGAAGCTTTGACTCGCCTTGTACATGTAATGTCTTGTTAATTACTGGGGTAGTTGCCTCTTTGCTTTTTATAAAGAATTCTGCAAGTACTTAAGTTACACTTTTACTTTAAATTATAGTACAGCAATTTGAAAAAATTGTTTGTGTTTCAGTTTCAATAATCCATAGGATTAGTGGAATTTGTTGCACTCCTGATTGCTAATTGGTCTTTCCATGTACAAATGCCTCAGTCATAACAATACATGTACATGTATCATAATCAAATATGATTTTGCATTGCTGTCTCAGATGTCTAATTGCTAGTCTAAGGGAATCAAATGAGGTGTATTTGAACAGTTTCACATGTTTATTTTACAGGTGAATTTAGCATGACAGAATGGTTAAGTTTAAATAAGCTTCTTCTCATCTTCATTTACATTCGTGTATGTTTTGTTTTTGTGTGCCTTGACTTCCTGACACTCCCCAAGAGCTTGACCACATTCAGGTCTTAAGTCTGGGTGTTTTCCTCTAGTCTTTATGGATAACTTTATTGTGTAGGTTAAGGTTTTTGAGTTCAAATACATGCATTTTCTATGTCACAGTGTGGCAAAAAGAAAATGTTATTTGTAGTTTGTAGCAAAGCCTCACATAAGAAATAATACAGAAACAATACAATAAAATACAAAGAAAAAGGGAAGGCAAATCAAATTTTCAATTGATTGATCTTCAAATAGAAAAAATGTACAAGACTGAAAATCGAACAAAATAAAAAAAATTGTAGAATATCATACAAATAAGAGTATTCAGCAGTGATTTCCAGACTTGGATTGCAGCACGTCGATGGATTGGACTGCTTCCTACATTTTACTGTTTAAATGAAACTTTTAACTTGAAATTAACTTGAATCTGATGGGAGCCAGGGGGCGGGATGAATTATGAATGTTGCCATGCTGTATTACACTGTGTTTATATTGTTTAAAATCTTTTTTTTTTTTTAAACTATTGATTCAAGAATGTGTGAACGCTCTTCAAGTGAGTAATACATGTAAAAATACAAAATAAAATTTGTTCTCGTGTTTCAAATTTGTGTTTCTGCTGTGTATTAAAATTGCTTGTATGAAAGTATGTGTGAATGAGCAAGTGAAATTTCCAGTTTTTATTTTTGTATTTTTTGTGTGGGGGGGGGGGGGGGGGGGGGATCCCATAAGCAAGAAAAAAAAAGGAATGAGGTTTGTCCAGGAATTTGAATGCTGCCAGGAAGGAGGGCATTATAGTTATAGGAATTTGAATGTTATCAGGAAGGAAGGCATAACAGGAATTTGAATGCTGTCAGGAAGGAGAGCATTATAGGAATTTGAATGTTGCAGTGGTAATAAGATGTTTACCTTTCTTTCTGTCTCTGTCTCTTGTACTTGTATTGTATGTATACAGTGTGTGTACCCGCCCATCTATTCTCAGCCTTCGCACTTTACTAAGGTACCTGGGCTTTTGGAAGAGACACGAGGCATAGGACAAATAAATATAAAAAAATCTCCCATTTTCTCACCCACAGTAAGTATACTAGTGTGTATTACAATGTAATTCTCCATCACATTGTGGAATTACATGTAGTTCTTTAAAGCCCTGCTAACTTTCAGGTAAGTTCTGGTATTGATAATAAAAAATATTGGCTGGCGTCTTTTTGTGGAAGAAAAATTACACTGTGGCCTTCACGTGTCACTTCGACGTGGACAGACATGAGCAAACAAACCAAATAGAATCTACAGGTTTGGATGACATGGTAATCAAGCAAAAAAAAAAAAAAATGGGCACGTGGGCATAAGGATAGAAAAAGGAAGGTCTGTGATTGATTGATAGATGGTTGGTTTAATTTATCAGTACGCAATACATGATTGTATTATTTAGTCATATTCAAGTTATTGATTAGCATCAAACAAGCAATAAAATGAGATTCAGTTTACGCCTTTCCTCAGGGGAGGGTGGAGATATAGCTGACAACATGTACATGTAAATTAATTTGGTTTAGAAACTATCAGAAGTGAGAATGGATGTTGTTATTGTAATTGGGATGGACGGTACACAAGAGCTGGACTAGATTACACAAAGTCAGGTTCTAATGCAGCAATCCAAGATAGGATCTAATACATGTAAGAGGATTTCGTGTGGTCTCAAATATTTGATTCGTGACTTTTTGCCACATTTCACTCTCCGACATTTCCCAGACAAAAACTGGGCAAAATTGAAATTAATAGATTAAAATGTATCCATATCATCTCCCCCCCCTCCCCCCCCCCCCCCGCCAGAACAAGAAATAATAAAACAAGTAAAGTGAGGTGTAAATGCCAAGGGCAGCGAACCTCCTAAAATAAAGACCTCAAATCCGACATTTCTAATCTAAATTTTACATTACACCAAGGGAGGGTAATTCTTGTTGTAATCCATTATTGTTGCATGAGAAGTTTGAGAACGAACATAGCCAAACAGAGCGATCTGCAGACGAGACTTTTTTTCTGAATTCAACCTGAGTAAATTTGAGCAGTGTCTGGAAGGTTCGTATACATGTATTTACGGTTAAAATCTATGGATTAACCATGTTTGCATGTGGAAGGCGTCCGTTCTGAGACAGTGCGTCCGAGTGACTTGATGAGTGTTGTGAGGATGACACTTTTGACAGAAGAACTCTTATTGTATGCTGTCAGTTAGATCTAGAATCTAGATCTAATGTGTGTAGCTCCCTATCTCATTTATTAGATTCTTTGCAACAGTGTCAAGATCTAACTTTGACCTACCTCACTGAAGATACTACTTTACTAGACTAGATCTAGAGTCTAGATAGATTCTAGTCAGAATGAAATTGAAAATGAGGCACTGAAGACGAAGTGAAATTTTGTATTAATTACTAGACTAAATCTAGATGTAGCCGGTAAAAGTGTACTTTGTCTTTAGCCCCCCAAATTGTGATGGGCATTTTCATAATTTAGCAGGGTCGGCACTTCCAGACAGTTGGCGCACCCAGACAAAAATCGTTATTAACTGCCTGTAACATCCCTTCAAAGTTCACCTTTTGTGCAGCTGAATACGTATTGAGAAAGGGAAGTGAAAGTCTTTCATTTCGCAAGTTGTTATTTAACACTTTGTGTTGCGTTTCTCAACTTTCTGGGTCAGAATTTTATTTCACCTGTTTTGTGGCCGCCCTATAGATAAAAACCCGAATTTCACGGAAATTGCAATCTGATTCATCCTCCTGCCAAAGCCAATAGAATCCAGGAATTTCAGATAAGACCTATTTATAAACATCGGGGGGGAAGGTCTTCCGCCTGTCCGCGCCAGACAAGAAAACACACTAAAGAGGGGACTTTTGAGCAGGTTTAGAAAAAGGTTGGGTTTAGTATTTGTATGGGACAAAGAAAGAAAGAAATAGAGTTGGTTTGAATGGGTGGTATTTGTTGCATGTATCTTTGTTCTTTTTATCTCGCTTCCAATTCATCTTGATTTCTCTGCGTTAGAAACATCTGAAAGAGAACACACACATAGTAATCATAAATCATGACGATACTGGGATCCGCACCCATACCCTTTCGCTCCTGAATCACACGTCTTAACCATTTCGCCACGCAGGTGAGTTAACAGATTGGCGGTAAAAATTTACCTATACTCACAGTCAGTACCCATGACCTAAATTACGGAAAGTTACCGACCTTGTTAATTTGCATAGTTTTAAAAAATTATGAATCGGCTTAGTAGCGAAACAATCCGATTTCAGCTGCCCGGAGATTGCATGATCTGGGCTAATGATGGCCTACTTGAGTGTACGACGATCGCCAATGGCTACCCCAGCCCCTTTTCGCCCGATTAGTCAATCTGACTACCGCCCATTGATAGAAACTGACTAGACCCTCACGCCCCCAGGTCCATCTGACCATTCCATGAGTTGTGAGTTTAAATTCCTCAACACCATATCAAGTTTTGTTTCAGCAAACCTTCGCCAGTCGCGCTTTTGGTAAATTCTGTGATCGTGACTGCTCCCCAGCAAGTTTCAAAATGGCAGCTGTTTTCGGATTTTGTCTCACTTCAGACTTTCTTCTGGGATTGTACTGTTTTTCTTGGCTAGTGAGTTACAAATGTTATTGTGAATATGGTATGGTATGGTATGGTATCGAGGGCTGTAGGCTTTTTAGCCTCTTGTTGCCCCCTCTATATCTCTCGACTTATAGTATCCTCTTCCGGTGGCTTGTGTTATTGTGTTAGTATATCATTTCTACAACAGTCATTTGTGTTATTTCAATAAAAAACATGGATTGAGTTCTTTCATAGGTTTTCATAAATAATTTATACTAAGATAAATCTGATTCGTACATCAAGTATGCTAAATCTCTGTCAATTCTGGTTTTAAATATATTTATATTTTCGGAGTATTTAGTTTCAGTACTCAACTTATTCCAATATTGGATGACTCTATTTGTTAAGAAATTTTTTCTTACATTTGTTTTTGTTCTCTCGTTATTTAATCTCCTTCCATCCCCTCTTGAGAATCTTCCACTTTGAAAAAATGTTTCTCTTTTAATCCTGTTTTCGTTATTTAAGATTTTGTATGTATGAATAAGGTCATTCCTTAATCGTCTGTATTTTAGTGATGGCAGTTTTATTTTTGAGAGTATCTCCTCATATGACATATTTTTGTATAAGTAATTTAATCATTCTTTTTGTACTTTTTCAATTTCCACTGATTGCCTTTTGTAATGAGGATGCCATAATTATTGTATTGCCATATTCCAATTTACTTCTAACAAGTGATTTATATATATGGCCTTTAGCGTCTTTACAGACGGTCTTAGCAGCTAGAATATTCACTTTCACTTTGACTGACAGCTTCTCTCGTGGCTTATTCTACCAATGTTTGACCCGAGAGTGCGATGGCAGTGATTGCAGGTCAGTCTTTTGGGTTCACTTTGGCGAGTGTTTTCATTCCGCCTCTGTCGTTTTGTCAGGTATGTTTCTTTTGCCTTGAAGTCTATTGCGAGCGTGCCACTGCGCAATTTTTGTCTCCATCTGCTTCGATCATTTGCAAGGTTCTCCCATTCATTGGGGTCGATGTTGAATGCTTTCATCGTGACCTTGCAAGTGTCTTTGAATCGCAGATGTGGCCTACCTCTGGGTCGGTTGCCAGTAGCAAGTTCCCCGTAGAGAATTTGTCTGGGGATGCGATCATTTTCCATACGGTGGAGATGTCCAAGCCACCGCAGTCTTTTTTTGCCTAGGAGAGCCTGAGTTGATGGAATCTTGGCTCGGCTCAGAACTTCGATATTTGAGATCCTGTCTTGCCACTTGATCTTGAGAATTTTGCGTAGGCAGCGCAGGGGGAAGGAGTTGAGAGATCTTTCATGTTTGGAGTAGGTGGTCCATGTCTCTGAGCCATACAGCAGGGTGCTTAGGACGCAAGTTTGGTACACGAGTACCTTTGTTTTGATGGTCAGCTTGCTATTGTTCCACACCCTTTTTGAGAGTTTGCCAAAAGCTGTGGCCGCCTTTCCTATTCTGGCATTTATTTCAGTTGTTATGTCTGTGCTACCACTGATGGTTGAGCCTAGGTAGCAGAATTTTCCCACTTGCTCCAGAGGAGAGCCATTCAGCATGATTGGGTTGGGGTTTCTCAAGCCTTGTGTCAAAACTACAGTTTTTGAGACACTGATCTTTAGCATGAATTTGTCACAGGCTTTGGCAAGGCTATTGATGAGAGCCTGGAGCGTGGTTTCATCGTGGGCCACGATTGCAGCATCATCTGCGAAGAGGAGCTCTTGTAACATAATATGCTCTGTACGAGATTTTGCTTTTAGTCTGGCAACATTAAAAATGGAGCCGTCCACTCTGGTGTTAATAAGTACTCCACCTGAACATTGACCAAAGGCATTCTTGAGTAGGGCTGCAAAATATATACCAAATAAGGTAGGAGCAAGAACACATCCCTGCTTCACACCGCTGTTTACAGCAAATGAATTGGATGTGCAGCCCTCAAAGTTGACACATGCCCTCATGTCAGTGTGGAAGGATGCAATAAGTTTTAGCAATGTTGGTGGACAGCCTATGGATTTAAGGACTGCATACAGGCCAGATCGGCTTACGGTGTCGAAAGCCTTTGTTAGGTCCACAAAGCATGTTATAAGCGGCCTGTTTTGTTCTTTACATTTTTCTTGGATTTGCCGAAGTGCAAATATCATGTCAATAGTTGATCGTTTGCTTCGAAAGCCACATTGTGTTTCTGGTAAGACTTTTTCCGCCAGTTGTTGAAGGCGGCAGTGGATGACGCGAGCAAAAGCCTTTCCAGTAATGCTGAGGAGGGATATGCCTCGATAGTTGTTGCAGTCGCCTTTGTCTCCTTTGTTCTTGTAAAGTGTGACAATTTTGGCGTCTCTCATATCATGTGGTATCACGCCTTCTTTCCAACACTGCAGTAACAGATTATACAGGTGTGGTAATAGTGGGCCTTTTAGGTCTTTTAATACCTCTGCAGGAATGTTGTCACTTCCTGTGGCTTTTCCAGCAGACAGGTGGTCGATTGCATTGGAAAGCTCGACTAAGGAAGGTTCAGCGTCAAGTTCGGCCATTATTGGCAGTTTTTGGAGGTGTTCCTCAAAATCTGGTGGAATATTTTTCTCAGTTGAATACAACAGAGAGTAATGCTCTACCCACCTGTTCAGTTGTTCATTTTTATCTGTGATGGGTTCACCATTTACAGACTTAAGTGGGGCGCTTTTGGTGATGATTGGCCCAAGAGCTACTTTCATCTGACTAAAGGCGGTTTTCATATCTCCCTTTTCATTTGCCTCTTGTATGCTGTTACACAAGTCTGTCCAGTATTTGTTGGCGCAACGTCTTACCTCCAGCTGAAGTTTAGCTTTTGCATTTTTCAAACAAGTTTTTGTACTCTGATTGCAATTTTTGTTATACTCATTGAAAGCAGATTTCTTTTGCTCAATGAGAGGTAGGAGAATTTCGCTGTTCTGGGCTACCCAGTCGTTGTTTGAAACTTTATGCTGTCCAAAAGACTTGATGGCACAGTCATGAATTTTTGAACTGAGAGTGTTCCATGTTTCATCTACCGAGTCACATTGGGTGACATTATCCATGCTTTCAGCAAATAACTTTTCAAATGACTTTCTATTTGATTCATCTCTGATTGCTGTTACATTGATCTTAGGGATTGAAGGGGCTTTTGATCTGTATATTTTCTTGGCCGAAATTTTGATTTTGCTGACTACCAGTGCATGGTCGGTATCACAGTCAGCACTGTGGAGGGAACGAGTTATTTTTATACAGCCCAAACTCTTCCTCCTTGAGAGAATAAGATCTAATTGATGCCAATGGCCAGACCTGGGATGGCGCCATGATGTTCTTTGGCATCTCTTAAGGTCAAAGTACGTGTTTGTAACACATAATGAGTTTACGGAGCATAGCTCCAGAAGGCGCTGCCCGTTTTCGTTGATGTTGCCAATGCCGAAGTGCCCAATGCACTTTGGCCATGCGGAGTGATCTGCTCCCACTCGAGCGTTAAAGTCACCCAGAATTAGCAGGCCTTCGGTGAGAGGGATGTTGTGGAGAGTCCTCTGCAATGCCTCGTAGAAAATGTCTTTGGTTTCGTCAGAGGAGGTAAGTGTTGGGGCATAGACACAGTTAATGTTGGTAAAACCAGACCGGGTGTTCAGTCTGAGTGTCATGATGCGTTCTGACACTCCAATTGGAGTTGCGATCGAATTGATAAGGGAGTTTTTTACGGCGAAGCCCACGCCGTGGATTCTCGGCTGTTCGCTGCTAAGGCCCTGCCAGAAGAAGGTGTAGTTTTCTTCTTTGACTGACCCGGAGTCGGGAAGTCGAGTTTCTTGAAGGGCAGCGATGTCGATGTTTAGTAGCTGAAGTTTTCGATCAATAATTTGGGATTTCCTGATGGAGTCAATATCAGTGAGATCTTGCTGTTGCAAGCCTGGGCGCATTGTTCTGACGTTCCAGGTACCAAGTTTTAGTATTTTTCTGTTTTTGCCAGGTGCACACTTTACGTCAGCTTTTTGACTTTTGGTCTAGCTCCAACCACCTTATGAAGCAGGCTGACGTGGCGGAACAACACCCAACTGCCTGGGGGCTGCCCAGGTTACGGCGGGCGGTAGTTGATCAATGCAGCTGAAAAGCCGCTCCCACCGACAGAGGGGACCCCTGGCGCTCATCCGTACGCCAAATGGATTGAGCTTATCACCGGTAACTGCCACCTCCCGTGTTGTGCCCATCCGTAACGGATGGCTGGAGTGTCCTCTCCAAATCGGAAATGGGTGGGCTTATAGAGGAGAGACAGACGCTTGCCAAGCCCGAGCAAACGCCTCCTCGTTTTGCTGCCTTGCCTGGGCTATTTTTAAGAGATGGTGCTTTGCCCAGAGGCACCACCCCTCTCTCTGCCATTCTAGTTAAACCCAAGGGAGAGACCAGGTCAATACATTTGGAACTAGTCCGGCTGCAGGAGATGCTGGAAGCCAGTTTGATGCAGTTCTCCCTGACAACCACCTTCGGGTCTCCACTCCTGATTTTCTGTCTGGGTTTACTCCCATAGCCTTTGCTATCATAGCAACACACAAGGCAGTGTGGTATTTGTATTCAGGGTTACCTTCCCCTAGTCTTCCTCTCTCCCGAGATGACCCACAAGACAGTGGGGGTGACAGTAGCAGGCTGTATTGTGTACTGTCATACAATAGCAGAAAACTCTGGCCTGACATACAGCAGTAATAATGAAAATTGGTCCAGTCCTGTAAAGCATTTCTTGATTAGCCCGACTATTTTGTTTGCTGCTTTTGTACATGAGTTAATGTGGTAATCAAAGCTAAGTTTGGTATCAAAATATACTCCAACATCTTTTTCTTGTTTAGTTTTAGAAAGTTCTAGTCCTGATATTTTGTAATTAAATTTAGGATTTTTTTTACCAATGTGCAAAACTTTGCATTTAGTACTGTTGAAATCCAGTTGCCATTTTCTTGACCACTCTATCAGTTTGTCAATATCATTTTGTATTACACGGGAATTTTTACTAGGTCCATATATTTTTGTATCATCTGCAAACATTTTGCAGCATGAGGATACTTCAAGGGGTAGATCATTTATGAATATTATGAATAACAAGGGACCTAATACACTGCCTTGTGGTATGCCACTGGTTACTTGGGAGTTACTAGACATTTCATTGTTTATTTTTACACATTGAGTTCTATCTGACAGAAAATCTTCAATCCAGTTATATATATTTCCTGAAATACCAGTACTTTTCACTTTCTCTAACAGTCTCTTGTGTGGTACTGTGCCGAAAGCCTTTCTGAAATCAAAATACACTATGTCGACGTGGTCTCCACCATCAATGAGCTTTGTTATGTCATCTAGAACAGTTATCAGTTGTGATACGCAAGATCTGTTGGGTCTAAACCCCTATTGGTTGTTATTTATAATTTTATGTTCCTCAAAGTATTTCATTATTTCATTCTTTATGATGGATTCCTTGATTTTACAGATAACTGATGTAAGACTGACCGGTCTATAATTTGCTGGGTCTTTTGTTTGTCCTTTTTTGAATATTGCCGTAACAACTGCATCTTTCCAGCTTGTAGGAATTTTCCCTTCTTCTATTGACTTGTTAAATATAACCGTCAAAGGTAGTGAGATTTCATCTGTTATTTGCTTTAGAAATTTAGGCGAGAACTTATCTGGTCCAGGTGCTTTATTTTCATTTAGTGCCCCTAGTTGATCTTTGACCGCTTTTTCTGTTACTATTATATTGTCTATAAACATATTGTTATTTACATATTTGGGGTTAGGTATATTCTCACAATCTTCCTTTGTAAATACACTAGCGAAAAAAGTATTCAGCACTTCAGCCTTCTCGGCGTCATTCTCCGTTAGAGATCCATCTATCTTTTCCAACGCGTGGATTTTTTCTTTTGTTTTCATCTTCCCCTTTACAAACTTCCAGAATGATTTTGAATTACTCTTGCTTTCCATTGCAATCCTCCTTTCATAGCTCTTTACACTTTTTCTGATCAGCCTATTGGTTTTATTTCTTGCTTCAATATATGTCCTATGTGTAAATATTGTTTTTTCTTGTTTATATTTCTTGAACGCTTGTTTCTTTTTTTTTATTTCTGTCAATCTTCATTCATCCACTCAGATTTTTGTTTTATTCTCTTGTTAGTAACTTTATTTTCTGGTGTATGTTTATCAATCAAATCCATACAGGATTTGTGGAACAAATTCCATGCATCTTGACAACTATAGTCATTTAGAATTTTCCAATCTATGTTTCTTAGTTCCTTCTTGACTTCTTCGATATTGGTTTTTTTGTTGTTTTTGTAACTTATTCTTTCGTTGTGGTTAGCAAGATCTAGATACATTTCAAATGTGATGACGCAGTGATCGCTTTTGCCCAACGGGTTTTCCATATTTATATTCTTTATTAGATTATTATCATTTGTAAGGATTAAATCTAGTATGTTAGACTTTTGATCTCCTTTATGTCTTGTGGGTGCCCGTGATAACTGTGAGAGAAACAGATCATAGAGGCATTCTTTAAATTCTTTTTCATAGTCACTTTTTTTATTGTTATTTCCAGACCAGGTTATGTCCGGGTAATTAAAGTCCCCTGTGATTATTACTTTGTCATATTTATCGAGATGTAAGGACTTTAATAGTTTAATGACTTCCCTTGTACTTTCTAATTTATTTAGACTCGGGCTCCTATACAGACAGCCGAGCAGGTGCTTTCTACTTTTTGTATTTACCTCCACAAAGATATGTTCTATCATTGGGTTAGCATTTTCCACTTTGATTTTATTGGTTTCTGGACTTTTATGTGTATAAATTACAACACCTCTTTTCGGGTTATCATTCATGTACAGTTCGTAGTCGTCAATCTTATATTCCACTATTTTCTCCTCCATTTCTACATTGACCTCACGTTTTGATATGACTTCAGTTAAGAAGATGACCTTCGGACATAGGTTAATAGTTATGATATTTAGTTCATTCATTTTATTGGACAGACTGTCCACATTTGAGTAAATTACATTATTGTTAGGTAAAGAATTTTTATTTTCTGCCATACTTTTCTCCATTGAACTTGAAGAAGAATTATTATTGTCTGTTATACAACTTCCACTCAATTTGTTTAGTAGTAAATCAACCGTTAAAGATATATCATTTAAAAAGCTATTAATATTTAGGTTAAAACTATTTGCAGGCTGTGAATTTTCAGACTGGCATTGTCATTCCCTAGAAGAGGCTGCAGCCGCTTGGCTGTAACTCTTCCTCAGGACCACTTCCTTTCCTCTAATCATGACGTCTTCCCCAAGATCCTTCGTTCTTTTCAATTCAATCCTCAGTATCTTATCTTCTTCTCTTTGTTTTAGTGTCAGGTCATTATTTACATATACTCTCCTGGATGCTTCTTCCTCCTTTTTATTTATTTTTATGGCCGACTGAAATATCTTTCTTTTTGTTTGGATCATTCAAGATAACTTTCAGTCATGTGGGTTTGTTGAGATCGTCCCTCCTCTGTCCGAGTCTGAATGTTCCTTTTATATCTTCCTTTGTTATTTTTTCTTCATCTTTTTCAAGGTGTTTTACAATTTTCTCAATGTCATTTGATTTGTTTTTCCTCTCCTCCTCGTTTGCTGCGTTTGTCTCCTCCAAATTGGCGATTACCAAGTTCGGCTTCCTTTTTTCTTCCTCCCTAAATTCTTCAATTGCTCTTTCGACCTTATCATATGAAATGATAATTGGTCATAAGGTCTGGAACAATGTGTAACCGTGAGCTTTACTTAATAGCGGTAAAAATTATGGCGCGGACGGGCGGAAGACCTCCCCATCGGGGAAGTTTCTGATAGTCTATATTTTTAGTAACCAAACAGGTTTCGGGCTTTAAGAGGGCATTTCTCTGCTTGACAGGGGGTGTCCAGACGACCCGACCCCCGGACTCACTGTCCGGACAGATGCGCAGGTTAAGAAATGCCTGTGTCTGAAGCCTCTCACTCTCAATAGATTGGCTGTATCAGATGCCCCCGATGATTTCACAGGCACTGCATTGACCTCGATCTGAGCCATAATGATTGTTAATTGTTTGTGAAACCATTATTTTGTGCAGCCTCGAGTTGCAGCCTTTTAATTGGCTCATTTACAAGGATGTCCGAGAACTGCCGACAGCCTGTATGGGCTGAGCCGACAGTGTCCGACTATGTCCGGAAGTGGCGAAAACACTTGTTTCACATAGTGCGATCAACTTCGTTTCAAATAAAGATCCTTGACTACTTTTGAATATTATATGTAAATTAGACATGTTAAAAAGCATAACTAGGCCAAAACCAAACGAAAAGGAACAAAACTGAATGGGTGAGCCATGTTTTTGCTTAGGTGTCCGAGATATGCCGACCCCACTCTAGTATGGATTACTTATATTTTAATTTAATAAAAGGATATGGGTGCATTTGGCAATCAAAGTCAGCAATATTAAGTAGGCTGTCAAAATGCCTAACACTACAGGTATAATGCGCATGACATCACCGAGTGTTTTTGTTTCGATCTTCCGATACTAAAGATGGCCGGTGGTTCAGCTGATTGGTGTAACATCATGATATGATATGTCTTAGCAGTTAAAATGCCTGCTACTGCAGAAAGTTGCATTGTAGTTGATTGCTACAAGTGTAAACAGAGGTGGAAGAATGGATCCAGCTGGCCAGATTCCCTACCATCCGCGTAAACAAGAGAAAGGAAGTGAAAGAGTTGACAGAACATCTCCCACTGAACATACAGTACACATTGTGTCATTGTTTACTGTAGCAACCTGCTTTTAATTAAGTCGTTGCCAATTGGTTCATGGCGCCTTGCAGTGCAAACCAGCCAACGAATCAAGATCAATGTCACAATGGCTTGGATGATGTTCGGGTCCGGACACTAAAGATAGCGAGTATGCGTATTCTCCCTGTTTGTAGGGCTTAACTCAGGCTTAACTGCACTTGAAACAGTGACACAGATCAACTGATTTTCAGCCAGCGATCTCCATCTCACGCCCGTGCAGATGCGGGGCTCTCTTGTAGAAGAGGGACAGCAGAGAATACATCTGACGTGGTACTGCGTGTCGTAAGAGGCGACTAAAGGTGCAAAGGTCCTGGTCTCCCGAGAAGAGCCAGTTGGCGGTGGGCCAACTACCCACCCTGTAAAAATAAACCAGTTACAGAAACACAAGCAAATACTTCAAATCAGTCTTTTATCTTGGGAGAAGGGGGAGCATCTGCACCTGTAGATTCAATGAAGGACAATGGACAAAGCCGAAAGGACGCCACTGGCCCGACTGCTCCTTCATCAAGCAAGTCACTCCGGATTGCGTCGTGGAATGTCCGCTCCATGTATGAAGCAGGAAAGAGTGCCCAGGTTACAATGGAGATGAGGCGATACAGACTGCACATACTTGGAGTTAGCGAGACCCGCTGGATACAGTCCGGACTGAAACAACTTAATTCTGGGGAAAAGATTTTGTATTCTGGAAGGGAGGACAAAAAGCATACAGAAGGAGTAGCGATCATCTTGAGCAAGCACGCCCAGAGGTCACTGAGGGGATGGGAACCCTATGGAAGGAGAATTATATTGGCATCATTTACTACTAAGAACAAGAACATCAACATGAACATTGTGCAGATATACGCCCCAACAAATGAAGCAACCGATGAGGACAAGGACGACTTCTACAACCAGCTTCAGGAAATAGTTGACACATTGCCAAGAAAAGATGTGAACATTATAATGGGAGACGCCAATGCCAAGATAGGACAGGACAATACAGGGTATGAGGACATTATGGGGTGCAATGGTTTAGGACAAATGAATGAGAATGGAGAGCGGTTTGCAAGTTTCTGCGCATTTAACAGCTATGTGATTGGAGGTTCAGTATTCCCACACAAGAGGATCCTTAAGGCCACTTGGATTTCACCGGATGGAGTAACTGAAAATCAGATTGACCACTTTTGCATCACCCGACGATTCAGACGCTCACTAGAGGATGTCATAGTACAGAGAGGAGCAGATGTTGGATCTGACCATCACATGCTGCTGGCAAGACTCAAACTCCGCCTCAAGAAACAAGGTACCAGAGCAGGAACAAAGAGGAGAAAGTTTCAAGTGAGCCTTCTGGATGGAGACAAGAAGGAAGAGTTCCAGCTGACAGCTGGTGTTTGTTGGTGGCCTATACCCTGATCCAGGGTGAGAAAGGCAATCTCAGCTGACACTGAGGAATAGATTCAAACCCCTTGTTGACCTCGAAGAGACAGTAGATTTGGAGACTCACTGGGCTAAGGTAAAAGGAGTATTTACATCGACATGTCAGGATGTTATTGGGGAAAAGAAAGTGGAACACAAGGAATGGATCAGTCAAAAATCACTGGACTTGATAAGGATAAGAAGAGACCTAAAAGAACGGGTAAATGCAAGTCGTACAAGAAGCTCAAGAGTTGGTAACCAGGAAGAGTACCGAGCATCAGCTAAAGAGGTCAAAAAATCAATTAAAAAAGACAAAGAGGAGTTCATAGGAATGTTAGCAGAGAAAGCAGAGAAGGCAGCAACAGGAGGACACATGAGGATCCTCTACCAGACTACAAAGACTCTTGCTGGAAAATATGGAAAACCTGAAGTTCCTGTCAAGGATTACAACAGGAAGGCTATTTTTGGAAAGGAAGCTCAGGCAAAAAGATGGATAGAACATTTTAACAGCCTCTTGAACAGACCTCCACCAAGCAACCCACCCGACATTCTACCCGCAAGAAATGATTTACCGATCAGTTGCGACCCTCCGACTAAAGCAGAGATTAATGATGCCATAAAGCAGTTAAATCGAGGCAAGGCAGCTGGACCAGACCAGATCCCACCAGAGGCGCTGAAGGCAGATGCTGCTGGGGCTGCAGAGGGTCTGCACTCACTATTCTCGAGGATTTGGATCGGAGGCAAGTTTCCAAAGGACTGGAAGGAAGGACACCTCGTGAAGCTCCCAAAAAAAGGGGACCTCAGCAATTGTAGTAACTACAGAGGAATCACACTTCTCTCCATCCCAGGAAAGGTTTTCAATCGGATTATTCTCAAGCGAATACAGAATGCAACAGACCAAAAACTTCGCGAGGAGCAAGCTGGTTTCAGGAGTAATCGATCAACCACCGACCAGATCGCCACGCTGAGAATCATAGTAGAGCAGTCGCTAGAGTGGAACTCCCAACTGATAGTGAACTTCCTTGACTACGAGAAGGCCTTTGATAGCATCGATAGAGAAACACTGTGGAGAATATTGAGACATTATGGAATCCCAGAGAAGATGGTGAATCTTATCAAGAGCATGTACGAGGGGACAAGTTGCAGAGTCGTACATGATGGTGAGCTTACTGACAGCTTTGATATCAAGACTGGTGTTAGGCAGGGTTGTTTGCTGTCCCCATTTCTGTTTATCCTGGTGATTGATTGGCTTATGAAAGAAACCACCAGTGGAGGAAGAAATGGCATACAATGGACCCCATGGACACAGCTGGACGATCTAGATTTTGCAGATGACTTGGCACTATTGTCGCACACACACGACCAGATGCAAGCAAAGACTACAGCTCTAAACAAAATTTCAGAATCTATTGGATTGAGGATACATCCCGCGAAGTCGAAGGTCCTAAAAATTGTTGCACCCCTAAGCGAACAAGTCACAGTAGGAGATCAACCACTGGAAGATGTAGAGTCCTTCTGCTATCTTGGTAGTATCATTGACAATAAGGGAGGAACAGAGGCAGAAGTCAAAGCACGAATTGGAAAGGCACAGGCAGCTTTCACATCCTTAAGCAAGATTTGGAGAACCAAGGATATATCTCTAAAAACAAAGCTGAGGATATTCAACTCGAACGTGAAGTCAGTCCTGTTGTATGGATGTGAGACTTGGAATGCGTCCCAGGCCTGCATAAAGAGAATCCAAGTTTTCATCAACAGATGTTTGAGGAAGCTACTTAAGATCAGATGGACAGACAAGGTCAGCAATGAAATTGTATGGAAAAGAACAAGACAGAACCCAGTCAGAGAGGAAATTGGTAGGAGGCGATGGAGATGGATCGGCCACACTCTCAGGAGGCCAGGAAACAGCATCACGAAGAAGGTATTGGACTGGAATCCCCAGGGCAAGAGATCAAGAGGAAGGCCGCGCGGAACGTGGAGAAGAGCCAGAGAAAATGATGTGCAACGAAGCGGAAAGACTTGGAATAATGTAAAGAGGCTGGCCCATGATAGAGAGGGATGGAAGGTGTTTGTTGGTGGCCTATACCCTGATCCAGGGTGAGAAAGGCAATGATGATGATGATGATGATCTCCATCTCAGATTTTTTTTACATTCTACCCAAACTAACAAATCTAGATATAGTAGACTTCAAGTAAAGGCTGCTAACGGCCTCATATTGAACGGGACCTCGAGTACAATATTTGAAAAATCCCTATTTCATACTCTTCTCATAATTAAACAAAATTTGTTTACAAAAGCAACAAATAAAGCACACCTCTGATACAATGGCATTTTTTGTTCGGACGTCATGGAATACACTGAGCAAAATATTGTGTGGCTGAGAGATCTATAGGGAGATGGGCAGAGAGGGGGGGGGGGAGGGGAAATGATAGTGTTATGGCCAGTTGCTAGTCCTTTGTGTGTACTCGTTAGAGATTGTGTAAATGGGGGAGGTAGGGTGGGGGGATGGCCATGCACCGCAGAGGTGGGCGATGACACAAGACGTCGCACGTGGCCCACCTTTTGTGTGAACACCAATCAGGTAAACAGGGCCCATGAGGTTGGCATGCATGTGTGGTAAACCTAAAAGTAAGGGAGTGGCCATTCTGCATGCACCTTGTGTGTGGATCTATGCCTGACCAAGACGGTATCACAGTGGTCACTTGCTGTGCTGCCTTTCGAGCAAATGTATCACCATTCGCTTTTTGAGAAAGGGAAACTGCACTGTGATATAATGATGGCAACAATGAAGAGAACATGCTTTTCTCTTGATATGAAGGCAAAATGAATTGAAGAGGTGGATAGGGGTGTGAAACTGAAACACAAGGGACAAAGGAATTTCTTCCTGGACCAAGCCCTATATAAATTTACATGAGTGATTCCCCTTTGACTTTGCCCATAATGGGACCTCGCTTAGAACGGGAGTTTTGCAGTGGTCCCATGAATGCCATTGTTATGATTGTATCCGAGTTCCACTGTACATAATTCGTGGTTGTGATGTCAAGTCCTAACAGGCCGAACCAATATACATCACTATTCTGGGCACATTGCCATCAAATCAATTCAGACCATTGTTAACCGTTTTGTGTTGTATGGCATTTCCATCTTGATGCCACTGCTGATTCACGATATAATATATCTTGAATAGTTGTTTTAGGGACCATCTGAATCTGCATCAATAACAATAGGCAATAATTTTTATTTTTACACCTCTGAAAATGATGTTCGACTGTGTAGATCAGATATCAATTTGTGTGTTTTCAGCATTTGTTTTCTTATTTTCATTTTGTCCACCATGACATGTAAATAATTAGTCTCTTTCTGTCACAGACTACAGTAATGTTAGAAATCACCTGCAATGATCGGCTGGGGAAGAAAGTGCGGGTCAAGTGCAAGTATCCTTTTTTTTTACAAGATGCTGGTGCTGAAGTTGTATGTGATGTTTTTACAATTTAGGCCGTATTGTTAAAGCCTGACACAAGTTTGAAATCAAATATTATTTTTGAGAAATGGGAATTTGTAATTTATTCCCCCATACATCATGTTATATTATCATATTTTCAAGGCCTTATTCTTTACTTTGACATGATTTAATTGATACAAAAAACAGTATTAGAATGATAATACTTTAATAGTATTACCTGAAGAGTAGACCCGTAGAGCTTCTGAATTCAGATTTATACCACTTATAAAGATCTTCAAACAATCCAACTATGCACTTGCACACATTGTAAACAGCTGTGGTAGATTTGAAGCAGGCTTCTTTATTACCCTGTCTTTGCTCAGATTATTAGGTTAACAGTTCATGATACATCTAATAGGTTTTGCCCAACTATTCCCCGCTCTCAGTCCATCTTTTCTCCAGCACAGCATTTGAAGCATTGAATCATCAATTTCTGAGAAAATAAATTCACAGTAAATGAGATCAATGGCTTTCAACGTGTGTTGTTTGTGTTCCAGATGTAGCAAAGCATAGCTTTCTCGGGCAAATTCTTTTTTTCATCACCCTCAAGTTTACACTTAGAGTAATATTGATCATTGATCATTGTTCGAGGTGAGTAAGGTCTTGGGGATAATAGCGCATTCGACTAATCGAAAGGCCACTCACACTCGTCCAGGCACAATCATAATAATTAATAACACACTTGTTGAATATATATATCAGGCCTGAAGGGCCATACTTCTTTATTACTACGGATACAATAGGTATGATTGCAGATACAATAATGTGTTTGCAGATACAATAGATAGGATTGCAGATACAATAAATATGGTTGCAGATACAATAGATAGGATTGCAGATACAATAAATATGGTTGCAGATACAATAGATAGGATTGTAGATACAATAAATGGGACTGCATTAATTAGTGGCTACATCAAAGCCCTATTGTGGGAACTCCAGCTTGTCGCTGAACTTATTAACTGTAATTCAAGAGTTCTAATCTCACATGGGATACAACTAAGGCATTCCATATAACATGAGATACAATCTCTACGTACTACGTCTACAAAAGATTATTTTTCTATGAATGACTTCAATACTTCTTTCTTTCCACACACACTATCATTCTACACTGTATTAATCCTGTCTCTATTGTGAGGATTGCCAGGTGGCTTTCCTACTACTCAGCTTCGTCACTGGGCTGATCTAGTAATTCCTGTCTCTATTGTGTGGACTTATGAATTGCCTACCATTATACGCTCGTAGCCAAGTACGAGCGTAGATCCAAAGGACACGGTTCGCACTTTTGGCCTAGTGCGACGAGGCGTTTATCAATTCTCTGGATGACGACACGGTCACTCCACTTCGACTTCTCTTGTGTCTATTCTGTCTGTGCTCGACTCCTATTGTCAGGCCCTGGAGCTCGAGCCGAGAGGAACCTCACTGGATCGAATGATTTCCACAGCCGTTCTCTGCTTAAACAATGGCGACTTAAGCTTATATACCTCCAGCCAAACCCCGTGAAAGTTTCTTGTCTCACCTTCCGAAATCATGCCGGGTTCACGTGCCCCGTGCACTGCTTGCAAAACTCACCGCCTTAGGGCGTGAGTCCACTAACCTATAAAATCCCACCTTTTTATTTTTTTTTTATTGTATGACACAGTGCGCCGGTTGGCAGCCTTTTTTTTGCTCTGCATTTTATTACTTGTTGTTCCTGATCAACATCGGCTTTCTTTTGGATTTTTATACCAGCATGTTTATTAGGTTTCAGTGAATTCATGTGTGAAAAAATATTGTGAAAATTATGAAATTGAAGTCAGAAATTCTCAGATCAATTTTAAGATCTTCAAGTTGGAATAATTTCCACCATTGTGCTTGTGTTATTCTTGGCCTGTCACTACTCATGGCTAGTACAGGTAACATTGTTTTGACAAGTGAACACTTACACACTGAGACCGGTGTGCACACTGATGTGCTTGGTGAAGTGAATATGAACACCTTCAGTCAACAACTGTGTAATCCCACAATGGCCTATTCAAGAGACCAGCTGTGTGCTTTAAGACCCTTGAACACAGCAATTGTACCACCTAGTGTAATGCATAGATTAAGAAACAACAAAATTAACTTAATACCAGCAACCAAACGCTCAAGAAGGGGAGGCAAACAGAGAATTAAAGTAAACATCACCAGTAGACATGGTTGTCTCCCTGGATATAGACAAGTATGCAAAGCAAATTTAATCAAAGTGGACACTGATGATGTAGAACGTGACCAGTGCAGTAACATCAGAGTTGGTTATTTAAATGCTCAGTCATCTAGAAATAAAACTGAAGACATTGTGGACCTCATTCACGAAAAGAATCTAGATTTACTGTTTATCGTTGAAACATGGTTAGTGAAAGAGCGTGATGCTATTATTGAAGATGAACTGACACCTCCTAATTTCAAAATTAAATCTTTTCCTCGGAAAAATCGTCTTGGAGGCGGGATAGCTGTAATTTTCAGAAAATCACTTGAACAAAAAATTGTTATTAAACCGGAAACCAGCTACCAACCTGAAACATTTGAGATTATGGAGCTATCATTAGATCTTGGCACCAAAGTCTTTCATTTTGTCTGCATTTATCGAGCGTCAGGCAGTAAAACCAATTTTCTGAGTGAACTTGAAGTTCTCCTACCACGCTTAACCTGCGAGAAAGGATACCCTGTTCTTTTGGGTGATCTTAATTTTCATTTTGATTCTGAAACATCATCTGAAGTAAAACGACTTAAAGAACTTATCGACCAATGCAACATGTCTCAGATAATCAAATGTCCAACTCATCGAGCTGGTCACATCTTAGATTTAGTGATCATCAAACAAACCTTGAGCACCTTCACCAACACCGCCGTCCTAGAAAAACTCATTTCGGATCATAAAACCATCGTACTCGATATTGATTTCGCAAAGCCAAATATCATCAAAAAAGTTGTGTCGTCCAGAGACATAAAAGGTATCGACATCAATGCCTTCAAGACGGAAATGGCCAATGCTCTCGAGAACTTTGAAGGCGACATCACATCTTATAATAACATCCAGCAAGATCTACTACAGCGACATGCACCTATCAAGACCAGATCCATCTCCAACAGACCGTTCGCTCCATGGTACACCCTAGATGTCAAAGCAGCCGTAGCAGAATGTCGCAAAGCAGAAAGGAAATGGTTAAAGACAGGTCTTACAGTCCACAAGGACATTTTCAAACACCAGAAGAACAAATGGAAATGTGTTATTAAACTGGCAAAAAAAGACTTCTATGTCACTAAACTTCAAAATTCTACATCTTGTAAGGAACTTTTTAGTATTTGTGATGAACTCACAGGGAAAAGAAAGGAAACACCTCTACCCACAATTTACGAGAACAATTTGTTGCCCAACGTTTTTGCTGATTATTTTGGTAAAAAAGTTACAACTATCCGAGAAAATCTTGACAGTTTTGATGCCATTGATCATTTTGATGAGTTTCAGGGAAATCCTATAGACACTTTTGGTGTTGTGTCGAATGAATCTGTAAAATCTATCATCATGGCATCGCCATCAAAATGTTGTGACCTCGATCCTATTCCTACATTTTTGGTTAGATCTTGTATTGATGAACTGGTTCCAACTATTACAAAAATAATAAACAACTCTATTTTAAGTGGGTCTGTCCCTGATTATTTTAAAACAGCCTGGGTAACACCACTTTTGAAAAAAACGACTCTTGATCAAAACATGTTGAAAAATTATAGACCCGTCTCAAACCTTCCTTTTCTTTCAAAAATCCTTGAAAAGGTGATATTACAACAACTAATGTGTCATTTGAGAAATAATGACCTGTTGGAACCATTTCAATCTGCTTACAGAAGTAACCACAGTACTGAAACTGCACTATTAAGAATCATGAATGACATATTAGTAAAGGCAGATTCTGGAAATATTACTCTGCTAAATTTGTTGGATCTATCAGCAGCGTTCGACACCATCGATCACGAAATCCTGCTCAGAAGGCTAGAAACATCGTTTGGAATCAGAGGGGTCGCCCTTAAATGGGTCGAATCTTACCTGTCAAATCGCCACCAATTTGTTGTAACCAACAAAATAAGATCTTTTTCTTATGCGCTTCAGTATGGCGTACCACAAGGCTCAGTGCTTGGTCCTATTTTGTTTACTATCTATACTATTCCACTTGTACATGAAATAAAGAAATTTAATTTACAATATCATTTCTATGCTGATGATACCCAGCTCTACAGTTCTGCCTTGCCATGCGATGTTGACAGCCTTCTGCAGCAGGCTGGAAACTGTATAACAGAAATTAAAAGCTGGATGAACCAAAACAAACTGGCACTAAATGAGGATAAAACTGAGGTTATTTTATTAGGCCGTGAGCGGGTTCTGCAAGAAGTGGACAGAACTGAGATGATAATTGGCACTAATTCAATAGAAATTTCAAAAAAAGTAAAAAACCTAGGGGTTTACATTGATTCAAATCTTTCTATGTCATCTCAGGTTAGTCACCTCATTCGTATTCTATACATGGAAATCTGGAAAATTGGTAAAATCAGACATCTTATTTCAACTGAAACTGCGGCTGTTTTAGTAAATTCTTTTGTACTTTCAAAGCTTGACTATTGCAACTCCCTTTTGGCTGGAATTTCACAAAAAAATATTAGAAAATTCCAAATTGCTCAAAACAATGCAGCGAGACTTGTTTTGAAGAAAAAGAAAAGAGATTCAGCACTGCCACTTCTGCAGAGTTTGCACTGGCTGCCAGTCGAGAAAAGAATAATGTACAAATTGTCATCCATTTGTCACAAATGTGTCAATAATACTGCTCCATCGTACCTAGTTGATTTAACTGATTACTATGTTCCATCTCGTCAACTAAGATCATCATCTGACACTACAAAATTGAAAGTACCTAAAATGAATCTGTCCACTGTAGGAGAAAAGTCCTTTTCATTTCTTGGCCCTACCATCTGGAACACTCTTCCAAAGACAACCAGGGAAATTAATGACATTGGTTCTTTCAAACGCCATCTGAAGACCCATTTCTTTCAGACAAACTAGGCTAGGTGTTTTTCGGCAGCAACAATAGTAAATATTTTTGAATTTCTTTTGTGTATGCGTGTGTGTGTGTGTGTGTAAGAATTTGTTAAAGCGCCCAGAGCTTGTCATCGACGGGGTTGGGCGCTATATAAATGCAATATATTATTATTATTATTATTAGGGTCGGATCACCCTAACACTACTCACTGGATCAACAAAATGAGATCATGACACACTTAGAATGTAAATATGTTTACATACCAAGAATACTCTGGTCTTCTCCGCTGTTTGCTGGAACTGTTATTTTTCCTTCACAAAGACAAGTGATGATGACACTATTGGAGACCTGAAGAAGTTGATAGCTGCCCAAACAGGAACCAGAGCAGATAAAATTGTGCTGAAAAAATGGTAAGTTACACTCCTAAATCAGAGCTAGGTCAAATGCCACAGAGGCATATCTTTTGAAGCAGCCTGATTGAAAGGAATTTAATGAAATTGCTTTTGTAGGAGAGATAGAAAGAGCGAATAATTCCCAATCAAATGAATGCATTAGTAGATCTGAGCGATCATTCAATCAAAAGCATTTATTTCCAGTTTTGGATGCATGTTTGTGTTTTGTTGAATAAATAGTTTATCTATGATGAAAAATAGATCATTCTTACTTGCAGTTGGAGTGCTATTATTCCCATGCTTTAATACCATAAACATGCTGCGTAAGCTTGTAATAGACTAGGGCTTGATAGTATGGCATGGTATCCTTACCTACCCAAGCACACTCATTTTCTAGCACTATTTAATGTGCCTGATATCTGTCATGTTTGTGGAAAGGTCTAGACTAGTCTTCGTACTAGTCAGGAAAAGTTTAGCATTACATTTTAATTGGCTGATGAGGCAGGGAAAAAATCTTCAGTTCTGGAATTTTTCAGCTGGGTATCTTTAACTTGTTATACAAGCCTGTCACAGCATTGTGTTATGATAAGTATCTCAGGTAAAGTTACTCATTTTAACATTGTACCAGGCTCTACTGTGACCCCATATGCATAGCTTCTCTGGGTTGTTTTGTTTTCTTTTCAAAGTTTTGTATGTTATGTGGAACGGAACAACAGTTCCTTCCAAGTTCCTTTTCAGTGCAGTGATCACAGTGTCAAAAACTTCTTTGTAAAAGTTCAGTAAAAATTTAAGAAAGAGTGGTAAATGTACTCATTTATTTATTTATTACTACATTGTGATTTATGATTTATATTTGAAACTTTTGTGTACTTTGCATTCCTTTTTTTTCTTTTTTGCAGGTACACAATATTCAAAGATCATGTGACCCTTGGAGACTGTATCCTTTTTCTTTTGTTAGGATCTTGTTAGTACAGTTAGTATAAATGCTATCCATTATTATTATTATTATTATTATTATTATTACAGTATTATATTCTCATTCTGGGATGAAGAGAGGAGGCTTGGCCTCAGTGTGAAAAGCAGGTGCCAGAGTGTATCAGAATATGGGGGTTCGGGGGGGGGGGGGGGTGCCTTGACAGATTAAAGCAAGAGCATAAAAAATTAATAATGGAATCAGTTATTCACTATTCTCACAAAGGTTAGCACAAAAATGTTGCGACGTGCTCAAATTTCAAAGTAAAAAGGAATGTTTTAGTTTTTCTGAATCTTATGTAGTCTTTGGTCGGTTGTACAGTAGACAACGGTTAAACCGAAATCTGCAGGACCATGGGTTTGTTTTTGGTTTAGACCGCTATAGGAGGCTTGAAAAATGCCAGATAGGCAACCCAAATCACTATCATATATGACAAATAATGTAAGCAAACAGACTCAACACGTCCTCGCTTGCTCTGTGTTTTTGACTGAGAGTGAGGATGGATGACTGCTCAGGCCTAGACACACTTGAAGAATGGACATGCGGGTGAATGTGGACTAACTCTCAAGACAGGGAGGCATGCGTGTTGACGTACAGTTCAGAACCGCCGTCCCGCCGATCTCGTTACCATTACAGTATACGATACCATGAAATGCGCTGTCAGTGATAACTAGTGTTGGTTCTCTGATGTCACACATTTTACATGAAAGGTCACTGGCGATGCACCAAATGTAACGTCTGCTGCCGTCTGATTTCGGGCTTGTGAGGTTATAGGCTTCCTCCCTCTCCCCCTATCCCTGTAGTGCTGCCGCTTCCATGTACGCCTATACTACCAGGCAGAACGAAGCATGCTCTGCTTTGGGGGAGATGGGGGTGTAGTGGGATGATACAGTGACTTGACTTGATCTATGGCAAATCACAGTGGACTGGCCACCGAATCCAGCAATTTTCTTTTCAGTTTAATCGTAGGATTATTTCGGTTTAACGCTGGTTTGTTAACAAAGATAAAGGGGAAAAAAATCAGGGGATTCTTATTTTCCTTTGGTTTAGCACACTAGTTTCGGTTTAGCCATTTTTGGTTGTTCTCCACTGTATATTGTTTTTTTCAAGTTAGGAAGATAACAAAGCATGACGTTTGACTACAGCGGAGTCCGCATAATTCGAAGTCATCAGGGAAATGGATTAGACTTCGATTTACCAGAATTTGATTTACCTCTAAGCAGAGAAATAACCATTATTATGCTCTTTGACCCATACCATACATGTAACTACACCTCTTCTTGCACCCCTTCCCCCCCAAACCCTCATACACCTGACATTTTTTTATTAATTACTTTTTCTTTAGAGGTGATAAAACAAGAAAGCAGCATCAAATGGCTTGGCTGGGTCTAGTAGTTCTGGTCAGCGAACTCTGTTCCTTGTTTTATCTAGACTAGGCCACGTGTATTATGTAAGCAGAGTACATGTTTCTATAGTAGAAAGCTTACTTGTTTGGCATGTGGTGACATCATCAATGGATTAAGACATTCTCTCATGTGTGATGCTCAAAAGTAAGGCTGTATTCCTATTGCATTATCCCACCTGTTAGCTGACCCTGCTATTTGTAGAGTGGAATTACCATCATGCATTGTAACAATGTCCTACTCGTCTCCCCCCCCCCCCCCCCCCTTTTTTTAATCCTGCTCACTGCGTTGCATTACCCAAATCCTTCCCATCTTCTGAATCAGTGGTGCATGCTACAGGTGTTTGAACAGGCCCTTTGTTGGGTACTAAAGTTTTCAGCGGGCAGGAAATTCGTAGTTACGTTGGGGTGAGTGAACTTCGTGATTTCAAATCATTGGAAATTGGTTGGTTTCGAATTCAAATAATACAAACAGGATGAGTAGAGACCAAGAAGAAGAAAAAACCAGACTCAAATTATTTCAATTTAAAAGAAACTCAGATTATCAAAGTTTGATTTACGTGGACTCAACTGTATAAAGTTGATTACAGTGATTGGTCTACTATCTGATCAGATCATATGCACTTCTGTTCTGATTTAAGAACAAAAAAAAATCCTTAATTCCATTACAGATGAAATACATGATGGAATGAACTTGGAACTGTACTACCAGTGACCTCTGCAGACTTGATTCTTTCCCTGGAACACCCCCCTCCCCATATCATACACACATAAAGTCATTGTCATTGTATGTAAACTGTTCATGCTTACACTGTATCAATACATTATTTGATTGACTTTTCAAAGTTATGAGTTGTATTTTTCTGCATTTTATCATTATGAAAGGAACAGGTTATCAGAAATGCCATTTTTCTTTCCATTCCAGGAAAAACACTTCCGTAGACTAAAAGTCACTGAAAAATTCAGACAATGTTTACTCATTCATTTTGTCTCAGAAATTACCATCTATCAAATTTGATCTGATATAATCCTTTCAATCACATTCTTATTGTCTTTTATTCCTGATTGTCGGCTGCTTGTCAGGACTTTTTTCAAATGAAGATCAGATATAAACATTTGTTAAGCTGATTATCTCATCATCTCAAGCTCAGCTCTTTTTGTTTATTCCATACATTTGTCCAAAAGTACACCAAGGGAGAAGTTCATTCACGCCTCTTATTTTCACTCAAAAAATCAACTGTGGTAGTTCTCTTTGCGGTTTATTTGGGAGACAAATGCCAGAGATTTATACAGAGAAGACATGATGCCCTTTGGGTTATGTATCTTAAGATTCAGATTACTTTGCAATTTTGTTTGTATGCTATTTCACCATAAGATGATAATCACTTTTTATTGTACATTGTATTACAGTTGTTTTATGAAAGGAAATTCTGTAATACAGAAGAAGGAAGTCTTAAAGTCATGATTTTTTTTTCTTCTCTGTGAAGTTTTGCATTATGAAGGAGACTCAAGTCAGAAGGACTAACATTCTGATGATTTGTTTATGTTTCTGTTGTCAAATTAGTGGAAAATAAATTGTAAATGATTTTTGAGTGGTGGTTTTTGCTCAGCTGTATTTTCTTGAATTTCGGCATGAGAGGTGAGTTTTGAATGTTGGGCTTGGACATGGGTTTTCTTCCTCGTGTGTGTATGTGTGTACTTGTGCGCTTGTGTGTTTTTTTTTACCCAAATGAATTTGAAAAAATTGAGATGAAATTGAATTTGACTCGTCTTAGTCAACAAAATACAAATGTATTTCAAAAGTATTTTTGGTCTTAAATCTCAGGACATGTGCATACGCTAGAGGTGGTTCGACTCAACAATTTTCAGAATTCTTAAGCACCAATTTTGCTATAAATTTATTACTGCGTCGGACCTTTGCATAAATTATACATGTACAGTTATTACACAGTAGTTTGCAAACTTACTTTCCAAATCTTTATCAGACAAAGAAAAATGAATTATCAATGTACTGACTACATTTGAGCTTGAAGTGACTGTTTCAGGAGCTTTTATCATTGCAAAAGTGACACAGTCATTATCTTTCCTACTCAAGCAAAAAACAAATTCTGACCAAATGATTATGTCCTCAAACCAAAAATTAAAATTTATGACCATAACTACAGCTGTATAAGATATTCAGTTGTTAGCTCTGTAACATTACTAACAATCAGAAGACATTTGTGAATAAGAATCACTATGGTAGTGACTCTCTGCAGCTAAACCAAATTCTGAAGTGAGAAAAAGCATTCATGAGACTTGGAACAATGAAAACAACAGCAACTGATGATAGTGCAAAAAAAAAATAAGCAAAACAGAAAGTATAAAAATAAAATGAATGATTTAAAGTTTATTTTCTAAGAAGCTTTATTATCTCTTTTTTTAACATCCACGCAGTGAATTAACACAAGTGCACAAAGAAACACTCAAAGATGCATGAGTCATGCTGTGAGGAAGTATAAAACATTGTCAATATTCTGTTACACAAACCATACTTCTTGTTCTGAAAAAAAAAGTCCCTTCCTGCCCTTACATAACTTGATCACTTGACCTATTTCCTCTAGTGTGTAAGATGAGTCATCAACAGATGTTGGTTTCTTCTGCCCAACAATTCATAACAGTCCTGAGAATTCATGATTTCCTTTACCTCAGGAGGAAATAAATGTTATCTCTTAAAATGATATTCATTCTATAATTAGGTAATGGCAATTTCAAGAGGGTGGCTCCAACCAAGACACATTAAACATACACTGTGCCTTGGGGTGGCTGAGGCACACTGAAAATTAAAACATTTAATAAAGAAATGTGTTACTCTATAACTGTCAAGAACATTCATGCACAGCTGTACATAAATACCAGTACAAAAAAAAAATATTATACATGCATTTCAATTTTTTTTTTTTTTAAGTAATACGGTATGCTTTGAAGAGTCCTGGTGAAATACAGTTTCATAAAATTTTGGAATCGTTGCATTCAAAAGTAATAATCCCTTTGCTGTTAATAAGCCTATCACTATCAGGTATTATCAGATTCTTCTTTCCACCAATTCCCTGTCCACAATTCATTATCTCGTTTATTTACACCAAGTGGAAATAAATCACTCTCTTTAACTTTAGCACGTGCATTGGCTCTTCTGGAAAATGGGTGGCAAGATATAAATTATGTAGCTGAAGTACGGATGGAAGAAATTAGCATACCGGTACACTGAATATGATAATAGCGATATTGCATGGCATGCTTTGTGATTTGTCATGAAATAGTGTATATATAAAACAATTCACATGAGCAAAATTACAGAATCACAGAATTTTGCCCACACTGTAATTGGAGAAAAGTTTTTTTAAGATAAATTTACATTTTAAATACAGTGCACTCTCCCGATTACGACATCTCCGAATAATGACATTCTCCCGATAACGACATTGACCCCCGGTCCCGATTTTTTTACTATATGTTATTAGTAATAAAACTCTCTAAATAGCGACATACTTTTTAGACCACTCTCCGGATAACGACATTGAGTTAGCAATAATCGGCTGTGACTTTGCTAGATACAAAAATAAAAATAGCTAAAATATTGTTTCCGGTCAGTTTCATTTCATTCTCTGAGCCAATAAAAACACTTCTTTTCCGACCAATGAAATGTCCTACCAGAGGCACCTCATAGCCAATGAGATCGCTTTGTTATCGGCCAATGAGATCGCTTTGTTATCGGCCAATGAAAACACACCTGTGTCTATTGTCGTCGGAACAAAAAGGGTGACGCGCATTAAATGAGTCAGTCATCACATCGCTGACCGCTGAATCGATTGTATTCACCCGAGAACAATAACGCACCCCAAGATGTCGACAGCTGCTGTTAAAAAAAGAAAGATTCTGACAATAGATGCCAAGCTGCAAATTCTGGCTGATATGGACACACCCCTTTTTCCGCCATCTTGAAAATCTCCGAATAACGACATGTTCCCGATAACGACATGCACCTCTGGTCCCGAGCCATGTCGTTATCGGGAGAGTGCACTGTATGAGAATTACTCCCTGATGAACCATCCTCTTTTTTTTTTTTTTTTTTTCAATACAAGGGAAAAAAATCAAGCAAACTGCTACATAATATACTGTATACAGAAGATAACGGCTAAGCCTACATCGGCAGGACCATGGGTATGTTTTCAGTTTAGAAAGAGTTTCGGTTTAGCGATGGGAGGCTTGAAAAACGCCAGTTTCAACAGAGATGGCCCAAATCACCAATCAAAGAGGACGAACGTAAGTGCATAGGCAAGACAGACTCAACACACCCTGGCTTGCTTTGTGTTTTTGAGTGAGAATGAGGATGGGCCATTATTCAGGGACACGCAGCAAGGACAGAATAGAGAGACGAGTGTGGATGGACAATACAGAACCGCCGTCCTGCTGATCACCGTTACTGGTCACGATGCCATGAAACATGCTGTCGTCAGCGGCCACTAGAATTATCTTTCTGATTGTTACGAGTTGGAAGAGGGGTGTGCCCTCGAGTGTTACGTTGGGGATTACTAAATTATAAATTTAGGTGTTCGACTGCATTTAAATCGAGAGGTTTTAGAAATTACTCTGCCATACCATGCCACATACACTAATAACAATTTCGAGTAAGTTATATCAAGGACCTTGTAGGGCCACAAATTTATTACCTAAAAGTCCTAACAATTTCGTCTATCTTACATATCAAAAGACAACATCAGCAGCATCAAATGAAAATACTAAAATACATAACTATAAATCTCCTCTAGAGTCTTAAGAGATTTGAGACTCTATATCATTCTGATTCATTCACAGTTTACTTAGTAATTATTTATCTTCAGAAATATAGACTGCCTACTACTTCACAAATAATATACTTATGTCTCAGACGACAATATTAACTCATTTAACTGCTTATAAAGGATCAAACCGTCAAGACA
The DNA here is from genome assembly GCA_963931925.1 of Onchidella celtica. Classification (NCBI taxonomy): domain Eukaryota; kingdom Metazoa; phylum Mollusca; class Gastropoda; order Systellommatophora; family Onchidiidae; genus Onchidella; species Onchidella celtica. Next base: position 31,440,699 of record OZ007577.1, read on the forward strand.
CACTGACGTAGTTAAGATAGATCTAGATCTGTTCTAGGATGGGCTGGCAATCCCCAGCCTCATCCAGACACATCAAATTACAATTTACAAATGTGTATATCAGTCACTCTTTCTAGATCTTAATTGCAAGTAAAACTTTATGGTCTTGCATTCCCTTGGTCGCACTTCTACTGGAAAGTTAGGGTCAGATTCACATCATCTCGAATCATTTTGATGGACTTACGATTGGTTCCCTGAAACGATTTCAGGGAACTGGAGAAAAGAGCTGTGGGTTATTTTCATTGTCTATCCAGGACATAGACATGACGTTAACAGTCTTATGGTTCCCTCTGGCTGAACCTTAGCCGACACCTTCGCAGAATAGGATACGCTGCATGGAGTGAGGTAGCATAAACATGTCACCGCTTATCTTCTGCAAATCACGTGACTGCTCAAATTTGATTGGTGCATCCACTTCGAGCTCCGCTCGCAGCGCCAATAGATTCTATTAATAGTAACAGACAAAGTCAGACTTAGGATGTCAAAACCTTTCGCAAAGTCTCTACACCCTAAACGTTTTATGTACGAATTTATTCACCCCTTATTCGCCCCGTCTTTCCCTGTTAAAGTACACCCAAACTACGGGGTTGCAAACTGCATCGTCACTGTTAATTTATCCATTCGTTCTATCCTGACCCACTTTCTTTCCATCTCTAAGAAAAGCGTTACAAAAACAAACTGTCCACGAGAACAGTTCAAGGACGTTTGGACTGACTAAAATCAATGATGCCATGTAATAAACAATGCGTGACCCAGCACGGCAATTCAAATCCTAATCCTGACATATCCCCCACCCCAGTGAAAATTTTAAGAAAAATTTACACGATAAGATCCAAAAAATCTCAAAGTTATTGTGGTAGGGGCTTAAGTAGTACTGTAGAAAAATGAGTCTTAAGCTTGAGAAGAAAAATCTAACTAAGAACGTGCATAGTGGATGGACAAAAAGCATACAATTATTGATGCCACGTTCTATAGAATTTATTCTATTTAAACATTCCTACTGCACACAATCAAAATTCTCAGAAACATCTATAATAATAATGAGTATATCACTGTATACTGCTGGATTAAAGTATAACTATTATCAAATAATGAAGCCTTACTGAAGAAATAGGCTCATAATTATTTAGTCAACACACACAATTGCTGCTTATATACACATTCACACACAATATATTGTTAATTAAAATACTGTGGTATCCAATGGCAGCAGTAGCTCTGGTAGCTTGGTTTGCCATGTCTTCATCTCATTAACCCGCTGACAAGGGCGTCAGGTTTGCCAGAAGTTCAGGTCACAGTCAGGAATGACGCTGGTGGAAAAAGGATATTCACAAAAAAAAGGATTGTAAAACTGGTTCATAAAGTAATGAACAAGATAAATGTGAATCCATCCACCGTCTAGAATTGAGGGGGACAAGCACTATCCAACCCCAATACAAGACACAACAATCTTTAATAGGAAATTAAATCAGACGTGACAAAATATCAGCTTGGGAATTGTCACCGCCAGGGATAGCACGGATAACAAAGCGGTATTCCTGGAGTGCAAGACTCCATCTCGTTAATCGAGCATTTTTAGCCCTGTTAGTCTTTAAGAATAACAACGGACGATGGTCCGTTTCAATTATAAATTCAGACATGAGTAGATATCTCGAAAATGCGTTTACAGCAAAAATGATAGCGAGGCACTCTCGCTCGATAATTGCATAGCGGCATTCCCTATCTAGCAACTTGCGGCTGGCGTATAGACATGGCCGCAAGGTATCGTCTCGTTCCTGTAATAACACAGCTCCCAATCCCTTGTCCGACGCATCAGTGCGGACAATAAATATTTGGTTTATGTCTGGAAGTATGAGAATGGGGGAAGTGGAAAACAACTGTTGAACGGTACGAAGTGTATCAGCACATTCGGTTGTCCATTTAACTTTATTAGGAAAATTCTTTCTTGTGAGGTCCGATAACGGAGCTGTAAGCGAAGAAAAATTTGGAATGAATTTCCTATAATAGTTAAGAAAGCCCAATAAACTACGAACTTCTTTCTTAGTTCGAGGAGGTTGGAGCTTTAAGATGGTAGTTATCTTCTTGTCATCTGGAGTCTGAACGCCGTGGGCAATTGTATGGCCCAGAAAATTAATTTTATTGTAGCCTAAAAATACCTTACTGGGTTTCGCCGTAAGGCCAGCTCGACGAAGAGCAATAAAAACTTGTCGTAGGGCTGCGATGTGGCCCGACCAATCGGTTTCATAAATACAAATGTCGTCAAAATACGACAATACGGAATTCATACCCTGGAGCAATATTGTCATCATACGGGCGAAAGTAGCAGGGGCTGTAACTAACCCGAAAGGCATATAGCGCCACTGCATAAGACCCAACGGGGTCTGAAAGGCGGTATATTGCTTGCTATTCTCATCAAGCGGAATTTGCCAATAACCTTTGGAAAGATCGATTTTAGAAAAAATCGTTGCCCTCGCTAACTGAGCAAAAAGATTCTCCTGGTTGGGAATCGGTTCAGCGTCATATATCGTAACCTCATTAAGTTTACGATAATCAATACAAAAACGCACGGTATCATCTTTTTTTTTCACTAAGACGATGGGTGAGTTATATGGACTCGTCGATCGTTCTATCACTCCCAGGTGAAACATGTTACGTACCTCGGTTATTATAGTCTCTTGTGCGTGCAGCGGACGCGGGTATGGTTTAACAAAGACGGGTATATCCGTCTTTAATCTTATAACATGCTGTACCAAAGAAGTATTACCTGGTAGATCAGTAAAGACAGTAGTAAACTCGTTAAGCAAATCTCTTAAATCTTGCCTTTGCGATTCAGATAAATCTGGATTTATATTCACATCCGAAGTGTTTTCAGAAGATCGAAGTGCGGGTATTGAATTCTCTATCTTAATAGGATCATCATCGTCAACTGAAACCAAGGCCGCATTGGCCTGTGCAACCACATTTCGGCGATTATTCTGTCGATTATCATCGTCGGATAGGTACTGCTTTAACATATTTATATGGAAGACTTTGTCCTGTCCCCGAATCTTGATAAGATAATTTACTCGAGAAAGTCTCTTTAGAACTTTGAAAGGTCCCTTCCATGTAAGAAGGAGTTTATTTTTCGTTTCCGGAAGGAGAACAAGAGTTTGGTCTCCGACGGTCAAGGTTCGCAATCGGCTGCCTTGATCACGATATTGTTTATAATGGCTAGCATGCGCAGCTGAAGATTTTTGTGCGAGCTGACATGCGTTAAGAATTCGATGGCGCAAGTCCACAACGTATTGATATGCAGACTGCGTATCATTGTCGTCGGTGTCTGATCCAGCGAATAAATCATGGAGTATGGCCATTGGACCACGCGGCTTACGACCATACAATAATTCGAAGGGAGAAAAACCCGTCGATGCGTTCGGTAGTTCTCGGTATGCAAAAAGAATAGCGGGGAGTTGTCGATCCCAATCACTCGGTTTGTCGGCGGAAACTCGTGCAAGCATACTTTTCATGGTAGCATTCCAACGTTCACAGCAGCCATTAGACTGTGGGTGATATGGAGATGTCAATCTTTGTTTAATCCCGACCAATTCCAAGACTTTCTTAAAAAGCTCAGAGGTAAACTGTGGACCTCTGTCCGATAAAATTTCAACTGGAAACCCAAGACGCGAAAAAATAGTAATAAGAGCTTCAGCGACATGATCAGCTGAAATGTCTTTTAGCGGAATGGCCTCTGGCCAACGGGTTGCGTAGTCAATGACAGAAAGTATAAAACGATGTCCTCTGTCTGACTTGTGTAGAGGACCAACTATATCTACGGCAACGCGCTCAAATGGTCTGGAGACCATAGGCATCTCCTGCAGAGGAGCTCTCGATGCTCTTCCTTTAGGGGTACGTCTTTGACATACGTCACATGTTGATACGAACCGGTTTACATCTGCGTAAATACTGGGCCAAAAAAAATGCGATAGTATTCGAGACTTAGTTCTGGCCTTTCCCTGGTGACCCGCCAAGGAAGTGTCATGCGCGAGACGAATAATGTCGCGACGAAAAGATCTCGGTACTACAAGTTGCATAACGGCCTCTCGCTTATTCCGGAAATTACGATATAATAAGTCATCTTTCATAAGAAACTTAGAGGTATCCGGTGCGGTAGGATCAACCTTAGCAAACAAATGTTTCAATGTGGGATCTGAATGTTGCTCATCATGAAATGCACTAGACGTTATGTTCACTTCAATAGTAGGATTACTCAATGGACTGTCTGCTCGTCGACTCGATTGTAGGCGTGTTGTCGCACAAGCAACACTCTCATCCTCAGTCCAAATTTCCAAGTTACCGATAGGAAACTTATTTACTTGAGGTACATTCCCTATGATTACATCAGCCACTGGATTAGGCAGTACACATGCAGTAACAATACCTGTGAGAAAAGGTGTATCAATATAAACTTCTGCAAGACGGAATCGCTCTACAGATCCGCCAAAAGTAATACAAGTTACCTCCTTATCCAAAAATTGTGTTGGACGGACTAGTGACTGTCGAACGCCGATAGTCGTGCATCCGGAGTCACGTAGAACAGAAGCGCGAATCGCGTTCACGCGGCCCTGGTAAAATGTTAATTCACCCAGTTCATGTAGGGCGGACATGACTGGAATAGTCTTTGATTGTCATGAAGATTCAGAATGACCGTCAGTCTCATAAAGTGTAGGTTTAACCGAGCAGGCATTTGCGGATTCCAATTTCACGTTACAAAATCTCTGTATGTGGCCTACCCTATTACACTTATAACATATAGTACGATTAGGATCGTTTCCACGATAGGGAAGACTCTGCGGTCTATTATAATTATGATTATCATCAAAATGCACTCGTCGCGGCGGTCCCTGAGGCCGGTTATATTGTTGGCCTGGATAGTTGCCACGATAATATGGGCGAGGCTCGTAAAAAGAATAACTCTGGTATCCTCGACGCGGGGATACATTACCTCGATTCGGAAAATCTCTCTGTCTACAAAAAGGCGGCTCTGATTGAAAGCGTGAATTTGGGGCCTGACGACGAGTCGGCCTTGAACGATCGTGTCCGGTTGGCGCTCCTTTGCCTACGTTGGCATAACACGGTGTTGTAGTTGAAGGCTTTGCCAAAGGACGATTTGGGTGGGCGGACGCGTATCGTTCGGCGCACGATGTGATTTCTTCAGAGGATGTCGGAGCCCTCTCTTTAAGGTGGGCGACTAAATCGGAATGACATGCGGTATAGATTTGGTCCTTTAAGACCAAATCGTATAGTTGGGAATAATTTCCGGTAGTTACGTTCGCGAGCTCTATCCAGCGATCTAAATAATGTTTCAACCGATTGACATAAGTTGAGAAATTTTCAGATGGCTCAGGTTTACATGAGCGAAATCTTTGATGGAAGCCATCCTCGGTATGCTGGAATCGCTTAAGCAGTGCTGTTTTAAGCTTGTCATAATCGTTGGCATCTTCTACTTTAAGGCTGTGAAATACCTCTAAAGCCTTACCCGTTAATAAATTGGACAGGCATGAACTGTACATCGCCTGCTGCCATCCGACGCATTTAGCGTGTAACTCGAACCGATGTAAATATGCGTCGATCCGGTCGAGTTTTTCATTAAATGGTGGTAGTTTTGGTTTAGTAGCATAAGAATTGGTGGCAGTAGTGGGTGTTACAAGCGATTGTTGCTCTAACTTTTTAATTGCTAGTTCATGCTGTCTTTCCTTTTCTCTCTCTCTTTCTTTCTCCCTTTCTCTTTCTCTTTCCTTTTCTCTTTCTACTTCTTTTTCTCTTTCTCTTTCTTCTTTTTCTCTTTCTCTTTCTCTTGCTTCTTTTCGATCCTCGCGCTCTCGGTCTTGTTGTACGTGTCGTTCGCACCACGCGGCGCGTTCTTCCTCTGGTATGCCCAGAACTTTGGCAGATTCTAAATATTTAAGAAACTCAGCCATGATATGTTAAAGTCTGTAAAGTTAGTAAATATTTACCCAATGTTACGGTATATCGCGGTATCAATATCTTATATGAACAGTTATTGACTGTTAATATTAACTCAGTGTCTTATGTTAGCACTGCTTCGCGAAAAGAACGTTCTATCTCTCTCTCTCAAAATTACAGGCAGTATCACTTAAACTGCAAACACTTTATCTCTCTCTGAAAATTACAGGCAGTATCACTTAAACTGCAAACACTTTATCTCTCTCTGAAAATTACAGGCAGTATCACTTAAACTGCAAAAACTTTATCTCTCTCTCTCTCAATATAAATTCTAGTAAGGCAGTGCCGTCTATCCGTTGCTCCCACTGCAATAAAATACTATATATCGCCTTTACTGCGATAAATTAATGTCTTGAGTGATCAATCTCAAAATTTTACGTCTCTCTCAACGCAAGAATCAGTGTCCTCTCCAGTGTTACGAGTTGGAAGAGGGGTGTGCCCTCGAGTGTTACGTTGGGGATTACTAAATTATAAATTTAGGTGTTCGACTGCATTTAAATCGAGAGGTTTTAGAAATTACTCTGCCATACCATGCCACATACACTAATAACAATTTCGAGTAAGTTATATCAAGGACCTTGTAGGGCCACAAATTTATTACCTAAAAGTCCTAACAATTTCGTCTATCTTACATATCAAAAGACAACATCAGCAGCATCAAATGAAAATACTAAAATACATAACTATAAATCTCCTCTAGAGTCTTAAGAGATTTGAGACTCTATATCATTCTGATTCATTCACAGTTTACTTAGTAATTATTTATCTTCAGAAATATAGACTGCCTACTACTTCACAAATAATATACTTATGTCTCAGACGACAATATTAACTCATTTAACTGCTTATAAAGGATCAAACCGTCAAGACACACTGACGTAGTTAAGATAGATCTAGATCTGTTCTAGGATGGGCTGGCAATCCCCAGCCTCATCCAGACACATCAAATTACAATTTACAAATGTGTATATCAGTCACTCTTTCTAGATCTTAATTGCAAGTAAAACTTTATGGTCTTGCATTCCCTTGGTCGCACTTCTACTGGAAAGTTAGGGTCAGATTCACATCATCTCGAATCATTTTGATGGACTTACGATTGGTTCCCTGAAACGATTTCAGGGAACTGGAGAAAAGAGCTGTGGGTTATTTTCATTGTCTATCCAGGACATAGACATGACGTTAACAGTCTTATGGTTCCCTCTGGCTGAACCTTAGCCGACACCTTCGCAGAATAGGATACGCTGCATGGAGTGAGGTAGCATAAACATGTCACCGCTTATCTTCTGCAAATCACGTGACTGCTCAAATTTGATTGGTGCATCCACTTCGAGCTCCGCTCGCAGCGCCAATAGATTCTATTAATAGTAACAGACAAAGTCAGACTTAGGATGTCAAAACCTTTCGCAAAGTCTCTACACCCTAAACGTTTTATGTACGAATTTATTCACCCCTTATTCGCCCCGTCTTTCCCTGTTAAAGTACACCCAAACTACGGGGTTGCAAACTGCATCGTCACTGTTAATTTATCCATTCGTTCTATCCTGACCCACTTTCTTTCCATCTCTAAGAAAAGCGTTACAAAAACAAACTGTCCACGAGAACAGTTCAAGGACGTTTGGACTGACTAAAATCAATGATGCCATGTAATAAACAATGCGTGACCCAGCACGGCAATTCAAATCCTAATCCTGACACTGATGTCGTGCATTTTACATGAAAAGTCACTCCCAATGCGAAATATTGGGGATTCCTATTTAAGTATTTTCCTTCCCTTTATCGCTATTTTCGTTATAGCCATTTTCAGTTTAACTGTTCTCCACTATATCTGTACTATGAGAAACAGAATTTATTTGGGAAAAAGACTTCATGCAGAAAATCTACTTCAAAACGTGGATGCAGGTGGACATAACTAGAAAAATGGGGGACATTTATGACATTAAAAATGCCTTCATAAAAAGTAGAAATAGTGAAAATCACATGCTTCATAGATGAGTTTTTAAAAAATAATTCATACTTATGTACATGTATATATGCCGCCTGTAATCTACAGACAAGGTACAACATGTAGAAGCCAATGATAGTGCAGGTATTTGGGTTCTACATGTATGTGGTCTCATTCATTCAGTCATCATTATAATTATTCAATAACTCATTTAGAATGAATATGAAATGATTTTAAAATACATCAAACAAAAATCAGTGAAAATTCAGCGATAAATATGAATGATCAGCATGTCAGGAAGTTTTGATACTACATAACTTGAAACATAAAATGCATACATGCACTAGGCCTACATCTGTCTTCAAGAAACTGACATGAAAATTAATAAATGTATTCTTATAATGATATTGAAATATGACATATACTTAAAAATGTGCAACTGTCCATTTGTATCTATCTAAGAATGTTCCAGTTATTGGCAAGTACAAGCAGTATTATAAATATACATCATATGAAAACTGGAGTCTGAGATTTGTTTTGATTTTCTTTCAGATTGCTAGGCTATCTTTGCCCAACTATACAACGGATCACACGGTGACTATAATGTCACTCACATCACTTTGTAGAAGGCAAAAAGCATTGACACCAAACAATATTATATACTTGTACTTACAGTTATTAGTATATTAAATCTGTAATCTTTGTTAATTAATCATCATTTTCAGATTATTTGACTGAAAAGTAAGTGGTAAGTAAATATGATACACAAGTTCCATTGGCATAAACGTCATGGTGTTAACAATGGTCACTAAACAAAGATGTAGAATGCAAAGGTATGTTTCTTAATTCTGAACAGACATATTTTTAAATCTGTTAAGAAGTTGATCATGAGAATCACATGATGATACAAGAGGAAAGAATGACTGACTGGGCATATCAGGCAGCTCCGTGACAATTCTTGCTGCCTCTTTATGTTGTACCTTAACATGAATCAGCAAACGAACCAAGGGATTATGATGTGACTGCTTGATTTCCTGACCAAAGGTCAGGTAAAAATAAGGCTTGGGAATGTCTGTATTTTCTTTTCGGTAGTACTTTTCTACTGCATCTGTGAATGCACCACGGAAGTCGAAAACCTTAGTTGGTTGATCATTTTTGCGATCAAGCAACTGGCTTTGAGCTACACCATCGGAGACAAATACTCTTGTTCTGCACAGTCGTTGGGCATAAATATCACCATCTTTCATGGTCAAGATCAGTCCCCTCTCACTGCTGCAAAGTAGTTCCTTGATGTAGGCTTCCTGGTCTTGTGTTATTAGTTGACAAGCTTCAGCTGGTGGCATTTTTATCTGCTTCACATTTTTAGGACCATACATTCTCTCTTCAATCATTGTATCACCCAGTGAAACATGTTTTTCTCCAAAGAACAGTCTGCATCCTTTCTCATCTACTGTTTCTTTAAGCATTTCATTATCTGAACAATAGAAGAGCTGTACAAACATTGCATGCTCAACTGTCCGTGACTGAGGAAAAGCAGGATTTGTTGCGAAGTTCCTCTGGTCTTGCATTGATAGACCTGTGCTAATGATCTCTAGTGGAGGGGGCAAATCAGGGCGGTACAAATCTCCAGAGTCCAAGGACATTAGATCTGATGGCAGACTGCTTTTCATGCTTCCACTTTCTGGTTGTGTCAGTTCAATCTTTATTTCTCCCAATTCTTTCGGCAAAGTCAGTGGTTTCCCGGCCCCATCCATCATCACCATGTTTGTTGTTGAAAAATTCTGAGAAGATGAAGGTGTCTGAAGCATAAAGTCACCTCCCATGGGTATGTTGTAATTATCATAGCCAGTCAGCTCTGATACAGCAGTTGTAGTACCATTTGGGACTGGACGAGCCTGTGGAGCTTGTGGGGTAACAGGGACAAGATGCTGAAGAAAGCAACTGTTTCCTTCTTTAGCCAGGTTATTATAGCCATTCACTGAAGAGCTATCATGGTCATAGACGACAGTGGGAACATTATTCAATTGATTTGGGCCAGGAAATTTTTCTTCAAGGAAATTAGGGGGAGGAGGTGTCTGGGAATCTTCTAGTAAGTCTCTCGGATATGGTGAACCAGAATACACTGACATTGAACTAGCTGGACTTATGCCTCCATCAGTATCTTCCTTACTAGCGGAATCAGTTCTTGGATTTGCTGGCAGATCAATGAACTGATAAACTCTATATGGATTAGGATCCTCCATTTTGTGTTTTTCTGGCAATTCCTTGATTTCAGGAATCTTTTTCAAGGCACATCGGAGGCGGGTCTTCCATACCGGATATTCAGGTTCATCTCCTTCCTGATAACGTCCTGTGTACTTTGCCCATTCCTTGAACACCTGTGAATCTCTAGATACCCAATCCCTATTGTTAAAATGTCTCCAAGGTATTTTGAAAGTTCTCTCCTGAACGTTGTCCCAAACTAGACCTGGGCACTCACCACTGTTAATCATTCTCTCCAACCATGGTCGCAGCCGTTTGCGAGATTCTCTCTGATGTTCCATTTCTTCTAAAAAAATAAACAAAACGAACAAGGCTCAAAATTTGCAAAAATACTCCTATTACAGTCATGTACCTCACCAGTTGGTATAAGTCATTACAAAATTGCAACACAATGACAAGCATATATACTGAAAAATAAGAATTATAACTAATGCACTGAAAAGGCTTTCAGATTATTTAGAATTCACAAAAGTTAATATCTAAAACTTGCGTTTAATTTTGTAATCTGCTTTTATGTCAAATTCTTTGATGTGTGCTGTTATTCTTGACAAATAATTTTTTTATTTATTAAAATCTAATCTTCCAAAAGGTTATAAATCATAATTCATTCAACAGTAAATAATTGACTGCTCAGTTAATATAGGCTACTAATTTGAATTTTTAAATACTCATCTAAGACGCCTTTAAATTCACATGATGGTAATTGCTTGTTTTGCAAATATTTCATTCAATTCTTGTATTATAATGTATTGTACATGTGTAATGAATTCAAACAAATCCAAAGCTGCGGTACCGTTATATGCTCTCAAATTTATCCATTTTTGTAATTGTTTTGACTATAATCTACCTGATAATACTCATCTGTGAATTACAGCTACTCATAGTTACAGTTGTCATAAGACAAACCTACCACTTTGAAAATATACAAATAAATATAATGCTCAACAAAAAAAATAAAATCAGATCTCAGGTGAAGCTATTAAGACTGCCTCGAGCAAGAATTATGTTCCCATTTGTGGCTTGAATAGCCTGTTACTTTAATAGCTTTTCCTGCTAACTGCCTAAGCCTACTCCTTTAAAAGAAAGCTTTTATGGTATCTGAAAGTCAATAAAAACTTTCCACTAAGGGCCAACGTGAATAAAAAATTATAATACTTTCGCAAAGTGGAAGTGATCTCTTCACTATAATGTAGCAACTGCACTGGTACTTTACAACAAATCATTTTACATTACGAATGTAAAACACTGCACATGCACCTTCTATTAGCATTTATTGTTTTAGTTATTGGTGTTGTTTTTTTCTTTGATTCCATATAATATGTAAACTTTTAACCATTATCATTAAAGTGTTATATAGATCTGGTCTAGGCTAGATCTAACTCCAAACAATTATTTTGTAACGTAATATATGACTACTCACAGCACAGTCGGGTGCAAACTGTCCAACGTTTGTCGGTTTCAGATATGAAGTTCATCTGCTTCCAAGAAGGTTGGCTGAAGAACCTTTTATACTTGATAATTCTAAGACTGAAAGCTGAAAGTGTTTACGAGAAGGCAATGTCTAAAAATAGATTAACAGGAAAACCCTAAGGTACTTGTCCATCGAAACCGAAACAGCATGCGGTGTCATACTTTTATAATCTCCGTTTTGTTTGTGATTATGTTGAATTGAATTTAATTATTTAAAATATTTACCCACCCACCCCCCCCCCTCCTTCCACCCCAGATAAAAAGCCCTGCTACACAAATAAGTGATATTTCTGTAAATACTGTTCGTACACTCTGTGTTGTTTTTTTTTTTTCACAGTTAGGTAAGTATCCAAAAAATCCCATTCCTATGATGGAAGCAAATCATTACAGAACACCGTAATAAATAGTTTTGGCACATCACTTGGGGAAGTTTCGGTTGTCACATGACAGATCCTGTTTCGTAATAGACAGTGGACCCTGACCCTGGTACCCGTAACTGGGTACCGGTATTTCACAGACAGAGCAAGCATTCGGTCTTGCAGAACGGAGAAATCCGAATTAAAATATTATAGGTTTTAAATTTCCGTTTTGACAGATTGAGAATGAGTAAACAGAATGAGTAAATATATTTTAAATCATTCAAAAGAGGGATCTATTGCTTTATCCCCCCTCCAATGCCGGACGTAGGCATATGCTGAATAAGCTTTAGCTTAGGGCCTCACAAACCGCAGGGGCCTCACAGAATTTCAGAAAATATTGTTTATTATTTATTAAATCACTTGTTTCCCCGTAGACCTACAAACCAATTGCCATTAAATTATTTTAGAGGCAAGGGGTCCCGTTTCAGCGTGCGCCTTTGTGGGATCTCCTCGAGTGCAGTTTTTCAGCGAGGGATGTTCCGGGCCTTCTTGTATAATTTTAGGGCCTCACCAAGTCTAAACCCGGCATTGCCCCCCCCCCCCACACACACACACTTTTTTCAAAAAAAATTCAACTGAAAACTAACTAAATATAGGCTTTATGATAGAGTCATCGTTGTTTTTATACATGTCATTGAATGCGAAGCTATCTTGGGACCAATTGATCATGGGTAAATGAGGCACATAATAAACCTATAAAGGCCTGCTAGAGAACGGAGTAGGCTAATTTATCATGACATTTTATTTTAAATAGAACTGTGCATTTAAATTATTTTGTTTAATGTTTTTAAAATTTCTGTTAGTGTTCTAATTATTATTTATATTATCAATATTTGCTAAACAATAACCAAAATGGTAGGAAGAGATATGGGAGGCACAGAAATGGTAGGGACCTACATGTATAGTGATAATAATAGCGATTTAAAGTAGCAGATAGGGGCCCTAGTTGGTATAGGCTTAATTAAGTGTAACAAACTGAAAAACGCCTTTGAAATAACTAAAATATAGTTATAAAGAGAGAACTACGTAGATGGGTGTAAAAGCATTGATATTAAAATGAATTTTCTGGAGACTGAGTGTGCTAATACCACATCTGTTACGATGCTTCATTGTGACCTAAAGACGGAAAATAATGATTATATATATACTTACTGCTGCTTAAAACAGCGTGTCATAAGGCCAGTGAATATCAACCAGCAATAATAACACCAATGTCCTTAAAATCAGAGTTTTTTCCCCCAGTGAGATGAAGAATGCCCTAAAGGCGTGCAGTTTTATTCATAATCATAGATCGAGAGTCAAACATACCCCTTACGCAGTTTGGTTCTATTTTAATGTATTATGATCCCATTAGGCTACACTGAATATTTTGACACTGGGTACACTTGCTGACACTCTCACTCAGTATTGACCCCCCCCCCCCCTTTCTCCTTCTCTCCATTTTTACTAACACAACCATAATTGTTATCATTATATGTCCACTGTATGGCATTTAACATTATTACACGCATAATATTTAACCGGCAAAGTATGAAATTCAGGCAGGTGAATTAGAGCTACCATAGTTATTTAAGCAGAGAATGAAAGTACTATAATTAAAAGTTGTCTTTTTTTTTCTTCTTCTATTTTTTCTCCTTTTTTCTAAATGGGCAGTCATATCTAGTGAAAAATGAAACTAAAACACACGAAATCCTATTATAGTTATTTTCAAAAAATAAAGTACGGAGATTAACTAGTGCTAATAGCAGAGGTGAATTACTAAAGTTGAGCGTGATAAAAAGTCATAAAGTGTCTGTTTCTTTTGTTTTGAATTGAAGAGTCATATTCAGCAAAATATGAAACTAAAGCTTGCGAAAGTCTATTAAAGTTCATTAAATTACCAATTCAAATATCATAAATGGATGATCAAAGTAAAATTTAATCTGAAAATCCAATCAATCATTATTATACTTTGCCTGATTGTCTTTTGGCATTCTATATAATGCCTAGGCAATGTGTATACATGTAATATTAAATACTTCGTACTTTGCCGTCTCCTTTTCCGCATTCTAAAGAATGCTTGCTTTCATACTTTACCGGTAACGTTTATAATTGTTATACATTGTTATAGGTGTGCATATATAGGCCTACATAATATACGTCATGTATATCCATAACACATTCAATACCTAAAAATTGATACACGTCTTCCATTCCTTCTTTGTTCCTTCCCTTGAAACCTTAAATTCTTTCTCATTAAGATTGGACACACCGTGAACGTGCCCTATTTCGTTACCCCGCCTATTTAATTTCCAGAATTGATATTTCCCTGGGTCCCTGTCTAGGCGTACAATAATACAATTAATTAATTTCAAAAGGCCTAAAGGTCGCGGTCCTAGATATCTTACCCCTCCCCCCCGCCTTTTTTTCCCCCACACACACACCATTACGCTTCAGCCTGGGTCATAAGAAGAAAGAAAACAAGATAAAACAAAAAAAGTTGTGGTATTTGTGGCGCCCTACTGGTGTGGACAGACAGACACAAGAAAAAGTTTTACAAACAGAACAATGAATGTAAAAAAAAACAACAACAAAAAAACGTACGTCTACCCCCATTGCAACGCATCGCATGTGACCTAATCTACATGTACTTTACCAAGCCGTTTTGGAGACGGCGTTCAGGGAAGATGAAGTGTTATTTTACCTCTTTGTCTGAGCTGGAAACAGCGCTGAAGAACTATCTTTAACCACAACTCATCGGCGAGAATTCGATAGAAGAAATGGGCTACAGGGCCTACCCGCTGAACAACCCAGGTTGCGCAATGGAACCAAAGATATTATAATGAAAAAAAAAATTTGATATCTTTAATAGAACTGAGCTGAGAAAAGCCCATCAGCAAGAGTGTCAAGTTCGGATCCGGCTTGCGTTCCGCTTTTTCACTGTCATGTACTTCATGTCTTTTCCCTTCTCTTTTTCGGGTATTTTAAAAATATTACATGTGTTTCGAAATCCTTCAGTGATTTTCAGCCACTGCATGGTTTTTATTTCAACGTAATTTCAACGTAATTCACAATAAATATATATTATATAGGCCTATATTAATATGATCTACCTCGTAAGTGGAACGGAAGACTTCGGTAGGGAAGGCATTAAGTTAATAAACGTAGCCCTAAATTAATTAAAACATCAAAACATTTACAGCCCGTAACTGCTTTTTGTTTTTTGTTACCTAATTATTATTATTATTATTATTTACAAAAATCCGACGATGTAAGTTAATTATTTAGCTGGATGTGAAAGGTTCTTATCTCATCTGTAATTTGCACCCCCCCCCCCGCCCCCCATTGCTCCAAATATAAATAATGCTCTCTTGTCCTCGTATTCTTTTCCTTCTTCTACCCCCCCCCCCCCCACGTTCTCCAATAATTCTTCCTATCATTTTTTCCTTTTCTATCCTGTTGATCCCTGAAATCTCCCCTCCCCCGCCTAGCCCCCTCTCTTTTCCTCCCCACACTCTCTCTCTTTTACTTGCTAAAAAAAAATGTTATCCTTTTTTTTTTTCACTGTCTATTAGAATCTGCTTCTTCTCGGAGCTCTGAGAGAGAGAAAAAAAGAAGGCTTCCTTGTCATCCATGGAACTGCAGCGATATCCCTCCTCCCCATCCTTATTATTATTATTATTTTGTTGTTGCTGAATTTTTCCATCTCCTGCCTGATCAAGTCGGCCGGGTCACCTTAGTTATGTAATGAAAATATTATAGATCTGGAAGTGAAACCAAAAGAAACGAAAGCCGGAAGTTGCCCATGTTATGAAACTAAAATGGCTGCGCCCTTCAGACAGTTGTTGCCCAGCAGAATTCTCACACTTTCATGTGAACGATCAATCATTTCCAGCAGAATAAGAACAAACAAATATATCAACGGGTTTAACTTACGGAGGCTTTACACTTCCAACAATGGGAGGAATCAGTGGCATTCAAAATCGAAAGTGTGGTATGTCGGAGCAGTAGGCGCCGGTGTTATAGCAGCAGGTGTACTGAAAAAACTTGTCAGTAGTGACTGGCAAGCTGTGAAAGTTTATGCAGAAGATGAAGTTGAACGGCCGTCTTTCAGAGTATCAAGACGGGTTAGTTGGTTGATATGTGAGCTATTACAAATGTATTCATAGTTTCATTTTTTAGATATTAGCCCGACCCGGTTGCAAGATGGATGGATTATTACTTGCACCTTCATTCACTCATTCATCTCTGAGAACTTCATGGTCTCTAAAATAAAAGGCCGCGTTCTTTCTCACCGCTTTGGAGAGGTGCAAAACAACCACCGTTCTTTCTCACCGCTTTGGAGAGGTGGAAAACAATCGCCGTTCTTTCTCACCGCTTTGGGGGGGGGGTGCAAAACAACGTCGTTGTTGGCCGCGTTCTTTCTCATCGCTTTGGAGAGGTGCAAAACAACCGCCGTTCTTTCTCGATTTTCATTTTGCTACAAATTCGATCCTCGAGTTTTCTCTTCTGGATTTGGTTTTTCCTTCAAGCGTTTCGGAATTTGAGATTGAAAAACAAGTGTATGTTGACTCGTCAAAGTCTTTCAACGCTCGTGAGAAGTCAAAACTTGCAAACGAACTTCCAACCTTCATAACAATACTGGTGAAATTTCAAGTTTTAAAATTGAGTGTGCTGCCGTTCACAAATGAATCAGTGAAGATTGACGAGATCAACTAATCAAGTGCAGATGTGTGACTCTGTGTAAGCCTAGGCTCCTTTGTATCTATACTATATATTTGTGGACTTGAGATTTTTCGTTGCAAAAGGCTTCTGAACCACTCAACACTCAGACTTCAAATTTTATATGGTGCTTCAGAATGGATGTAAGGGTGCACAGTTTTTAATAGAAGTCTCAAATCGGTGTATTTTTTTTTTATTGGAAATTTATTGTTTCCCCAATTTTAGATCTATTTCGAGTCATGGTTCGCCATTTTAAGGTTTCGTTATCACTTCCTGCGATGTGTTCACTATCAAACACACTAACCCGGGCGCAAACCATGCTATTGTACGGGATGCGCAGGGTGTCAACTCACAAAGGCAGAGCAGTAAGACTTATTTAAAAATAAACAAACAAAAATAAACAAATAGGAACAGGCAAGATGAAGCAGGTCCATAATAACCACCTAGAACTGAAACTAATATTCAAACCGATTTATCCCGGGCAGGGCCAGGGACCTCGGCTAGTCATTTATAAACTGCGGGCGAAAGTGAAGTATAGTCACAACAATGTGTTTGCGCATGCGGTAAAAGCGGTGTGAAAAAACGCTGTTTTTTTTACACCGCTGAGAAGCGGTGCAAAAGGACAGTGCCAAAATAAAAATGTGCATCCCATCTCACCTCTTAGTGACATATGGTGGTTAGTTGACTTTTGTCCTCAGCGAGTCTAGAACTTAGAAGTAAAACTTAGAAGATATAGGCCTAGTTATTTTAAAAATTACATGGCCAGACTGACTGAGCATCAGCGAATCAGTTTATCTACTGAGTGAACCCTGCTTCATTTCATAAACTGATTCATCATCATCATCATTGCCTTTCTCACCCTGGATCAGGGTATAGGCCACCAACAAACACTTTCCATCCCTCTCTATCATGGGCCAGCCTCTTTACATTATTCCAAGTCTTTCCGCTTCGTTGCACATCATTTTCTCTGGCTCTTCTCCACGTTCCGCGCGGCCTTCCTCTTGATCTCTTGCCCTGGGGATTCCAATCCAATACCTTCTTCGTGATGCTGTTTCCTGGCCTCCTGAGAGTGTGGCCGATCCATCTCCATCGCCTCCTACCAATTTCCTCTCTGACTGGGTGTCACAAATCCCAGACTGGGAGATGTAATAGTTTATGACAGGACGACAATCACGAACAAACAAGTTTAACACTTAACAAAACAACCCATCAGACTCACACATTTATTAAACATAATTATACATATAATAGCGCAATTACATACATTATATTATTGAAATGACTGCCGTACAACGGCCTTATTCTCACACACACTCTCCCTCGGATCCACAATCCGGTAGTTACTCCTAAAGGCACTTCGGCCTCAGCCTCTCCCCTCAGGGTCTTAATAGCACATTAATAATTTACTGGCACCGCAGTCTCTCAATATCACCTTCCTATTGTCATACACCTTAGCATTCCCCTCGCACCTCAGCAGGGCAATAACACATTATTATTTCCATAGCCATCAACATGGCAACAACATAGTATCAGTTCACTAGCCTATCAACATGGCAACAATACAGTATCTCATTCACTCTCATATCTACGTCCCTGTCCGTGGCCCGACTGCCACGACTTTATGTGCCTCTACTGTCCTGCACTGACAGCCTCACTTCTGGCCTATGTGTGGCCTCCGGCCCTATGCTGGCCTATCCCCTGTGCTCATCGAGGTGGCTCTGCGGCCCGTCCCCGACACCTACAAGAATAACATTACATTGGTATAATACCCTACCATTTCTATTCACTCCACCTCTCCTTACAACCCATGAAGCGTACACACACTAGTTCACCTTTCACTCACCACACATCTTACGGTAACACACCTCCATCGGAGTACACACTACTCACTCGCGCTACAAATCCACGAACTCACTTTCATCTATCGCTCGTGGCGCACATTGCTATATCCAATATCAAGGACTTCCACATTCCTCACATATACTTATTTACATCATGGTAATAGACGAATATAATATAATACATCAATCATAATAATCAATCAACGTTCTACATACCAGTCATTACTGGAAAGACTCTCACTAGTCTTCTCGACTGCTTCCCTTATGTCCGCCCGATGGGCTCTCATTCACAGGTCCGATCCGTAGGACCTTCTAACTTGCAGTGATAGTAATACGGCGCTTTCGCCTCATTCAGACTTCCACACCACTCATACACGCACGCTTTTCCCACTTGTCTGCATGAGTTATTTTTACTCTTCCCCTTTCACGTCTTTTCCTATCCGTCTGTCGTGAGCTCTTCTTATTCTACCCCCGCTCTGTAGCAATCCCCTTAATTGCACTCACTCCACTCGTGACATCATCCCCCACCCCAAAAAAATTAATGCAATTAATTTCAAATCGCATCAAGATGACTGTCAACGAGTGAGCGTGAGCAATACCTACACTAAAAAAACTGACCTAGCAGTTCCCCTAGTATATAAAATACCGAAATCAGGGGAAAATATGGGGATCCGTATGGCCTGCAATATGCATATATGTGTCACATCATGAATAGCTAACTAATCACAATACTTAATACAGAATCAAAAATCATTCAACCTATCAACCATTCTTCATATCATATTTATAATGTCAATATTTTAAAGTCGACTCATTCACACAGATCCTGTCAATGTTCCTGTCCTCTGATGTATAAGCTCCTGAAATCTTCCCCTAGGCTCGACTAAGGTAGTCGGCGATATGATTGCTGGTTCCTGGAATTGGTTGAATAACGAAGGTATACGGCTGTAAAGCCAATGCCCATCTAGACAAGCGTGGACTGGACGAACGATTCTTCGACAAAAATGTCAGCGGTTTGTGGTCTGTCTGGATACAAAATTCTCGTCCCATGAGATAACGTCCTAGTTTCTGGACGGACCAGACAATGGCAAGACACTCACGCTCTATCACAGAATACTTTCTTTCTCTCTGCAATAACTTCCTACTGACATAACATACAGGATGGAGACATTCGTTCTTCTCCTGTAGAAGACAAGCGCCGACACCAGAGTCCGACGCATCCGTTCTGAGGATAAAATTAGATCGAAAATCGGGTAATATCAAAATGGGTGACGATGATAATGCTGTCACCAAATTATCAAATGATGTCTGACATTCAGACGTCCACTGGACCTTATCGGGTTGTCCCTTCTTAGTAAGGTCAGTAAGAGAAGATGACAAAGAGGAAAAATTTGGAATGAACTTTCTGTAATAATTTAAAATTCCCACTAAGCTTCTGACTTGTTTCTTTGTTTTTGGGATTTGCAACCCTACTAACTTGTCAATTTTTGTTTCTTCAGGTCTCTGAACACCTCTACCCACAATATGTCCTAAGAATATTATCTCTGGACATGCCAAATCCATCTTTGCGGGCTTAGCAGTTAACCCAAAATGACGTAATCGTTGAAAAATTACTGTTAGTGTCTGAATATGATCAGACCATGTCGACGTATGGCCTGCTATATCGTCAAAGAATGACACGACATTAGGTATGTCCTTCAACACTAATCTCATTAATCGTGCAAACGTCGCTGGCGCGTTTACCAACCCAAATGGCATGACCTTAAATTGGAATAATCCAATGGGCGTTTGGAACGCCGTGTATTGTTTAGACTCCTCAGTAAGCGGGATTTCCCAATACCCTTTCGTCAAATCTATCTTGGAAAACCACGTGGACCCGGCCAATGAAGCTATTAATTCCTCCTGAAACGGAATAGGCTCCCTATCGCCTACCGTAATAGTGTTCAATCTTCGAAAATCAATACAGAACCGCACCGATCCATCAAGTTTTTTCACGAGGACGATGGGTGATGAATACGGCGATGTTGATGGTTCTATCACATCTAACTTCAACATTGACTCAACTTCCTTTATGACTCTATCTCTCGAAGAAAAAGGCAACGGGTACGGTCTAAGAAATACTGGCTTATCCGAAGTCAACTTTATTTGGTGCTCGATCACTGTAGTGCGACCCGGCAAATCCGTAACAACATCCGGAAATGACGCTAACAGGGTCTCAAGTTCCCTACTCCTTGAACTCGTAAGGTCAGGGTTAATTTTTACGTCCCTGTAACCTTGTGTCGCAGTTAACTCCGGCAATTGAATTTGTAACTCTTCCTGCGCCTCGGTGTCGCTTACGTCACAGTCCAACTGGTCTACGACCCCCGTACAAGCAGCAGAGAAGACAGTCTCCTCTGGTCTTGTCTGTGCACACAGATACTGTGGTCTCTCATAAAATCTCTGTAGCATATTAACATGGAAAACCTTACTCGCTCCATCAATGTGGATAGCGTAATCTACCTTTGAAACAACTCGCTCAATAACATAAGGACCTTTCCATGTCATCAATAACTTATTATGGTCCGTAGGTAACAACAATAGGACCTTGTCTCCTGGCTTAAAAATTCTCACTTTGGAACCTCTATCCTTACAGTCTTTTGCTCTTTTCGAAGCGATACCAGACGCTTCTTCTGCTATAGTGCGCGCTGAAGATAGTCTTTCTCTTAAATCAACAAGGTCTATCGAAACCTTTTTAAACGGTTCCGAAACCGTGGGGATCTTTATGCGTCGTCTTTTGGCACGCACTGCACGTCTTACAATATAAATGTACATCTCTGTATACTGACGGCCAATAAAAATCTTTCAGAACTCTCTGCTTGGTTCTAGCACTTCCCATATGACCCGCTAATGGAACATCATGGGCCAGACGCAATACTGTAGCAATCAACGACCGTGGCACGACGACCTGCTTTTGGACGGAAGCCACTGTGACGTACATACGGAACAGAATGCCCCCCTGGACAAAAAAAGAAGATGACCCGTTCTTATATCTCCTCGTTTTCTCGGTTCGCGCTTCCCCAAAACATGGGTTTAATGATGGGTCCTCCCTTTGTAATCTCGCCAAGCGCTCTGGCGTGATATCTAGGTTGACCGCTGGCGTAGCCAAAGGTCTAATCTTATCTTTATCAGCTACCCGTCGACGTGTTTCGACCGCGGCGCAAAAGTCAATACCTTTTGATTGCGACCATGCTTGCACGTTCTCATCGGAAGGGGAAACTACCCGTGATACATTCCCAATGATGAGCTGGGCGCCTGGAAAACAACCAACGACTGCTTCGACTTCCCCGCTAAGGAAAGGTGTATCTATCATTATTCTTGCCATGGGCAATTTCTCAATGGCCCCCGAAAATTGGATGCACGGGACAGTCTCACCTGTAAGCTGTGAATCCCGAATGCAGTCCCTATGCACTCCCACAACGGTAGATCCTGTATCTCGTAAAACCGAGACCGGTTCGTCCCCAACAAACCCCGGGTAAACCCTAAGACCACCTCCTGTATGACATGAATTTATAACGGGGATCTTTCTCCCACAAGGTAAAACACCGGAAGATAATAACTTCTCACAACTGGGACACTTAGAATACTGTCCGCCTCCGTTGTCCGATGTAACACACGCAGCCGCATGATGAAATTTATTTGGGGAACATGGACTGGAGCTACTGTCCACGTTCGCCGCTATCCTACCTGCAGGGCAGTTCACGCTGATGTGATCTGCTCTTCCGCAGTTCCAACACTTCGCGGCCCTACACTCGCGGGAAAAGTGACCCACGCGTCCGCAAGTCCAACACTCCGCTCCCTGTGCTGCCCTAGGCCTGGGTCCCCGTGACCCCTCGCGACCGGAACTAGAGTCCCTATGCCGTCGGTCATCGGCAAAGGTCACAACTCGCCCCCGGCCATTACCGCGACCTAGCCCTCCTGCTCGGTCAAACTTACCGGGTCCATATGCAGGGGATTGGTGATAGCCCCTACGCTGCCCCTGGGCTTGCCCATTATAGGCACCACGCTGACGCGACCTGTCCCTAAGTCCTGCCGGCGACCCCTCGACAACGGCGACGTACCCAGCATCTTGGACGTACGCCCTGGCGACTGGTTTGGACGGATGCGCCGTACGGTATGCCTCCGCCAACTTAGACGCCTCCTGCACCGTCGCGGGTTCGTTCTCTTTCAGGAAAGCCACCAGATCTTTGTGGCACGACGCGTACAGCTGGTCACGGATCATTAGGTCTTTCAGTTTAGCGAAATCCGTGCCCACATGCGCCAAGTCTACCCAGTTCGCGAAATACTCCGTTAGTCTCGCGACGAAGGCAGCAAAGTCCTCCCTGGTATCTGCACGTGCTCGCCTAAACTGCTCCCGGAAATATTCCTCGGTACGCGCAAATCGGCGAAGCAGCAAAGCCTTCAGCTTATCGTAATCTTGCACGTCTTCGCGCTGTAGCTCTTTAAAGTATGTTAACGCTCGCCCCTGCAACAGAGACGCCAGGTACGTGGCCCATAATTCCTTATTTTCCCCCCATTGCAATTGTGCGTTCAGCTCGAACCTGTAAAGGAAGGCGTCTATGTCGTCCTTCCGGTCGTCGAACGTGGGGAGCTTAATCCGAACACCACCTTTATTGTGTACCTGCCGCTCAACTGTTTCCGTTGGCGTATTCTTTTTGATTTCCAACTCGGCTATTCTTATTCGCGCCTCTCTCTCCTGCTGCTTATCTTCTAACTCCTTTAACTTTAACTCCCTCTCCTGCTCCTTATCCTTAGCCTCTCTTTCCTGTTGCCTAAACTCCCTTTCCTCTTCTCTCTGTCGCTCTTGAGCCTCTTTTTCTGTCTGCCGCTCTCTATCCTTAGCACGCTCATCGCGCAAATCCGCCTGCTGTTCTTTAATCCAGCCGCGTAGCTCTTCTCCCTCCAGGCCAAGTTCCTTACCCAACTTCATTAGTTGTTGGAGTTCCGCCATTTCACCGATTTATGGTTATGGTATCTATTATAAGACGACCAACCTGTCGGTATGATCACTAACGATACGACCAGAGACCTGAGATCACACCAGATATAACAATACCCAGTTGTTTCAAATACAATTCAGAAATTTACCTTTACAGCACAACTAATTCTATATCTATAAAATGTATAGCACTATTAATTATAAAAGAAAATAGAAACGACAAGAATGAAGAAATATAGTAGAAGGACCACAAGTACGTCAAGGACAACGAACCAGACTAGGACAAAGACGTAAAAAAGAAAATATAATGGAAAAAAAAATTGCAACCTAACTACGCCGATTACACAACACGGTACGAACAAGAACAGAGTCTGAAAAAAAAGAACGTATCTACAAATAGGGAAGAGAGGGACAAGAGAAACGTCTTCCTAAAACAACGAGGAAGATGGAACGGCACAATCTAAACAAAAATACAGGTCCCTACAGAACTGTTCACTGTGATGAACGAAGTTCCTAGATTAGCCCACCTCCCGAAGAGGACAAACTACGCTCACCACAGCAAACCCGCGCCACCGCCCGTATAATCAATTACGACAACAAAAACAGCAAAAACAGGGAAAAAGACAGATTAAAGGAACAGCCCACAATCCAGGGCACAAAAATTTGGACTTTTACTTAACTTTGACCCTAGATTTCGATTTCTCCCCTTCCTCGGAGCTCTGGCTGCTTGACCTCTACAGGCTGGCACGCACACTCTGCAGAAATTTAAGTCCACATTAATACCTATTCATAGCAATACATGCATCAATATATATTATTAGTCATAAACATACATAAATCATACCATCATGAAATTTCCATTCATCCCACGAACAAAGACAACAGCATGAATTCCTAGCACAACAGAAAAACAACTAGATATAACGAATACACAATGTCAAAATGACCACAGGTAAACAGGACGAGCCCCCAGTGTCACAAATCCCAGACTGGGAGATGTAATAGTTTATGACAGGACGACAATCACGAACAAACAAGTTTAACACTTAACAAAACAACCCATCAGACTCACACATTTATTAAACATAATTATACATATAATAGCGCAATTACATACATTATATTATTGAAATGACTGCCGTACAACGGCCTTATTCTCACACACACTCTCCCTCGGATCCACAATCCGGTAGTTACTCCTAAAGGCACTTCGGCCTCAGCCTCTCCCCTCAGGGTCTTAATAGCACATTAATAATTTACTGGCACCGCAGTCTCTCAATATCACCTTCCTATTGTCATACACCTTAGCATTCCCCTCGCACCTCAGCAGGGCAATAACACATTATTATTTCCATAGCCATCAACATGGCAACAACATAGTATCAGTTCACTAGCCTATCAACATGGCAACAATACAGTATCTCATTCACTCTCATATCTACGTCCCTGTCCGTGGCCTGACTGCCACGACTTTATGTGCCTCTACTGTCCTGCACTGACAGCCTCACTTCTGGCCTATGTGTGGCCTCCGGCCCTATGCTGGCCTATCCCCTGTGCTCATCGAGGTGGCTCTGCGGCCCGTCCCCGACACCTACAAGAATAACATTACATTGGTATAATACCCTACCATTTCTATTCACTCCACCTCTCCTTACAACCCATGAAGCGTACACACACTAGTTCACCTTTCACTCACCACACATCTTACGGTAACACACCTCCATCGGAGTACACACTACTCACTCGCGCTACAAATCCACGAACTCACTTTCATCTATCGCTCGTGGCGCACATTGCTATATCCAATATCAAGGACTTCCACATTCCTCACATATACTTATTTACATCATGGTAATAGACGAATATAATATAATACATCAATCATAATAATCAATCAACGTTCTACATACCAGTCATTACTGGAAAGACTCTCACTAGTCTTCTCGACTGCTTCCCTTATGTCCGCCCGATGGGCTCTCATTCACAGGTCCGATCCGTAGGACCTTCTAACTTGCAGTGATAGTAATACGGCGCTTTCGCCTCATTCAGACTTCGCACGCTTTTCCCACTTGTCTGCATGAGTTATTTTTACTCTTCCCCTTTCACGTCTTTTCCTATCCGTCTGTCGTGAGCTCTTCTTATTCTACCCCCGCTCTGTAGCAATCCCCTTAATTGCACTCACTCCACTCGTGACACTGGGCTCTGTCTTGTTCTTTTCCATACAATTTCATTGCTGACCTTGTCTGTCCATCTGATCTTAAGTAGCTTCCTCAAACATCTGTTGATGAAAACTTGGATTCTCTTTATGCAGGCCTGAGACGCATTCCAAGTCTCACATCCATACAACAGGACTGACTTCACGTTCGAGTTGAATATCCTCAGCTTTGTTTTTAGAGATATATCCTTGGTTCTCCAAATCTTGCTTAAGGACGTGAAAGCTGCCTGTGCCTTTCCAATTCGTGCTTTGACTTCTGCCTCTGTTCCTCCCTTATTGTCAATGATACTACCAAGATAGCAGAAGGACTCTACATCTTCCAGTGGTTGATCTCCTACTCTGACTTGTGCGCTTGGGAGTGCAACAATTTTTAGGACCTTCGACTTCGCAGGATGTATCCTCAATCCAATAGATTCTGAAATTTTGTTTAGAGCTGTAGTCTTTGCTTGCATCTGGTCGTGTGTGTGCGACAATAGTGCCAAGTCATCTGCAAAATCTAGATCGTCCAGCTGTGTCCATGGGGTCCATTGTATGCCATTTCTTCCTCCACTGGTGGTTTCTTTCATAAGCCAATCAATCACCAGGACAAACAGAAATGGGGACAGCAAACAACCCTGCCTAACACCAGTCTTGATATCAAAGCTGTCAGTAAGCTCGCCATCGTGTACAATTCTGCAACTTGTCCCGTCGTACATGCTCTTGATAAGGTTCACCATCTTCTCTGGGATTCCATAATGTCTCAATATTCTCCACAGTGTTTCTCTATCGATGCTATCAAAGGCCTTCTCGTAGTCAAGGAAGTTCACTATCAGTTGGGAGTTCCACTCTAGCGACTGCTCTACTATGATTCTCAGCGTGGCGATCTGGTCGGTGGTTGATCGGTTACTCCTGAAACCAGCTTGCTCCTCACGAAGTTTTGGGTCTGTTGCATTCTGTATTCGCTTGAGAAGAATCCGATTGAAAACCTTTCCTGGGATGGAGATAAACTGATTCAGTCACCTATAAATTATAATACCCTAAACCCAAGGGGTAATAAAAATTAAAAGACTTTTCCAAATTGCAATTAACCGCTTAGTCAAGTTAGTGTGTTATATATGCTGTTGTAATTGTATTACTTTTAAATTGTATCATTTTTATAAAAAAAAAAGCCATTTCCAGTGCTTTTTTCCTGTTGAGACCTTTTTTTATTTTTGGCTTGCAGGGGATTTCTATTGCAGTGAAAATATTGGGACTCTTATATCCTTTTTTAATCTGGCAGAACAATGCAGTAGGCCAATATTTCTCTATAACTATAGATTATTTTTTTTCATCAGCCAAATAAGACATAGATTATTAACCCTCATGCTCCGATGGGCGTCGAAGGATGGCATCAACTTTACAGGCGTTCACTTTGCATGGGCTTATCAATACAGCAAGGTCAAGCTGACAGTGCCGCGCACAGGCTGTATTTTCAGGAGGTCCTCCGCCCGTCCGCGCCAGTCAAGAAAACACACTAAAGAGAGGACTTTTGAGTGGGCTTATCAAAAGGTTGGGTTTAGTATTTGTACGGGACAAAGAAAGAAGAAAGAAGGAACGAAAGCGCGGGTTAGGGGAGGTCTTCATCATTATTATGTTTGTTAACTTTTTGGTAAGTGGCGCGGACGGGGGGAAGACCTTCCATATTTTCTCTCATCAGGTCACTGTCCTTTTTAAGACATAACTGCTGTCTTATTGCTCATTGTATCTCTTCTAAACCAAAGGCATTGTGACAAAGACATGTTAACCAGTGAACCACTGGTCAGAATCACAAAGAATAAGCTTTCATTCAAAGGCTGTCCCCACACTATCAAAAGGTGTAACATCGACATGCAAACTGTTGCTCAATAAATTTGCAATATTGTCAGATTATCTCATTTTCTCACCAGCTGACCATCATGATAGAGTAGTCTGTATCTAAGAACCAATCAGAAACAAGCTCTGATATGGCCTTTGCCCCAAATGCCCACATTAAAGAAGAACTCATCTGTTTAGGTTCAAACCACTTTATTGGGTAAAAACAGGTGATGGATTCATCTGTGAACGACGTAAATAATAATACAGAGTATAAGTATGACATATATATAATATACCAGTACAGCTATGACTCACACTCTCACACAGTACATGAACTAATCATACAGCATAACCGTACATCCCCCCCAAGTTCATGGTAACTACTGATCTCTCCTATTTCTTAATCTCCTCCCCCCATGCTCTGGAGGTTTCACTTCTTCTTTTAGACCTGTTCTGTTGTGGGGGAGAAGACGTTTCAGGGCTGCAGGAAGTCTTGCATCAGCCTCCTTAGGTGGCTCTGGGGGTTGGGGCTCAGAGGATGGTTCTGGGGCCACTATCTGCTCCTCAAATTGTTCATTGACAGGATTTGTTTCGGCATGTGCTTTGTCAGTTCCAGATGGGTACTCTTATCCCATAGGAGTTTTCTCCTCTGAAGGTGGAATAACCCCAAAGTCATTTGAGCTACTCCGTGCTGGTGCTGGCTGAATGACCATGCTAGCAGGCTGGAACTGGTGCAGGAAGCGTCGGTTCCTTGATGTTAAACGGCCTGAGCCATCGATCTTAATGGTGCACTGGTCGTTTGTGCCAGCATCAACAACTATACCAGTTCGGTCCCATCGCTTAGGACTATTGCCAGTCTGGTTTTGGACAAAACATCTGTCACCAATGGACATCTTGCCCAAGTTTCTTGCATGTTCATTGAGCTTCTCTGATGTCTTAACAAACCTCGTTCGCAGGGCAGTTTCCTTGGCAGCCCATGCTTCTCTCCAAATAGGATTTATGGCTTTATTGCTGAATTTCTCAAGTCTACTCACGAACGAGAAAGAATCTCTAATAGGATGTCCAAAAACAATTTCAGCAGGTGACAGTTTGCAATCAGGGTCTGGGGTGTTCCTGAGTTGCAGGAGGGCTTTCAGGAATTTGTCACTGTCAAGACTTCCTGATGGGTTGACGTTGGATCTAAGTAAGCGCTTGACCGATTTGACTGCCACTTCGGCACAGCCATTAGATTGTGGGTGGTATGCAGATGATTTCCTATGGTATATGCCCCATTTAGACAGAAAATCTTTTGTCTGGCTGGCAGCGAATTCAGGACCCCCATCTGATGACAACTCTTCTGATACCCCGAATGTGGCAAAGAATTTCCGGAGACGTGCAATAAGGCCTCTCGCTCCAGCATGGGCACTTCCGGTGGGGGTGGAATACACCTCGGGCCACCCTGATAGTCGGTCACCGATCACTAGGTAGTGGTGACCCCCATAGTCAAAGAAGTCTGCAAAGACTTTCTCAAATAGGGTTGAGGGGGGGCAGGCAGGAAATGAAGGAAGTTGAGCTTGAGATGGTGCATTTGTGTTACAATCCATGCACTTGGCTCGAACTTGCTGAATGTCCCTGGTCATTCCTGGCCAAAATACAATTGACTGAGCCCGTAGCTCCATTGATGAGACTCCTTGGTGGGCGGCATGAAGGCCATCACCAATGGTCTTCCTTAGGGATAGTGGTATGACTGCTCTATCCTTGTAGAGGATTACACCACCTGAGACATAGAGAGAATCGAGATACCCAGAGTACTCGTTCAACTCTGGCTTGACTTCCCGCTTCTCACCGTTTGGTGATGTAAGGACATTAAATAGGGCAGAGAGTACGCTGTCCTTTTGGGTTTCTGAGGCTATGCGGTCACACGTAATCAAAGTTGAGCATGGATTCCAAGTGCTGTCTTCCTGTGTTTATTCAACACAGTCTATACAAAAGCTAGTAACGGACTGAAATATTTTGAGTTCTTTTACCGCCTCGTGGAAGTTTGATGGGTTTAGCCGTAAAAATTATTGAATTCCTCGAAATGAATCCATCATAAAGAAAAACTCGTCTGTTTAGGTTCAAACCACTTTATTGGGTGTATGTATCAGTATGGACGAAACCATTTTTTTAGGCTTGGGGAGGCATGGCTAGTTATCATGCTTCGTTCTCACAAAAATTACAGCTGTCAGTTTGGTATCATGTCAGATTATTGGTTAGTAGAGACAAAGGTTTTGCTGGTTAATTCATTAAAATATCAAGGGTGATTTATCAGGCAAAGCATTAGCAGCGAATGTTTTCATACCGATCAAATACAAACCAAACCATGTGGACAATGGTAATGTGGTCATCGCACATCGGCAGTGGTCAGTGCCACCCAGATAAGATTCTCCGTGAGTAAGGTCACTGGCCGGACAGCGGGCTTTAAGCCGTCATGTGCGGGGTGAGCGTTAAGTATTGGCTGCTGTTAGGGGCTTATATAATAAAAATAGATTACATTGTAATCCATTATTGATTTTCCAGCATTCATTCAACCCAGCTCGGTATTTTCTGTTTGGCTTTGTAATTAGACTAGATGTGCCCCTTACCATATTCGTAAGTATTTGTTTCTATATCTGAACATTTTTCTTTCTGTTGTTAGGTACTCATAGTATTTTACATTGTAATCCATTGCTAAACAATGAACACAACTCGGTATTTTCTTTATTTGGCTTTGGAATTAGGCTAGATGCGCCCCTAACAACATTCATAAGAATTTGTTCCTATAATCTGAACATTTTTCTTTCAGACAAGAAAGACTTCACACTGCCATTTAAATCTAACCCTCAGGTTCAGGTAGATACAGACCACTCAGGACTCAAGCTCACATTATACCAGTTCCAAACATGCCCCTTTTGCTGCAAAGTGCGAGCAGCCTTAGACTATCACGGATTCTCTTATGATGTGATTGAAGTAAATTCTGTGACAAAGAAGCAGATCAAATGGGCAGAATATCCAAAGGTTCCAATTCTTGTGGTGGAGACTCCAGGAGCCAAAGAAGTTGTGAGTTATATTATTTCTTGTTTTAATCAGTCCCTTTTGTTTTTACTTCTTTCATTGGGAAAGATGAGCCAATTTGTCAACAACAACAAAAATGTGTAGCATAGCTAGTCTTGACCTCTAAAAAAAGTGCATTTCTTTTATATGTGATGAAATTTGGATCAGGACTTATCGGTACATTTTGAAATAACTACCGTACTCCATGAACAAGCAGGGTAGAAGTTTTGATTTGAGTTCAACTAGTTATTGCAGTGGCCACCTCTGTAAATTTAATCCACATCAAATCAGTGTGTCTTTATCTTTATTGAAATACTGTCACTAATAAGGAAACTGGTTATCTATTTACTTTTATTGGGATTATGGATTATTGAATGTATGCACTGAATTTATCCCCTTATTTATTCTGTTTGAATTGGAATCCCACCTGAAGAGCTCTACTCCTAGAGGTATAAGATATAAATGAACCAGAAAAATAACGTTGAAAGCATTGCTAAATAGAAGTAGTTTTCTTTCCCCTCCGTTGCACATACTTGACCTTTAACTGAAAATAACCTTTTGTAAAGCCAAATACATGTACCTGCTCAGATTATAATTGGTGACTAAAATCACATTTATGTTACTTGCATTTCATTAATTGATTCACTAGTTGCAAATTGAATTATGTTTATTTCAATATTTCATAAAAAATATGTCATGTTTAATAATATTTTTGTTGTCAGTAGAATTTCATTATCATCATTGACAAGAGTTGGAATTCATTTCAGATTCTCAAAGACAGTTCTGCTATCATCAGTGTATTGGAATCATATCTGTATGATCGCTCCACCAGCGTAGACAAATATTGGTCTTACTACCCATGCTACACAGAGAAGATCAGTGGCAGAATGAAATATGATTTTCCTAATAGATATTTTGTCATGTTTCAAGACAGCGCTGAGATTGGCTCAACTCCAAAAGAGAGAAAGTAATGCATTCTTAGTGAACAATAATTTGCTCATTTTTAATTACTGTCATCTATCTATAATCCCATTCCCTTTGTGTTACACACTTCTTTGTAGCAAACATGGTTACCCCTTCGATGAATAGGAAAACTCTGATCTAAGTGGTATGTTAGAAACCTATAATTCAATTGGTGTCTGTTTAAAAAAAAAAAGTTCTTTGTTATATTTTTTGTAATGGAACTGGAGAATTTGGATTATATGTAAAGATTTCCTATATATAGGATAAAAATCACTTTTCAGGTATATAATGCTCTGTACTGCTTACATTGGGCTATTGATAGATTGATGGTTCTTGATGAAAAATTGGATTCTTAAAAAGTTTTGAAGGAAGCCCATAGGCACACAGTATTTTGTTTTCTCTCTACTTACTATTGAGAACACTTTATCCACAAACTAGCTCTGTAAAGAGCTAGCTGATTCCATTACTTCTTTTCATCTCTGAGAGTTTCAGGACTTATTCAGCCCATTTTTCCTGCCTTCCTTTTTCCTTTAAAAAAAAATTTTGGCACCCTTGTTCATACCTTTCTTTCTTCTCTTCATTCCACGATTTCTTTATTCTTTTATTATTTTTTTTACCTTTTCCATCCTTCATTCAACATCCTACTTTTGTTCTCATTTGTTATGTGGGTTTGGTTGCGTGGTCTCTCTTTTTGTGAAGTTTATGGGTGTCACATTCAACTCACTTCTCTTCTCTTTACGTGACTTACCCTTGCTTTGAGTAGGCTGAAACTGCAGATTAAAACATGAATTTTAATGATACAGGAATGTGTTATAGTGCATGTCCTATTTAAATTTATCACGAAATAACAAACATAGTGAAATAAGAAAATACTTATAGTTTTATGGCTATTTTGCAGTGAGGAAAGAAAGTGGAGAAGGTGGGCAGATGACCATCTGGTTCACATGTTGTCACCCAATGTTTATCGGACAGTTGGAGAGGCTCTTCAGGCCTTCCACTACTTCTCGGATGTTGGGGATTGGGAACAAAATTTCTCTTACATTGAACGACAGATAGTGATTTATGTAGGAGCAGCAGTGATGTATGTGATGGGAATGATTTTGAAAGCCAGGTAAGCAATGACTATTGGTTGGATTTACTGCTACAGTATAGTGAAGGGTTGCAAATATGAGGCTTTTTCAGATGCATGAATAACAAATTTAGAAAGCCAGCATGGTGGCCTAGGTGCTAGAACACTCGACCTGGATGTGAGAGCTCTTGGGTTCAAATGCCACCGAGGGTGTGGCTTGGTGTAACTAACTTTAAAGTTTATGTGGTGTTTCAAGGTATACACTTGTTAGTGTCTTGATGGAGACCCAAGCCTTATCTTGGATTTGTCCTTATTGTGCTTAAAAGGGTTAATTTATTATGAGTGCTTGTAGTTGATTGTGCCATTAAACTCCTTCACTGCCAGTTTCACAAATCAAATCATGTCGAGTTACACCCTTTGCCATAGAGTAAAGTGAATTTCAGACAGTTAGTTATAAAACAATACTACAGCGCCACCAGGTAGTTTACTTTATGGAACAGCCAAGGATTACAGGATCGTAAAAATGCAGTGAAGTAAAAATTTCCACACAATAATTTCACTCATATTACATAAGACAGTTAATAGGCCAATGTAAAGTTAGTGTCTGTCTCTTGCTACAATATGAAAGGGTGACAGATATGTTGGTCTGTTACCTATTGATGGCCAAACCACTGACTCGAGGAGCCTGAAACTTGGTCCACAGTGGCAATTTGACACCAGGAATAATGGGGGTGGAATGGGATGTGCATGTCATTCAGCCTGTCTTTTTGACTATTTGTCTGTTTGCTTGTTCCAGATACAGATTGAAGGATGATGTGCGCCAGTCACTGTATGATGCCTGCAATGAATGGGTCAAGGCTATGGGAAAAGACAACCTCTTCATGGGAGGATCTCAGCCAAATTTGGGTGACTTGGTAAGCGGGTGTAACATAGTTCTCCTTAATTCATCATCAGCTGAGAAGACCGAATATATATAGAAGTTAGGTGCTGTGTTGCTTTTGTACATCTGTATGTATGGTTATAATTCAGATTGACTTGTTAACCATGTAGTGTATAGTGTCATTTGAAGCTGTGTGAAACTGACAATGTACTCCCCATCCAGGACTTCTGTTTTTGAAATAATTATTATTGTCAGGGAGGGGGGTTTTGACCAGTAAGACTGTTTGCAATTCATACACCTGTCATTGCTTTTTATGCCAAGATGGCAGTCATATTCACATTTTTACTCACCTGTTTGTTTTTTTAAAATTATTTTTTATGGTTTGGATCAGATTAGGGTTAGCAGTAACAGAAACTTCTCTATGTTGTTTAATTTCTGTAAAAAGCTTGGTGCCAGACGGTATCCAATTCAAGTAGTGGATCAGATTTGTTGAACAAAAATTTGGGATTTGAATGGTCTCCTAGAAGTGGAAAGAATAACAATTTCTGTGGGTTTATTTTTGTTTTTCTCGTTCTTTAATCAGTGTGAGACAATATTTTAAGCATTACATCTTTTAAATATGTTTCAGGATGGGAAGAGTCATTCAACATTGTTCTAATAAAATAAGTTCTGCTTCTTGCAGGCAGTGTACGGTGTGCTCAACTCTATAGAAGGTTGTACAGCATTTCAAGATGCTCTGAAAAATACCAAGATTGGACCATGGTATAACAGAACTAAACTGGCTGTCCAGAATCATCAAGGTTCCCACCCACTGAATACCAAGATATTGCCTTCCGATCAGCCAAAATAACCCCAGAAGAAATGAGAAGTCTGCAGTGTGTGTAAGTTACAAAGCTTAACCGAACTGTCTTGTATTGATGAAAATGTGTAGTAAGGTAAAGTGGTGACTCTTATGTGTGAAAAAGCTAAATTGAAACTCTGTTTTCAGCATGTATGATGGTAGGAGCAGATTTTTTAAAAATCAATATTAGAAGATCTTGTAATCAGATATAACACAGCAAGTATGAGTTCAAAGGAGGAAAATCCCTTGCTGCATAATTTAGCAAACTGGCATCACTATTCTTTAGGTAAGAACTGATTTTGTTAACAAGATGGGCCTCCTTTGATTTGGGGAAGAAAAGTATCAATAGCTTGTGCTCTTAACTTAGAAGATGATAAGGCCGATGGTTGGCCCAATTATTTTACAGTGAAAAAGAAGATGGGGCAGATCATCGGGTCACTATATTATAGTGAAAAACATGAACAGACTGATCATCAGCCCATTGAGAAAGCAGTTCTGATTGGTTGTGTCATGGTCTTATAACCAACCAGAATGCTTATTTCATAAAATATATGGATCTGTACATATCAATGGCTGATCTTCCTGCTGTTGTAAACACATTGTTTGTTTTATGAACCCCCATCTTTCTAGATGGGTAACATCCAAAACACCCCTCATCTTCAAAAGGTTAATAAATACAGAAGTAAGCAGCGGCAACTTTTATGCATTCTCAGTTGGTTGGCTTATATGACAGTGGACTCTTATAAATTAGTGTTTTGAAACTGGGAAAAGATTTGTTTAATAAGTTTTATGCAAACCACAAACCAAAGATGAGCTTCAATGTTTGTCAGAATCATTATGCTTTGTCATATGTGAGTGTGCATAAGAAAACCAGGCTTAAGTCGGCAACATGACATTTTGAGTTCTGTACATATGATAAAAGACAAGACATTTCTGATAGATTGAAGTCAGTGACCCCCCAAAACAAGATTTTGAGAAAACGGCATTTAACCCTATACGTGGCAATAGCTAATTGGCCAAGTAATATTGGAGTGATTGTTGTTAGGAGACTGTAGTCTAATTACAAAGCCATAATAGAGATCATAGTGAGTAGTGTTCACTGCTCATCTACAGTTTACCCTGTAACATGCCACGGTTCCCTAAACAATAGCCAAGTTGGAAGTTTGTGTCGGACCCATATTTTCACTTCAAAGCCATTTTTCTCAAAATCAGCTTTGCTGACTTAAGCCGGGTTTTCTTATTCACAATCTCATATGACGAGGTCAAAATTGCATTTTTCAGACTCCTCTACTATTGTTTGTCACACTTGAATTTGGTTCGAATGTTTGGGCTTCATGGTTTAAAACGTCATGGTCAAACTTTAGTTGCACTTCAATCACACTTAATCCCCAGCACTTCACAATCTCCAGAACACAGTATCAATTTATTCCTCTTAGCAACACAATGCATCGCAACAGGTATTATTTTCGTGATAGATTAATCTACCTATAGGTAGAATGCGCATATTTCACTTTACTTCCGGGTCCGCCATGTTGTTTGGCTAGACCTGTCCACAACAATGGAGGAATGCAGTGTAGAAGACGCTAAAGTAAGCCATTTGGACCCAGTCAATGCTATGCAGATCAAGAATTGTAGAAATTTGAAATGAATATTCTCTGGTTCCACATATTAGCAGTTATCTTTGTGTTCTATTAGTATTACTGTTCTGTGACCGCAGTCTCAACTTGTATCACCTACAATAATGGGGGAATTCCCCCAACCTATCTGTGGCAGCTTCAGTTTTGCCTTGTCATTTTAACATAAAATTTTATCAAATTAAATTACACTGTATCATTAAGCAACAGTAATCTGAAAGGACAACATGTTGAACTTGTTTAAAATGGATGAAATCAGGCTTACTAGATCTAGGATCTTGATCAGTGCAGTTCAGAAGGAATTTACTGAATCTGCTTACCTCCAGAAAACACACTAACAAGTGGGATGTTCTTAATGATTCAACTTGAAAGAAATTCACAACTAACCCAGTTCCAAAACCTACTACCGAACTGCCTGGTCCTAACCGTTAATTCTGTCAGACACCTACCTTCACTCGGATATAATATATTGCTCTAGAGCCCTAGGCTAGATCTATCTGGCCTGCAATATCGTGCAATACATGTAGCCTATGGAGATCTAGATCTAGCTCTCCTGCGACGAAAATAACAGGCTTAGTTTTATCACATTATTCAATTAAGATGTAAAATGATGATTACCTGAGACGAAGTGCTGGGCACAAACAAAATGGTGCGGCTTCAGAGTTTTGGAGTCAATTCCCTTTCTGTTCACTGCCTTCAACCACAGACGACGTCGACGTTCCGTTAATTCTTTCACTTCCTTTCCCTCCTTAACACGGACGATAGGGAATCTGAACATCTTACAGCCACCCTTTCCACCCTTGTTGCTGCAACCAACAACGATGCATTTCGCTATCATTGTAACTGTTTTAATATCCAAGTGGAATTCGTCACGCCTCGCACTCACTTGAATCGACTCCACTGGCCAAACAACATGGCGGAAAACCAAAACGAAACCACTCTGTGACGTCATGCTTCTACCTATATCTGGGGAATGGCAACCGTACTTTTTTATACAGAGATCATGTTTAACAGTCTTACTGAATCAGAATTTCAATATAATAATGTAATGTTCACTTAAATGCTGCTTACATTTCAAATTACTGTGCAGTGACAAAACGCTGTATATATCAGGAATTTTAGAGCTGAGCATCATAGAGTGTTTTGTCATTAAAGAACGGCATCATCATGCCTGCATTAATTTCAGGTGAGTGACGGAGAGAAAAATGAAAAAGGAATAAAAAAAACAACAAAACATTTAATCTTATAATCTTATCATTGACATTTGTGGGTCCATGTTTGACTTACCACCCAGGGCTCTTGATATTTACCCTTGTTTGTCTGCGTATGTTTGCTGTAGGGTTAAATGTGTATTTTATGATTGTGTAATTCTTAATGCTGTTAGATACTTTTGATTTAATATTCTTGTAAATTGTTTAAATAAGCAGAGTTTATGATGTGGTGCAAATGTTGATGTTTTTGAGCATTGTCAGATAAGCTCTTAGCATCTTATTTAAGTTAGCTTATTTCACCAGAGCCCAATACTAAATGACCTGTAGGAGTGTTACCTTAAATGACATGACACAGACAGATGTTTAAATTACTTTTCATCAACAAAATCTTGCTTTGCAACAGGTCTAGCATGATTTCCTTTGTGACGGTTTTTAAGCACTGATAACCAGAATGTAAAAAGAGATCCGCATTATGTTCAAATGAAATAAAATTATCCATGGTTTCATTTTCTAGCAAAATGTTTGTAAGAGACACATATACATAAGTAGAGGCAAAATGACAGCATTAACGCAACATTTGTTGTTATCAGAAAAGTAGGCCTATTCTTAAACATATCAGGAGTTACATCTTCAATGCATGAACAAAGGAATTTGGATTGTAATACTGTTAGCCTGAGAATAACTTCCAGATTACCAAAACTTACTCAGGATATTGTAAAATTTTACTGATTATTCTGTATTCTATAATCTCTTGATTATGTGCATTTAGACCATGATCTCAGAGAGTGTCAACTTTTATGTCAGTGTTTTATGTGAGTTTTAAGATAAGGATTTTTCACTGGTGATTGAGATTTATTTTCTGTGTCAAATGTTTGATTTTTATCTTCTACATGGTCTGTTAAGGGTTTCTAATTTCAGTGAACTCATCCCATCTGTCCTGAGTTACTTTAAGTTTTCACATTCCCAGCAAAACTATTTTCTTTAGCATTAAATTGTTCAAATTTTAAGACTTAAATGTTGCTGATGTTAATGTAAGAAAATGGAAAACTGGTACAACTGACAATTATTTTGTTTTAGTTTTAGGTTTGCATGTGTAGTGGTAGAATGTAGATTTAATACTTTCTGATGTAGGAATAACAAGAAGCAATCTTGTGATACTGAAATGTTTGAACCTGATGGAAACTTGACTGATCTGTAAGTGTGCCAAAGTTTTCCAAAGAAGTTTTCTATTTACAGTATAATTTAATGAGTTCTTCCCTGTAAAATTATTATGAAAATCACTTTTTTCCTGCCTTTCAGTCCATGATTTGAGTTTGAATGGCAGTGAGAAGTTTTTCACAAAAATCTTTCTTCCTGGAAGCCCCTTTTCTATGCCTGTCCTATTGATACACTCTTTTGACATACAAATTTTCTCAGATGCAGGCCATATGTTTGTCCTGACTTTGGAAAAACATTAAATTAAACTCAGTTAGTGTAAGGATAATATTCTCTTTTCATGGATGGCTTTCAGTGTGTATTTCCTGTAGTATTTTTTATCTGTGACAGGGAATATAAAATAAATCCAAGCTGCTAAAAATAAATGTGAAGATTTGCATCCTGTTTCTTCAGCCTTGCAAAGAATAAAAGACAGTGGGAAAATCCACTGAGATGAACTAAAGAGATGTAATGTGGGCTTTTACAAGTGCATTTATGCACAAAAGAATTAGGGGAGAGATTCGTAGTGGGTGTATTTTGCAAAAACAAATCACATACGAATTCAAAAATAATTACCACTTACAGTGGGTAAATCCACAGAGGTGAGCTCGAGATGGAATGTGAGCTATCAGTGAAGGGGAGATAGTGGGGGACAGATACTTTGTGGAAA
Source organism: Onchidella celtica (assembly GCA_963931925.1). Taxonomy (NCBI): domain Eukaryota; kingdom Metazoa; phylum Mollusca; class Gastropoda; order Systellommatophora; family Onchidiidae; genus Onchidella; species Onchidella celtica. The sequence continues at coordinate 31,479,891 of OZ007577.1, forward strand.
CTATTTATAAACCTGTACTAAAATAAACACCACCCCCTTTTGTCTGTTTACTACTTTGTAATGAAATGTCTGTATTTCCACCTCTATTTTTATCATTGTTCTAATGTCATAATACCAAGGGATATTATTTTAGTTGTAGTTTCTGGTTATTGTTATTAATTTGTGAACAAATTTACCTGAAGCTTTGAGTTTGAGTTTGGAGATTGAAGCACTTCAATACAAAACAGTCACATTGTGCTAGGCAGAAGTGAAACAATAGACAGAATATAAAAGATCAATAGGACAGGAGGAGGCCCTACCAGAAGCACATACCAACCACCTAGGCTTGAAGCTGTTTGACTTGTTTTATTAATGAAAAATAATAATATGAATAAAAAAATACTCCGCATGGAAAATGTATGATTTTGTGATGAATAAAATAACAAACATCAAACACAAGTCAGGAATTATACATTTTTATTTACATCTAAACAATCAATAATGTTATCTTATAAAAGAGAGTCACAGCAGTTGGCTGGCTTATGATACTGAACAAACCTTATTGGGTGTCACAGTTCATTGTGATGGTCAAATTGTCTTGGCCAGCTTCTCAAACAATCCTCACTTCTCTTTGTCACAGACAAAAATATGTAAAGGTATATCACAAAAAAACTCATTTCAGAAAAGCAGTCTCATGGTATAAAAAACAAATACTGTATGACTTTATTATGCTGCCACCCCTTTCACCTTAAATCTTTGAACTTGAATTCCTGGTGTATTGTGATATTCCTCAGTTATCTCTTTAGAATATGATACTGGCACTGTGGGACTTGAGGATAGAAGTTAAACTTTTAATAGATGTCTTTACAAACTGTCTGATCAAGAGACAGAACCAGGGCTAAGGGTCTAAAATGTGAAACACGGAGTTCTCAGACAAATTTTTAGATTGATATGGATAGTAACCACAATCACGCTTTCTATGTTTTCCTCCTTGTCCAGCCCCCAACTCTTTTTTTTTTCTGTGCATACATAAATGTGGAAGACAGAAAATAGAACAGTTGTTATGATTATTTTAGCACCTGTTTCAAGAAAAAAAAAAAAGGGCTACTGATACACATGTTGTAAAATTATTTGTGTACTGAGATTTTATTGGCATTTGCTATCGAACTTATTTCTTATGAAATGCTTGTATGCAAGAACTCTGGAGCATTTGAAACACAGTGTACGATTTTGTGGTCTCCAAAGGATTGTCTCCTTCACCACTTGATGTTTTCATGAAAATATTTGTCTTTCTTCTCTCAACAGTATTATTTTTGTAATTTCTGTTGTCATAAGAACAAAGGTTCTCACTTACACAAAGATTACATAAAATTTAATATCATGTTGGCCTCTAGCCTCAGTCTTAGGTAACTAAAATTACACATCCCTTCCTTTCTCCGTCATACGTGTCAGCAGTTTTCTTCAAAGGTATTTTTTTTCTCTTTAAACAATTACATGTATTTATGACTTCAATTTTTTTCGTATTTGCACCAACGAGACCCATTGCAACCATAGCGGTATGACCCTTGGAATTTATCTCTTTGGCTGGCTATGACCTTTGTTCATGTTTTTTTTCTTCTGTGGGGGTAAATTTTGAGTTCACCGGAAAACATACACAGTGAAGAACAAAGGTCTCAGAATACAATCATGTATAACCAGTTTCAGAGATAGAAATTGTGAAGGGGCATTCAATGGTCTAGGTTCACCTGGAAAGTCTGATATTTTTCACAAAGTAAAGATGATCTGACAAATGAAACTGAAGCTCTCACTGTACATGGTGTGAAATATTATATTGTAAAATTTCAACATTATCACATTCAGCAGACATATTTTCTGTCAAATGCCGAGGAGGATCTTACAGTAAATGATGTCCTGTACACTATCACAGTTCAAAGTTAATACATTCATAAGGCATCTTTTCTTGCATGCACACTTGCTGTTGGTCATCTTGTAAATTCATGCACTGTAATGTTAGCCATCTGTCTTTGCCATTCTGTCATTTATCTTTTACTTCCCTTTTTTCTTGCCTTTCTGGGGCTGTGGATAGAATAGATAATAAAATATAAACAAATTATTTTCAGTATATCATTTGATGAAGATTTGAAATCTCAGGATTGCACACAAACATTATACATTCCTGTAGTTAGAAATGTTTAGCATCTCTTGAATCCATGTAAAATGCTGATCTCTACAAGTGGGGAAAAACAAGAGATTATCATTGTCAGTGAGAAAGGTGTACAAAAAGATGTTTTCTGTAGGAGAAAGAAAGTCATTTGTATTCCTGAAATCTGTTAAACAAAAAAAAAGATACATTTCACTGAAATGTGATAAATTTTAATAACTGTCTAATCAGTATAACCACATTATACCCAAATCAAAACTTGCAACATGAGTTTGATATATTACATAATTTTATAGTTCACAGTAACTTGACTTTGATGTGATTATTAGCTATAATATTACTCACAAGCATTGGATACAATCCTTCTTAACATATTACTCATTTATCTGAGCAGTTTCAGGAGACATTTATAAATCATTTAAGGGAGAACTCAGAAGCAGAATTGTTAAAGAATTATCAAAAATGCAGAGTATAACTAAGTATTTAATCAAATGAATATGCCTGGAATACACCTGTAAGTCCTTTCAGTATTCTGTAAATACCCATGTATATAATGCAAAGTTGTAAGTTTCCAGGAAATGGTATTACTTGAGTAGAGGCTAACACATTACACTTGACCTAAGGCAACTGTGGTTTAATCATAATGCAGCTTCATAGATCACAAAGGCCCTCCTCCCCTCCCCCTCTGCAGCATAGCTTGTTATAATAATATGGTAGAATTCACTGCATATGTTACTCAATGACAAAGCCTAGGATTGGTCCCAAGGATGTGAATCAGATAATTAGTATGTATTTCATTAACCTGATTGTGTGTATATTTGAATTGAATTGAATTATTTCCTTTTTTCCGCATTTGTATGTACACAGTTCAAGAATTTATGTATTAAATGTCTCTCTTTCTTAATATTTTCAAGTGTGATTTGAATCACAATCAATTTCTGGCCCATTTCATACTGTATTCTTTACCTCATCAGTGGTTGATACATCAAGGAAGTAATTGTGAAGCCTTCAAATGTGAACAGTTACAAAAAGGCACTTTGTTGATGTACATATTGTATTTATATAACCTATGGATATTGGGTTTTTTGTGTGTGAAGCTTTTTGTATGGAAAGCTATAGATTTTACTATTAATTAAAGAATGTGAACATTTGCATTAATACATCTTGCGTCACTTTTATCAATGTTGAACAAACTGTTCCATGTTTTTGTACTGCACTTATGCTCTAACGTCCTCCTCCCCCTATTGTTTGTATTTTTCACTTGCTGTTAAAAATGTTACGTGCATCGTCGCTGCTCTACAATAATGGCGTATGTCAGACTTATGCCAAAAGGCAACTGATGGTTTGTTGCATTCCTGAGCTTGAGGTCTATCATATAGGAAAATGTGATAATCCAGCAGAATCCTAATGGCATAAGTCAGTAAATGACAGGAAAAGAAACAGTTTTTTCTTAATATCTCAAATGTGTCAAAAATGTCTTATGCCATTAGCGCAGAGCAATGACGATATGTTTTGCACATCAGCTGCTATAACTTTCATTTGAGTACAGGAAAAACATGGGTATTTTCGAGGTATGCTCTTCAGTAGTTCAACATCATTTGTTCTATGACATGAACATTTATCATAATTCATATTGACTTTTCTTGTGTTTTCCTTCATAATAATTATAATCTTCCATATGATACTGCATTAGGCAAAAGGTCGAAGACAATTAAACCAATCATGAATGTGTCAATCATAATCTCAATAAAATTTTGGGGAATGAAAAGCAAAAATTGTTCCAGTTCCAGTAACAGGATAATAATAATAAATATTGAACATAAATTACAGAAATATCACCTAATGATGATAGAGATGGGTGCGGAGACACAAGAACCAGTTTCAGTTTGAAATTTTTTTTTCACAAAATATGTTGTTTCTATGCCAAAAATGGCCTTTGCCGTTTAAATTTGGTGTGAAAGAAATGCAAACAAAGATATTCAAACCAATTTGTGTCTCTACTGCTTGAAATTGCTTTCTGTGCAGCTGCACAATAAAAGTGTAAATATTATAGTAAACATTGAATAATGGAGATTCAGGTAGGATACAAAATTAAACATGAGGGTTGGCAACCAGAATGTCTTATGTCCAAATAGACAAACTGAGACAAACGAGTTTGAAATCTGTAATCTTAAAAATTCAAATGCTTGCAATAAGTTCAACATGGTCATATGAATAATTTATTTGTATTTTGTATTTGTATAACTCTTTAATCCCATTTGGGAAATTTGCCTTTGTGCCATGGCAGCCCAGTTATAACTGGAGCAGGCACGTCGTCGCCACAGTGCAGCGTTTTTTTTTGGTTTTTTTTTGTGTGGGAGGTGGGGGAGATGAGGGGGGAGGGGGAGGGACTGGTAGAGATGAATTTTAATTTAATTTTGCCCGGGCAGCGGCCTGTTCGGCCTGCTCTTTATGATTTCCAACTGCCAAGGTATCTTTAACGTGCGCAACGTGCACATGGGCCCTCCGAATTTTTCGTCCTTATCCGAGAAGACTAGGTACTCGATCCTACCCCCCCAATAGGATCAGGAACACGAAAATCTGAGAAAAATCCCAATTTCCAACATGCCTGCACGGGTTATGAAATGAAGTCACACATCTTGTGTATTGGATATGTACAGGCATGGAAGAGCAATGAATAAAACTGGACATAACACATGCTGATTGACAACCCTCAAACAGTATAAAAACTTTGACAAATCTGAGCCTGGTGTAATATCTTCCTTCAGTCATTGTCTGCAAGAATATGGTCACAATCATCAATTACAATGGAAAACAAAAAAATCTGTGCAAGAAATCAGGTATAAGAACTCCCTGCTTGCATGAAACTGTTATCATTAATGACTGAAAAAGAATGACTGTTGAAAAAAAAATAAGTACTATTCGCCGATGTTAACTGTCTGAACAAGAGAGGTAAACTGATTTTGATTACGCTTTATCAGCAGCTTTCCCTATCTTATACTGGAGTCAGATGTTAAGAAATCAGGTGTAAGAACTCCCTGCCTACATGAAATTGTTATCATTAATGATTAAAAAAGAGCGACTGGTGAAAAAAAAAAGTACTATTCGCCAAATTTAACAGTGAACAAGTGAGGTAAACTGACTTTGATTATGCTTTACCAGCAGTTTTCCCTATCATGTACTGGAGTCAAAGTTTAAGAAGCTTGGATGTATGAGGTTTCAAATCAAAAGTTCACGCAATAGATAGTTGTGAACATGTTTTCTACAAAGAAGGGGGAAAAAAGAGACAATAAAAGGACAGTTTTTAAATGAACAAGTCTGAATTGTACAAAAAGTAATTCAAATCTAACAAAAACTTTGAAAGTGAATGTCAGAACGAATTTCCTGAATGAAAAGGTCCACAATGCAGATCATCAACTCCTCTGCCATTTAGGCTGCAAAGGCACAAGGCCAATCATCTTTACATCGGTTTCTGTTATTAGCTGCCTCTAAATGGTAAAAATCAGTATTGAGCACCTTTGCGTCAGCATGAATTAATAAATTAACATGATGATGATGTTTTTTAACAGTGTACCGCTAAAAGCAGTGGGAAGATGAATACAATACTGTACACAAATGACATAGAACACACAATACAACTCATTTAAGTACATGTATTAAGAGTTGACACTTAACAAATGATATTTATCTAGCGACAGTAAAAGCAGAAGAGGTATGCATTTTAAAGATTGGCAGGCAGATAGGAAAGTTTCCAATTACTCAGAAAGCACTGCCAGATGAGGAGGAAATATTGCCAGGTCTCTACAGCAGTGAACAAAATCTATGTGCACTTGTAGGCATGTCTTGTTTTGGAATAATGGACAACAGGACGGGATACAACAGATACACAAATGCTAGCAAAAATGTGACAATGGTAACACTGAGAGAGAGGCACAACAGTGATAAGTGGTGACATATATGCCAGCAAGGATGAGAAATTACAACAGGAAACTACGAAACAAACCTGGCAGAGTTCATGCCTTAAACATATACATGTACACATTAAATATATTAAACCCATGTACATGTATCATTATTTACATTTGTAAACACTTCATGAAATTTGCACACTCCCTGTAGTCTGGTATCTTTTTTCCTACATAATTATACGACACTGGTCAAATTTGTAGACATAATTTGTTTTCTCATGCTGAAGAGAGTCATCAATTCAACTTCTATGTTTCACATTGTTCATGTTGTATTTAAAAGATTCATACAAGAATTTGTACTGTTGGTTCGCAGATACTTTAAACAAAACTTGATAATTTCTCGGCCACCAAGAAACATTATATCCTCTCTTCATATAATGATAAAAAAAAAATTGCTGAAATAAAAATATGTCAATAGCAACTGTTAATGAAATTTCACAAAAGTTCTTTCAGTGACCCGCAGCAACCCCCAATCCCTCCAATAATCATTAAATTTTCTTAACAATTCAATTCAGTTCTTGGCCTGCTATTCCCCATTATTTTGTGGTAAACAGAGATGGATTTGGTTGGTGGACACAATGACATGAATGGATCAGATTTACACTTTACGTCTTTGGAAGGATTATTTAAGTTTCACTTGAATCAAATTTTTTTTTTAAAAACAATTTATCTGCGTCTGTACATAACAAACATACATGTAGACGGTTATCACTATTAAGCATATCTACTGGTTTTGAAACACAAGAATTTAGAAAGTTATTGAATATTATACCCATTCCAATAAACTGTAGCTGAAGCTATCTCGCAAGATGCATCAATTTTTTAAAATTTAGAGAGAACTCAGATTACTTGTAAAACTTATTCCAACACACAGAACAATGGTTTTTTTTTTGAGGGGGGAACTGTCCAGCAAGAAGTTTGAATTGGAGCCCTTTTCCAGTGATTTACCATCTCTAGGATCACCTTCAATACTCATCAGGCATAAACATGGATTGTGGGACAGTTATATATTTTCCCTAACGGATAACAACAAATCATTTCTACCAACCTCACGAAATTCAATACAAAAAAAAATGAAGTAAAATGAAATAAAATAAAACAAAAATCCCCAGGATAAAAAAAAAAAAGGCAAGGCACTCCAAACATTCTGTTTGTCTTTGAGAATGTGAGTATGCAGTTTCAATTCAAACATATTATTATGAGACACAGCAATGAACTTCAGCACATTTTAAAAAAATATCACCACAAAATTGTTAAAGAGGTTAAAGGGGAAAAACTGTTTACAACCCAGAATTATTAAACCTACTCATTCTCATCTCAATGTCCACCAACAGCCTACTTGAAATTAAAGGACGCCAAACACCCCAACTCACTCATAAACACATAAAGAAAAAAAACAACAACAAAAAACACAGCTACAATATCAAAGCCAAGCAATGGGTGTGGAACATTACGTTAAACATGGCCCCTCCACCTGCCGACCTCTTGCCTGAACCAGATCTAGCCCCAGACCTCGGTCTAGCACCAGACTTAATTCGGGTCTTAGACCTGGGCCTGCCCTGGGGGATAGGAAAACGTTTTGATTTTAAAATAGCTGCTGTCAGTCAAAAATGTTTTAAATTTAAAATATGTACTGTCTATCAAAAATGTTTCAGTTTTAAAATACACACCCTCCATCAAAATGTTTCAGTTTTAAAATACATACTGTCTATCCAAATTCCAATACAATTTAATTTTAAAATACTCACTCACTTTAAAAATGTTTTAATCTTAAAATATGTAATGTCCCTCAAATACATTTTTACTTTAAAAATACATACTGTCTGTCAAAAATATTTCAATTTAAGAAAAAAAAATAAAAACTGTTTGTAGAAAAAACTTCTGCTTTAAAACACATACTATCTGTAATTACTATAAAGCAAAAAATAATCAATTTTAAAATACAAATTGACTATTATAAAAAAAAGTTTTAATTTCATAATACAAACTGTCTATGAAAAGGACATTTTGGGAACACTGCAAAACTCCCCTTGAAGGCATGTTTTAAATGATTGTTCTCAAATTCTGAAACATTTCAGCTTACAACTGCTAACTGCACATTGCTCTGTTATCAGTTGTGCATTTTGTGTCTTAAAGGAAATTTCTAAATACTAAATTAAACTGAACGCTGTCATTTGGCAGTTGCCAAAATGAATTTCAGACACAAATTTTCGGGAGCTTTTTTTTTTTTCAAACATTTCATTTTGTACCACCTGCTTTTTTTTTTATGACATGAAAATATGACTTTGGTGAAAGACCTTGACACAGTATTTTAGAAGATTTAGGCAGAAATAATTATGTTTCTGATATATATAAAAAGCTGTAGGCCTATTTCAGGCCTCTTACCAAGTGTCCCAATGGTGACTTTTCAAGAACAAATCTTTTAATTTTCTCCCTAATGCCTTTATACATGTACTTTAATCCTCTCTTCCCTAATGGCTCTACCTAGCCTAACACTTCTATTTTTTCCCCCTTCCCAGTTAAGACAAAAATAAATACGTGAACAAAAATAACGTAATTATGTCCCTTTTTCTTTTAATTATCAGCATATTGTCACCCGTTCCTCCGATATCGTTGTTGTGCGTAGCAGTTGCATGGCAAAAATTTGCCAATATCGGAGAAATGCTGTAGCTATCAAATGTGCAGTGCTTTACTCTTTTTTTAACCTCGACCTGTTTCTTCAGAAGAAGTGATGATACCGATACAACACAGTACAGCAGTTATTGAGTTAACCGAGAGATCTAGTCAAGGCCTAGTTAGCATGAATGGCGCACGAATGTTTTGTGGGGAAAAAAAATTACTCTGTCTGCAATACTCTGTACTTTTACTGCGCACGCTTATGCAAGGCACTCCACACTCGTGTTACTGAAGCCAAGGGTCATCCTCTGTATCCACACACCCCCTCTCCTACCCCTCCCCGCCAGCACCGCAAAAAGAAATAAGTAGGTCTTATATGCGGGGAGATGCCTGGGCATTTTTGGTAGCACAGTAGTAGATCTAGTGCCCTTGTTTTGCCGTAGTCGGGGAGAAATGTGTCGATATAAGAGGAAAGAATGGAATAACATGTCGAGTTACGGGGAAATATTTTGTAGCATTAAAGAAGGAGCAGGTTGGGACTTAAAAAGTGTATCGAGTTACCCAGAATGTCAAGAAAAGCCATGTCGAGATAAGTGGATTGGACTGTAAATAAAATTAAGGCTGCCCTAGGCCCTGCTTCCGCCTGTTTCAGGTGTGCCACATTAAATTCCAGAATACTGAAATATCTTTTCCGAGTCAAACAATACTTTACACTTCTATACTGTTTTGCACTGTATAACAACTTCATCTCATGCAACGAATCTGCTAGTACAGTGTTCACTCCAAATGTTGGTACAGTAAACACAAACCCATCCACACAAAACACAACAAACATAACCGAGATGGTTTTTTGTTACACAGCCAGGTGCCAAGTTCACTTACAGTGGAATCTTTGACTGGTGCTGGAATAGGGAGAAGAGGTACGAAAAGGTGAAATTTGTGTCAAGTGAACATAAAAAAAAAAACAACAAGCAAAAAAAAAATAAAATTATTTTGTGTATTTCTACAGCAAATTAAAAAAAAAAACAAAAAGCCCCAAAAATTAGTGTCAGATACTCAGGAAATCAATACGCTATCACTTAAGAAAATGATTGATCCATAAGAAATGTCCAGATGGATGATTTAAGGATGATTGCTACATTATTAATCACAACAATCCTAAGCTCATGAAAGTAACAACAGTCTTTAAAATACTGAATATCCAATATTAATACAGGTAATTATTTTCCAGTGGTGTCATTCAAAGAGATCTTGATACACTTTCTTCAATGAATCTTTTGAGGTTGACTGAGTAATTGTACAATAGTTCTTAATAACAACGACAACTCCAAAAACAATATCAGTAAAGTCTTCATAAACAACTGGGATGAGTGAGTCTACTGTGAAATGGTGAGAAACAGACCCAACACCCACTGAAATGTTGCCAAGCAGAAACAACAACAACAAAAAAATCCTGCCAAGCAAAAAAAAAAAAATGCTACAAGCGCTGCCAAGCACAAACAATACCCCCCCCCCTCCCCCACCCAAATGCTGCCAAGCAGAAACAATAACAACAAAAAGGCAAGAAGAATCCCCTCCCCCCCCCCCCCCCCCCAACAAAAAACAAATGTAAGCTGAAGGAAATCTGTGAATTCTGTAAAGAAACTATGCCAACAACAAACTCAATACAGAAGCTGCACTTTCACAAGCTGTAACTTAAAAAAAAAAGAAAAAAAGAAAGAAAGAATGGGAGAAGGCATGGATAATGGCAGGAGCAAAGAAATGAATAGTAACATCCCCAATCCAAGTGATTGAGTAGAAACCAGTAAAGAGAAGAATGACTGAAAGATATTCATTTCAATAAAAAAGAACCCAAAGAAACATCTTGCGCCAACAGTAAATAAACTGAATAAACATAAACATTCTCAAATGTGCTCTAAACTTTATAATGTTTTATACTTAATTTCTATGATTATCATGACTTTCGTCATAGATTATTTTTGCTCATGGGAAGATACAATGATCATTCAATTAATTGATTGTATAAAGAATCTGCGTTTGGACTAAAAATGTGCTAGTGATATTGCTGTGGCACTTCGATCTGTTTATTGGTAAATTGGACCATGTTATATAACAGGTACGACCATAGTGATATTTCTTTGCTATCATGGTAGCAAATGTTACACTGGACAGAAATGGTAAGTTTGAGATGAGTATAAGTCAAGAAAGAGACGAGATTCTGTCTTAATTTTCCACTGGCATTTATTTGCATTAAAAAGAATACTTTACAGACTTTTTAAATTTTAGTGAGTTGGAAATATCAGGTGTAATAACTCTGTTTTTGATAAAGGCTGACATATGATCAGCACAGGAATCCTACCTATTACACCAAATGCTGTAAAACTATTTGATTTTATTCTTCATTCTCCCTCTCCCCTTACTGCCCAAGAAACAGTAAGCAGGAGGAATAGTGTATATACCAAAAAAGTGACTTAATGATGCATTAACTAATAAATTCCTTCAACTTAAGCAAAAATTATCATATTAAATGCACCGTACACCTGATATGAGATTTTGCACATCTTTTGTTGCTCCAAGACAGAAACGTAAATGGTACAGAGATTTCCTAGCTGATAACACCCCGCCTCTATAAGTAAAAATTCTTGCACGTCGCAATATCTTGTATGTGGTGCATCCACTCAGTTTTTTTTTTTTTTATACTAGCTCCTTAAACTGAACTATAAAACCCGTCAGCTGATAATGAAAAGACCAAAGTGGTTCAAGAATAGCCGACAACACAGAATTCAGCAACTGACAACTTTGGGATACAAAAGACTTCAATTGGGTCCGAGCCCCAAGGTAGCCCTTATAAGCAGCTGTATATTTATTTACTTGACCATTACCTGGATATAAAATATACGTACTTTTTCATATTTATCTATTTATTTATCTAACTAGCCACTTTGAACTCCTTTAGGTATCTATTTGCAAACTTACCTATATAGACACCTTTTTGAATTAGGTTTTTTGGGTTTCGTGTCTGCTTTTTAAAACTTTTTTTTTATCTTTGAATTTCCGTTAATTATAAATATACCTCTTCAGTGATCTCTAATCACTGAGTCATGCACAAAATGAATGCATTCCACATCACATTTGAATTTGAACCCTAAAAAAAAAAGAGAAAAAAAAAAGTAAAAATTCCTATATGAAATAAATTCTGCACTCAAGTATTGCCACATTCCATAATTCATTTAAATGTTTATAGAATGAGACTGCAAAATTGCTTCCTTCACTGAAAAAACCGACCAGCAGCATCAGGTTTCTTACAACACAAGAAGTGTAGAGTTTCTGACTGACTGTAAATCAACAGAGTGAAACAGAAGATCAGAAACTTAAACGCAGCAACTTTCAAACTGAATAAAACCAAGCCAACAAAATCAAACTAAAAGTAAAATAAATAAACATTAGTACCAAAGAAAACACTTCATTCTCTGAATACATTGCATAATGTATTTGCTTGTAAACATTCACGTATAAAGTCATCTGAAAGCACTTAAAAAGCACTGAAGTAAATATAAAAATCTGTGGATATTTCTACAAATATCAGCATAAAAAGACACAATATGACACATTTTCTGTAAATTAAAACATACATTATGGTAGTGATATGTTAGAAACAGCAGACCTTGTTACAGGCTTGTCGCAAACTTTCTGTGCCAGAAAATTAAGAATGTTAATGCCTATGGTAAAAATTACATCCTTGGCCAAAGCTTATATTTTCGATTTTGTTGTAAAGGTTAATGATGCCAATAACAACAAGCAGGTAAAGATAATGCTACAGGCAGGGAAGACAGACCAAAATGAATTATCTGGCATAGAGACATGAAGTACATGCAAATGACTGAAAGGGAAGGAAGTGGGATGTGGACAGTGCAGCTGTCTTCTGTTTCTCCTATGGTGGATAAGGTACAAACATGACAATGCTACAGTGAAAAATAGAGCCATCCCGTCCTGAAGTTTTAATTCTCTTCCACAAATGCGGCATTTCTTCAAGAAATGAGGCAAGGAGGGGGTTGAGCAGTGTCCTTCCCAATAAATGATGTTAAAAAATTTATCTCTTGGTGGGAAATGTTTCATGTTTCCTGAGACAACTTTCTGATATCAAATAGCACCAAACTGCCATTCTGACAGCTAAATATTGGCACGCCGGTTGGCCACATCTAGTCCAGGACCAGTTGCCAACAATAGAAGTTTCATGACATATGAAGTTAAAGATATGAAACAGGCGTTCCAACTTTTGACATTTTCTGATACAAGTTGGAAAACAATCCTGGCAAAATCCAGTGCATGAACAAAGTCTCTAATTTAATTATGCAAGTACCCACTCACAGATATACCAGAAATTTTTCTGGGAAATATGCGTCTAAATTTTATCAAGAGAGTACCCCAGGAAATATTTTAAAAAAACAAGAGATCCATCATTCGGCCTCGGGCACTGCATCTTCCACAACTCCTTCCTCCTGGTTTGTTTCTGGATGAGCCACTTCTGCTTTATCCGTTGTAGGACTGACACGGGATGGACGTGCACTTTTCTTCCTCCCACTAGGAGTAGAGTCTGTGACACTCAAAACTCCTGAGGAGATCACCGTGAGCGTTCCTCCTCCCACTGACGTCAACCTACGCTGTATTTCTGCTCTTTCTGGGTATTGAGTTACAGTAAAGCTAATTAATGCAGTGAAAGAGTGAAAGCTGCGAGGTCAAATCAACTTTATAGCGAAATCCTAGACTCAGCAAATGATTATCGCCAGAATATTAAGGAAAAATTCTTTACGAGCAAGTGAGACAGAGAAGCATCATTTCCTTTTAAGAACCTATGATATGGCTGGGTTTTTTTTGTTTTCATAGAGTAAATTGGTCCATGTTAGATGACAGGTATGATCAATTTCAAATTTCTTTTTGATCTCGTGATAGCTAATGTTATATTGGATAGAATGACAACTTTCAGATGAGTATAACTCATGACAGAAATGAGATTCTGTCTTATTTTTTTTTATTGGCATTGAACTGAATACTTGGTAGACTTTTTTATTTTTAGGGAGTTGGAAATTTCATGTGTATTTTCAAAATTTCAATAAAAACATGTAATAAAAAAAGACATGATTTCAAGAAAAAGAAATAAATGTAAGAAAAACTAAGAAAATGCATTTTGTTCTTTTATGGAGCGTAAAATATGTGTACTATATAAAAACACTCTGTGAAAGTGAATTTCCCTCAGGGGATAATGAAGTGATTCTCATCCTATCAAGTTGTGAAATGAGTATAACTCTGTATGTATGAGAAGATTTATATTAACCTATAAAAATGAAAAAAGACATTTACATATTGAAATTTGTGAAAAAAAAAAAATCAACATTTTCAGAAAATAACCTTCAAAATTTCCCCCAGCTTTTAGGGGTTGAAAAGTGTTTTGTGTCCACTACAAAAATCAACTTTTGTCAAATCTAATGCATATGAAGAAAGTTCCATCCATCTTTGACAGAAATGAAACAATGTTTCTATGTAAGTACAGAGTGAAAGAGAGCAAATGATAAACAGCTCTCTTTCGTGACCCAGAGCGCTGGATCATCATGGATGCAGATGGACTCAAAGCATTGACAATGAAGGCAGTGCATGTCACAGTTACAAAACAAAACGTGATCATATTTACCATGGGCAGTTATGCACTTCCCATGTTGGGGAATTATCGAGGAATATAATGAATAACATAATAATATAATAATAATAATTAGATATGAATGAGAATTGTCTGTTTGTACGTCCACGCTTTCTTCAGAAACCACAAGAGGTAGATGTTTAAAATCGATGTATTTCAATTCAGCATCAGTCAGGGAAGGTTTGTATATCACTTATTTGGACCAATGACAGGTTGTTTAAATACAAAAGAAACAAAGAGCAAAATATTATGGAGGTCGGTAGCTAAGCTATTACAGTCTGTGACATATTGCTGTTCACTGCAACTTAGTGCTGCACACAATAATGTGCACCAAAGGCGAGTGAACCAGAATTGATGTGAGATCAGAGTAATGTCCCCCACAGCAGGTTACTGAAGAAAAGACGGGGGGGGGGGGGGGGGGGGGAAGAAAGGTGAGGATGATAGGAAAAGGAAGAGAGTGTGAGGGAAACGGGAGGAGAGAAAGAGGGAAAGAGGAGGAGATGCTGGTCTTCCCACTGACATAGGAATGCTGATCTTTTGAGAGGGGCGGCAGCTGCGAGGGGCAATACAATATCAGCAGAGTTCAACCTTCTTTCCGAAAAAGATCTCAAATTCAAAAGGGGGGTGGGGAGTAGGTGGGAGGGACAGTTACTCTCTTCAAATACAAAAAAAAAAAACTACTTTAACTTTAAAAAATACCCTAAAAATTGGCTGGGTGACCCAAAATCAGTATTGTAATGGCCTGCCATACTTGACCTTAATGATAACAAGCAGAAGTGAAACTTCGGACAACCAGACTACAGATCTTCAGAAGAAGAGAATCCAAAAGTCCTCAACAGCCCCCGACTTGGACTTCCTTACACTGTACAAAGGTTGAACCACACCCAGATCTTGAAATTGTGTCTTTCCTGCAGTCTTTATTGGGCGGTGGTTGGTTCTACTAATCCATGAAAAAACAGGCCATACAGATTGTACAGCTCAGTTTGAAAGCATTCTCATAACCACCATATGAAGAAACATAGCCCAGAGCAAAACTTGTTGGAATAGATCACTAATTGCCATAATATATAATGAGTTATGCAGGTTGTCATGACTGAAGGCCAAAAAAATACATGTCATTTAATTCCAGTCTGTTTTTGATTTTGCATTAATTCAAATCTTTTATAGAATAGCTTCTGTGGAAACAGGTGGTGAAACGGTATTTCAGAGAACACACGCTGGAAATGACTGTTAAAAAAAGACTAAATGGGAAGTACGCTAAATGGTCAGTGCTCATGTGCAGACTATGTTTTTGGTAAATTTGTTGTGAAAAGTTCAAATGATATCAGCATACTCTGAAAGGCTACTTTTAGCCTGTAAACTACCTTCAGTTGTAGGTGCAAATTTTTTTAAAACTCATTCCCTCCGGTAACTTTTTGGGGTGTGGACATGAACTCTCAACACTATCCAATTTGAAATTTAGACCTAGTTCAATGATTCCTAATCTTTCACTCAGTATAAACATAAGACATAATACATTAGACATTAAGCTAAAGGAAAATCAGTGAACCAAGGTGGGATTCAGTATTTCGAGAACTTGGCTTAGATATTAGTGTTGGAAAATTGGTGTCCACATGAGCCAAATATTCGGCTTTCCATAGCGAATGAGTTAATGCTGGTATGCCTGCAAAATTGTCCAGATTTAGCATGTAAATGAAGTGAAGAAGTGTGCAACTTTAAAATGAATGATTTTAAAATCATGTGTCAATTTTTCAAACTCAGCTCATATGACAGCATTAAAACCCTGAAACTTTATCTGTTCACTTTACACATGTGTGCAGAGAAAATGTAGACAAAGATAACGATGTTAATATAAAATAAAATTTTAAAAAAAGCTCAATAAGCAGCATAATGTCAATACAAAATGAAACGTAAAATAATGTCCATAGAATGTTAGGCTGTAAATTTAGCATAGAGATTGATCAGTGATAGTTTTCTGCAGGCAAATCCAGCTCAAATATCACAACCCAAGATGCTCGAATCAAGCACAAAAATATAATACATTTAAATGTTGAGATGTACTGATAGCACATACACAAAAAAATCATCTATGCATGAATTTTCCAGGTTTTCTAGCTAAGTAGGCTTTCTGAAAAACTGTGGATAAAACAAACATACTACACTGTTGGCTCAGTACTGCACTGAAAGGAAAGTTAAACGACCCTATGGAATGAAAACATTATGAACAATTCAGTAAAACACCTACGTGATTCATTAAGCTTCTGTAAAATGGGTGAAACAATATCCGTGAGTGATGTGTAGTGAGTAACGAACTCTTGTGTTGTCGGGTCAACTGTTGTATCCAACCATTCCTGTTGCTCTTTACATGTAATGTTTACCATTGACTGTCGGGGAAGAAAAAGAAAGAGAGAAGAAAAAAAAAATAACCATCACTGAGCAATGCCAAATAATCATTCACCCAACATATCCTGTTATGCTAATATTCTTCTGTGTTAATGGATCTCACTGTGATTAATACTGAATCAAATTAAATCCACAGGTCATTTGCGCTCAATCAAAGTATAGAATATCTGTGTAGCACACAATATCTTCTGACACATGCTTAAGTCAGATACCGTTAAAATAAAGTATATATTTTTTTTTCAGCACTTGATATAGGCAATTCATTGTTCATATTATGTTCTGCCACAAAACATAAAAGACTAAAGTCATAATTAGTCCCTGCGTATTTTAATGAATTTTTTCACCATCAGTTCTGTTTCCAGTTTGTCGTACATAAACGCTTTTTACATGGCATAATTATTAGCTGCGGATCCATCATGTTGCAAGTGTTCAACAAAACTGAATATAAATATGCACATAAATTTCTATGCTCACCTTCTCATCTTTCGTGAGTCTGCCCGGGGCAACTTTATCAGCATCACCTATGTTGTCAAGTGTGTTCCGAATTTCTTCTCTGAGTTTGAATTTAGCTTCTGCAAGTAATGGGTATAAAATAATGCATTAAAGTAAAATGCTAATAATCTGGCTCTCTTTTGACAACTTTGACCGTGTGGATGTCAGCAGTTCAAAGAGAATGTCTAACTTACCAGGCTAACTCAATGGTCTCCAAATAAACTGCCCAAATCCAAAAATTCACAATTTTGTGTTTTTATTTAGTGCAAACAGAGGAAAGTTTCATTCTACATGATACATAGAAATATCTTAATCTTACCAAGAAATACAACGGAACTGTGATCAAACTGGCTATCTCAGTATGCCCTTTCAGCATTTAATTTTTCTTTCTCCCTCCAGTGAAGACAATTTTTCTAAGCTTTGGTGGTCAGAGATCATTGAAATGATATTCAAATAATAAAACCTGACATCTTTTTAATAACAAAAAAAAAAAAAATTCTTTTCCCATACTGTGAAAGAGCAATACATAAAAGACAATGGCAAGCTTGTTGAGTTCATGAACAGATTCATTTACCAGTCCAATCCAGATAGTCTACACAGTCCTGTTGGGTGTATCGCTGTGCGGTATCTCTCGGACGCTCACCATGCACATTAGCTTTTTGCAAATCTCCTCCATTATCTACAAGGATTTTCAGTACTTGCAATCGTCCCCATGCAGCAGCATGGTGCAAACATGTGTAACCTGAAGCAAGTCAAAGACAAACATGAATACTCCATTTTTTTCAGAGTACCAGTTTTTGGTTAAAGCAGATCACTCCAAATCAGACCCATACATATTCCAAAGGCAGTGGCTGCGTTTACGGCAGATTACGCTCATTCCCCAATAGAAAAAAACAAAGAAAGGAAGCGCTGCTGTACGAACGGGAGTAAAGCCGAACAAAGAAAAATGGTGAGTTGTGTTCACCGGCTGCCGTAACCGTAGCCACGACTATTCCAAACTTACCTGAATTTTTCAGCTTTGTGTATTTGCAAGGTATCTGATACTGATTCACAGGAGTAACACGAGTTAGCTTTTGCCAGATGACTTCATATTATGGGCAATTTTATTCAATTATATTATTCAAATTCAGAAAGTACATTTAAGCTTATCTGTGTGGAGATCACGATGTTGAAATCACAGAGCTTTGTTTCAGAGTGAAATTACTACATTCCACGAAAGGCTTTTCAAATGCAGATGGTATTTAAATTTGGTATACAAAGCTTGCACTGATCTGGAAATGCCAAAAAATAAAATATCTCTACATTGAAAGCTGTTTTCTTTGGCTGCGGCAGTGCAGCCTTGAAAAATTAGAACATTCAACTGGGCGAAGCAGCAGTAGAATTATAACCACATGTAAAAGATATCATATGTACCATTGTAAAGCAATCATGATAATGAAATAATACATACCCTTCAGTGTGCAATTGTCCACATCCGCACCACTCTCAAGGAGCTGCTTTGTCATTTCAACTCTACCCAGTGATGCTGCAATGTCAAGGGGAGACTTGCCATCATCATCTCTCAGATTGATTAACTCATGAATGTTTTCCTTGAATGGATCTGCCTCATCCTCAAAACATCTGTAACATTCGGAGGAATGACTTAGACTCTACTGTGAGCTGAACAAAGACGGGAGTGCTACAGTTTCTGTATTCTTAAAACCAGAACAATAGTCAGGCAGTCTGATAGAGTAACAACGAAACCTCATGTTCACTAATGTTTGTCAAATAGTGAAATACATGTTAGGGATGCTACACAAGACTGTACTGTAAAATGTGTATTTTGTTTACTTATCACACGAGTTCGTGATGGACCCTGACCAGCAGCATGATTTTGTATTTATTCTAATTAGAAAAACAATAAGTCAGTGAACTAGTACTTGTTTGCCATGTCGAAGGACTGACAATTTTAGAATTTTTGAGTTGGAAGCCGCCATATGTTTGTCCCAATCCATTTTGATATTTTCTAAATATCTCTTCATATGTGAGTGTGCATGAGAAAACCCACAATATGTCGCAAACATGACATTTTGAGTTCTGTACACATAATAAAAGATAAGACATTTCTGATAAATTGAAGTCAGTGACCCCCCTAAAACAAGATTTTGATAAAACGACATTTAATCCTAAAAGTGGCAATAGCTAATTGACCCATTAATATTGGAGTGATTGCTGTTAGGAGACCGTAGTCTGATAACTAAGCCGTTATAGAGATCATACTGAGTAGTGTTCACTGCTCATCTACAGTTTACCCTGTAACATGCCACAGTCCCCTAAAGAACAGCCAAGACGGAAGTTTTTGGATCTTGTTAGGAGACCGTAGTCTAATTACAAAGCCTTTATAGAGATCATAGTGAGTAGTGTTCACTGCTCGTCTACAGTTTACCCTGTAACATGCCACGGTCCCCTAAGAAACAGCCACGTTGGAAGTTTGTGTCGGACCCATTATTTTCACTTCAAAGCCGTTTTTCTCAAAATCAGCTCTTTCGACATATTGTGGGTTTTCTCATGCACACTCACATATATTGGTCAATCAATGAAAATTCTGCAGGTCACTGTTACATCAGTATGTATGGACAAGCAGAAAGTTTTTTCCCTGCTTGCTGTACAACCGAGGTTTTCAAACATTTTTGCATGCACCTTTACCCTGTAAACAATGGTGTCGTGATTGCACTCTGCATACACAGTTAACACTTGACAATCAGAGGACTAAAAAGGCTTGAATGTAAGGACTGGTTAAAACTACAGTGGAACATGCTTAAACCAAAATTTTAGGGACCAGACATATTACTTTGGTTTACACATATTTTATTTATCCAAATAAAACTGGGTATGGTGGAAGTTGTCAGAAGAGGGGAACAAACTCTGTAAGGTCAAATTTCACTGATAGAATAATGAGTTACTTCCGGGTGCATGGCAATGTAACTATAACCATCTGGGCACATGGTGCTGTAACATCACATCGCATCAGACAGCGCACATCCCGATGCTTCGATGACATGTTTCCATATGCTCGCCTCGCATGTTGCCCACCTCGCCTAGTCAGCACACCGCTCGGCGTTTTCTACACATGCATAATTTAGATTCCACAGAAAATGTGCACTTGTTTCACTGATGCAATTCCCCCATCCCCTGCCCCTCTCGGTCTTCATCACCTGCTGGTGGACTCAGGCCTGACAATGAGAGAACGGCGTGTCCGTACTAAGCGTGCTTGATTAAGAATAGGTCGCTGGCTTCCACTAAAATCAGGGACATTGTTTTCAGTTCAGCCATGTTCCCACAAATGTTGACTTTGGTTTATTGCTAGTCCATTAGCAAAGAATAAAAGAGAAAAAAAACAGGGTTTTTGGTTAAGTGTGTTCCACTGTACTTGCAGAAATACTAAATTTTCCTTGGGTAAATGTTTATTTTAAGTCGACACAAGGCAAAAATCTAGTTTAGGAAATCTGCCATACCCATTCAGCACTATTTTAAATGAACAATGTCACATTTGTAAGTTTGTATTTTGATAAAGTTCTTCCCTTTATATAATTTTACTTAGCCTGTCACATTTAGATTTAAACAGTCATGATTTAGGCCTTGCGGAGAGGGAAAAAAACGGATAGGCCTGAGTAAATCATATATACTGGGGTCTTGTTATAACTCATTTCTGGGATGGAAAGGGGAAGCACCATGGTGATGGAAAAGTAATGTAACCCACGGCGCATTTCCCCCAGACGATGGTGAAACAGTCCCAACTTGGGTCATTAATAAAACCAAAAAAATGACTCCTGCCTTTGCAATTGGGAGTTATTATCAATGGCTAGAGTGCCGTTCGCTGTAAAGTGGTCACAAAATCATGCTGAAATTTCCTACCACACTTTCCAATTTTACTCCCTGAGAATAAATGTGTCTCATTTTGCAGCTAAAAAAAAAACAACATTAAATAATATCACGGCTTGAATGTGTCAAAAACAAATGTGCATGTAATTTATGGTAAAAACTATTGAGGCTGTACACAGTTTCATAAATTTTGGTCGCGCAGTCCTGGAGTTTTAGGTGCTTACATGTTCACCCTCCAGTTCCATTATGATAAGAATATATTTTTGCTTTCACTTGTGAATGGCCTCAAGACCAAGGAAATTAGGCTACATATTTTGACAGGTGTAATATAATACTTAATTTTCATGCTCAGATGAAACAATTTTTAAAGCAATGCCATTGTTTTTTTTTTTTAAGAGGGGTGGGAGGAGGGCAAAAAAAGTACGTTTACCATATAATACAACTCCAAGGTAAACGATGCCTAAATTTCTAGACTTTGTGTTAATGCTGCTGGTTCTTTTCAGTTAGATAAAAAACATACTAAAAAATGATTATGCTGAAATTGAACTGGTATGAAACTGTAAAGTAATAATTTACAAATCATCTCAGATTTTAAACTGATGGATATGTACACACGTAGCTCTGCATCTACCCAACCTAACTTAACTCTTACCCTGCGCGCGACGCCTTAAAGCCCACTGTCCAGTCAGTGACCTTACTCGTGGAGAATCTTATCTGGCGTCACTGACCCTTCATTTGCTGCTATACGCTGTCCACGTGGTTTGGTTTTTATTGATCGGTATGAAAACATTCGCTGCTATGCTGTATCACGCTTGATAATGAATTAACCAGCAAAACCTTAGTCTGTTGGTCTCTAACCAATGATCTGACTTATAATTCCAAACTGACAGCTGTAGCTTTCGTGAGAACAAAGCATGATAACTAGCCATGCCCTCCCAAGCCCTACACAAATGGTTTCATCCTGATTGACACATATACTAATAAACCAATGTGGACATTTGGGGCAAAGAATTATTTCAGAGCTAATTGTTTCTGATTGGTTCTTAGATACAGACAACTCCAGACGGTGGTCAGCTTGTGAGAAAATGAGATAATATTGCAAATTTGTTGAGCAACAGTTCGCATGACGATGTTACATCTTTTGAAAGTGTGGGGATCAGAGCCTTTGAAAAATTAGTCTTTGTGATTCCGACCAGTGGTTCACTGGTTAACATATGCATCATGTCACAATGCTTTTGATTTAGAAGAGATAGCCTACAGTGAACAATAAGATGGTGGTTACGTCTCAAAAAGGTCAGTGACCCGACGCGTGAAATTACGGCTTGCGCGTGGCGCGGTCAGCTTGACCATGCCGACTTTTGCTGCCTGTGCGGCATGAACGCTTGCGAAACATGCGCAGGGTGAGGGTTAACTGTGCTAGATCTACAATTTTTTAGCAATGAAAAAAAGACCAACCCTAAAAAAAGACACATACTGACCATCACAAATTTAAAAAAAAAAAAAAAGACAGATGCCCTGGAAACAAATTTCGTGACCTATTTTTTTTAACATCACTGATTTTTCGGAAGGAGTTCCGTACTCGAGCGCCAAAGACCAGAAACTAACTAAAAGAGATGATACATAGCTACCCCGGGGGCTTTCCCTGATATGTCAATCTGACTACTGCCCAGACGAACATCGGCCTACGGCTACGGCCTCGATGATACAAACTGACTAGACCCTCAAGTTACTTATCAATCTGACAATCTGACAAAGTGGCGCTCGAGTAAGGTACTCCTCCCGATTTTTCACACGCAGTTCACATATTATGATTAACCCGTTGACTTTTTTCTAATGTTTCCTACTTTTTGCGTCCCTCACCTTGCCAGACGAAAGGGATTATTTTTGTAAATGCAATGAGTGACAATTGTGGTACCGGGAAGGAGCTCTTCCACTAGTTCCTGTTTCTCGGGCTCCTGAGGAGGAGGTTCTACTGGCGTTTGGACCTCCTGGACTGGGGCCTTCTTGTCCACGGCCATTTTCTTTGGAGACATCACAAGGCTGTTTCTGCAACACTGGACCTACCTGGTTGCTCCCTAAACAAACTCGTACCGAATCATTTTGTACTGCCAACGACGATTGGCTAAATCGGAGCTTTTAAAAGTATTGCAGTCACAGTTGATGAAAAAAAGTAAAAAAACAAAGAAAATGTAAATAGGTAGCATCGTTTTGTTCAAAAAGACCTATAATCCGCTTTAAGTTCCTAATTATGAAAATAAGTCAAATAGATATGACTCAATCATTTTTAGCTGTATCTAAATTATTATTAATCTTATTTCTTAACCCGATCTCACTTTTGCACAAAAATCCCGGAAGTACAGTCTTCTTCAACAATTGTTTACCTTCCAGATCCTCGACTTTCGTCGTCCAGAGAAGAAAATGGTAATGAATAGTTACTTTAATAAAAATAAACGTTTCAAATACAACACTGGCTTCCTGTGACTGTGATCAGAATTACAGTTAGACTAGTTGGTAAAATTCTTTAACTCTGGAAAAAGAATCGTAAATAAGGCAGTGAGTGCTCTCCAGAGTCCTGGCTAGGATCGGATATTAAAAACAGTGAACTTTTATTAGACGATTTTGACCTTTATAGAAGAGACCGAATTGGCAAGACGGGAGGAGGTGTTTTGATTGGTGTAAGGAAATATTTCACCAGCGAACAAGTACACGTTGGAAAATTAAGTGAATCCATTTTTTGTAGAATAAATGTAAAAGGCAAAAAGCCCTTGGTCATTGGTTCTGTTTATAGACCTCCAGATTCGGATTTTAACAACTGTAGTGAAATTTGTAAAGACATCTTTGATGTTCTGGATAAGAACAAGAAAGCTGTGTTTTGGCTTGGAGGGGACTTTAATCTCCCAGATATCCTCTGGGAGAAAGAAGAAATTTGTGGACACCAGAATCGGAAAGATATCAATTCAAAATTCTTAGATACCATTCAAGACCTTGGCCTGAAACAAATTGTAGATTTTCCAACCCGTGGATCTGCCCTTTTAGACTTATTTTTTACAAATAATCCTGGACTTATTGAAAAATGTACACCTGCTCCTGGCTTGGGCGACCATGACGCAGTTTTTGTGGAAACCAACCTGAAACCCTTTAGAAAGAAACCCATAAAGCGGAAAATACAGCTTTGGAACTGCACAGATCTAGACTCTCTTAGGAGAGATGCGTACAATTTTTCTAAATCTTTTCTGAAATACCATAGTGTGAAAGATGATGTAAACAAACTTTGGGAGTGCATTAAAACAAACTTGGTCACCATAATGGACGACAATGTGCCAACAAAATTATCTTCAACTAAAAATCACCAGCCCTGGATTTCGACTCTAACTAAGCGTCTTATACGCAAGAAACATAGATGGTATAGCAAAGCAAGATCTTGTACTTCAAAAAGGGCCTGGAAGAAATGAAAAGAAATAAAAAGGACTTCACAGAGAGAATGTAGAAAAGCGCATACCACCTTTGTTAAATCAATGATAGAAGAAGACAAAGATAATAAAAAACTCTGGTCCTATATTAGACACAAAAACCAAGACAGTTGTGGAATTTCAGACCTCAGAAATCATAAGAATATCTTAGTTCAGGACCCCACAGCTAAAGCAGATCTCCTGAATGAGCAGTTTTGTTCTGTCTTTTCCAGCCCAGAACCAAAGATAGAAGACAATTTTTTTAATAACAACAGACTTTTTAATGAAATGAACAAAATAAAAGTGAGCAGAGCAGGTGTTTTGAAACTCTTGATTAACATTAAGGAAAATAAAGCCACTGGACCTGACTGCATTCCAGGAAGAATTTTGAAAATTTGTGCCCAGGAATTAGCGAGCGTTTATGCATTGCTTTTCCAAGCATCCTTAGACCAGGGATCTGTGCCAAATGATTGGAAAAGTGCCATCATAGTTCCGCTGTTTAAGAAAGGCGATAAGGCAAAGGCTGAAAATTATAGACCAATTTCGTTGACGTCAGTTTCATGTAAGCTCTTAGAGCATATTGTTCACAGTAACATCATGGACCATTTACAGAAATATGAAGTTTTAGATGATTCTCAACATGGTTTTCGACAAAAAAGAAGCTGCGAAACGCAACTGATAACAACATTAAATGACTTTAGCGAATGTTTAAATTCCAGGGGACAGATAGATGCCATACTTCTAGACTTTTCGAAGGCATTTGATAAGGTAGATCATCTGGGACTGCTTTTGAAATTGAAACACCTCGGAATTAGGAATTCTTTACTAGACTGGATAAGATCTTTTTTGATCAACCGCCAGCAAAAAGTAATTGTTGATGGGAGCAAATCATCACCTAAACCTGTTGTATCAGGAGTCCCTCAAGGTACTGTCTTAGGACCTCTTTTTTTCCTAATTTATATAAATGATATATCCAAAGATCTGTCCAATGGTACGTCGATCAGGCTGTTCGCCGATGACAGTCTACTGTATAGAAACATCAGAAGTGTAAGAGATGCAGAAATGTTACAAAATGACCTGAATAGACTCCAACAGTGGGAACAAAAGTGGAAGATGGAATTCCATCCTAAGAAGTGTCAAGTACTTCGAGTGACAAACAAAATTAACACCATCAGTTTTGATTATACTATCCACAACATCAAATTAGAGGAAACAGAAACAGCTACTTATCTTGGCATAGTTATTGATAGGAAACTTAGATGGAAACAACAGTATAGCACAATTAGTCGTAAGGCAAATGGAGTAATAGCTTTTTTAAGGAGAAATATCTCAGACTGTCCCATGGATGTTAAAGATAAATGTTATAAGACCCTTGTTAGACCAATACTCGAATATGGATGTAGCATCTGGGACCCCCATTGTAGAACTCACATAGATTATCTAGAAAAGATACAGAAAAGAGCAGCCAGATTCGTGACAAACAACTATAAATTTGAGGAGGGTAACACCAAGATTAATATGCAAAAACTTGGCTGGATGCCTTTAGAGGAGAGGCGGGCAAGAAATAAAATTACCAGCTTCTTTAAAGGTAGATGCGGTCTGATGGATATACCCATGGAACACATTGGGATTAATTTTAGTAAGACTAGGCGGAATAGCCAGACCTATGCCATACCATCGTCCAGTGTTGACGGCCACTTATATTCTTTTTATCCGAGCACGTTGAGGCTGTGGAACTCTTTGCCGGAGGACCTAAAATTGTGCAGTAGCCTAGACTCTTTTAAGACAAAATTAGAAAAGCACACGTTGAGAGCTAGCTACTGAACAGGCTGCATAGATATACTTATAAACCCAGTGATAAGATTGGTTGATCTGCTCATGGCCACAATCAAGTGTTTTTATAAGTTTTTATAAATCTAATCGACTCCCGTTTCTTACACCCTTATATGTATATAAATTTTTAACTCCCAGGGACACGGGCCGAGTCGATTTTTATTGCGCACTGGTGAGATACTCAAATCTGAGAAAACCAGTTTTAAAGAAAAAGAAGAAGAAGAAGGATTGGAAAATGCAAATATGGACAGGGATACCATATTTTGTGGATCAGGATGTGATTGAGACCCTCACTCAGACTCACTGAAGGTGCTGAACTGATGAAGCATATAAGCATCCATTCATGTGTTGTTGGATTGGTGGGGTCGGAAGGATTACCAAATCATATTACCTCCAGAAAACACCAAAGCCTTGTAATGGGACAATAATGGGAAAGGCCCACAAATGTATCTTTAAAATGCTAGTGCCTATTGCCAGATCGCACCTATTACTGTACTCCACATTTAATCGCCAAGTTGCTTGTTGTGACATATTATTTCAGAAATTGCATGATTATCAGGCTAAGCTAACCTTAATAGATGGAAATGAAATATCGATTTCAAAATAAGTAAAACCAGTGGTCAGTGGAATACAGCAACTTGCTTCAGATTCTGTGTATTTATGATTAGCACTGCCACCATGTAGCCACATAGAAGTGAATGAAGGCCAGGAGTAATGCAAAATCAGCAACCAATATGTGACGTACCATGGCAATGGACATGTGCCTTGTGGAGACTGATTATTTATCTTAGAACTGTAAAAACTCTTTCATATTTGATGCCATAGCCAGTTTGTTCTATCATGCTGAGTTAATGGAAGCTGGGGAGATGCAGAATGCCATGCAACAGTGAAGTCAGTAATAAATTGTCTTTCAAGTGAACATTACCAAGAAATCCTTCACGGTGATTCAAGGACACAACTTTAGAAGTACATGGAATAAACCGTTTTTTTGAATGAGTGTAACCAGAAGTTCTTTAGGAGCTTTAAATTGCAAATCAAAATAGCAAACTGACTGACACTGATGAATAAATATGATTACTGTGTAAAATGTTTTAGTGACAGTATTTTCAGCTTATTCATCATTATTATTGATAAATTGTCACCCACATCTTTCATTAACTCCTTGCCTACCAAGGATCATGGATTTAGAGTTTATATTCAGGAATAACATGTGTGTGTTGCATATGCACAGAAAGCTAAGATACTGAACCCTACAAATATGCAATTTAAATTTAATTCTGAAACAAAAAATATTGATTTGCTGTGAGAGAAATGATTCTAAAGATGCAAAAAAATTATGACGTCAGAATGCAACAAATTTTCAACTTACAGCTAGCAGATCTCTGCATTATATAATCCAATTGATTTGAAACTTCTGCAGTATGTGTATAATCCATGTGTGGCTTGTCTGTGAAAATTTCATACAAATCCATCCACAAATAGTTATGATAAAAATTCGCGCACAATCAAAACACAAGAAAATTGCTGTTGGCCTAGGCCTAGACCTGTGAGTGGCATACAAAAAACGTCAAATTTTACTGTTTATGCTGAAGCTTCCTATGCCAAAGTTTGAAACATTGGCCTTTGCACAAATGAGGGTTACAGCTTGCTGAGTTGGTCTTTTCATAGGCCCCTTTCCCTTCCCTACACACCGTGGCACAGCTGACTGACCGCACCCACTTTCGCTTCCTTCATCGCTACTGCTATTCGATGCATAATCTTCCTCGCTTGTGACATTCCTGCTATCAATACCACTGTCACTGTCACTCAACACTGCTTCTCCGTCCTCCTGAACCCATTCTAGCATTTCTCGAGCCTTTTCGGCACAAAAATGTTTGGGAGGCCGACTACCTGATGTTCTAGGCTCCATGTTGAACATAACACACTCGGAACTACACACAACAATGCTCAAACAAGTTCATAAAATCAAAATTCCTGCGTCTTTCTTTCTCTCCAATCACTAAAATGAAGTTCCAGGGTCATTTCCTGTTGCCGGTTAATATGTTGGCCAGGACGTTTTGCAATAATAGTCCAAATTCATGTCTACATGCTGAGCCGTGAACCACGGCTCACGGTCCAAAATTGGAAGTGGCTCGAGCCACGAAACACGGCTCACGGTAGCCAAAGAGTTAATTGTAAGCTCTGTACCTAAAGGTATTTTTATTTCTGTTGCATCAGTTAATTTTAGTTCTGCAATTGAATTTTAAAAAATGAATTGACTGAAAAATGAGTGAAATCTCAGGGAGTTTAAAGAGGACATCGTGTTGCTTTTTCAAAACAGATTGATCATGTCAATTCAAATTCAAGGTTTATAATGCTCACCCTGCGCGCAACGGCTTAAAGCCTGCAGTTCGGTTAGTGACCTTACTCACGGAGAATCTTATCTGAGTCGCACTGACCCTTGCCGATGTACGATGACCACACTACCGCTGTCCACGTGGTTCGGTTTGTATTTGATCGGTCTGAAAACATTTACTGCTATGCCTTATCACGCTTGATAATGAATTAACCAGCAAAACCTTTGTCTGTCAGTCTCTAACCAATGATCTGACTTATGATACCAAACTGACAACTCTAGTTTTCGTGAGAACGAAGCATGGTAACTAGCCACCCCCCCCCCCCCCCCAAGACCTAAACAAATGGTTTCATCCTGATTGGCACACATACTAATAAACCAAACATCCAATGTGGTCATTTAGGGCAAAGATCATTTCAGAGCTTGTTTCTGATTGGTTCTTAGATACAGACAACTCCAAATGGTGGTCAGCTTGTGAGAAAATAAGATAATATTGCAAATTTGTTGAGCATGCCGATGTTACATCTTTTGATGGTGTGGGGAGAGCCTTTGAAAGCTTAGTCTTTGTGATTCCGACCAGTGGTTCACTGGTTAACATGTCCTTGTCACAATGCCTTTGATATAGGAGAGATACTACTACTATTTCCTGTTGCACCCACTGGTGCTTAGGGCAGCAACAAAGGATCTCCAGCCCTGTCTGTCCTGGGCCATCTTTGCGAGAGTTCCCCATGAGTGATTGAAGGATTTCATCTCTGCCTCGATTGTTCTCCGCCAGGTTGCCTTGGGTCTGCCTCGCTTGCGCCGTCCCTCCGGTGTCCACTGAAGTGCTGTTTTGGTTATAGAATTTGCTTCCTTTCGCAGCACGTGTCCAAGCCATCTCCATCGTCTCTTCGTGATGATGTTGGCTATTTCTTCTTGCTTGCATCGCCTTAGTAGTTCCTGATTAGAAATCTTGTTTGGCCAAAAGATGCGGAGAATCCTACGAAGACATGTGGTGTGGAAGGAAGACAACTTGGCGAGGTCACCTTCTGTCATTCGCCAACACTCTGATCCATACAAGAGTGTGGATAGGACACAGCTTTGGTACAGTCTGATCTTGGTGTTGATGCCGTATTGTGTCGATTTCCAGATGTTGCTCATACTTTGAAAGACAGCCCTTGCATTTCCCAGCCTACTTTGGATGTCCTCCTTTGTGCCACCCTCTGGTCTGATAATGCTACCAAGGTATTTAAATTTGTCCGTCGTGGTGAGTTTCTTGTCATCTACTTGCACTGGTGCTGGAGTGTCTACATTTAGGGTCATAATCTCTGTCTTCTTCTGGCTAATCCGAAGGCCTACTTTGCATCCAAAATTATGTAGTCTCTGCGTCTTATCTTGCATGTGTTGGTGACTATGTGACAATAGCGCAAGGTCATCCGCAAAGTCCAAATCCTCTAGGTTGTCGAAGAGTGTCCATCTGATGCCTCTTGGTGCATCCTCTGTAGTTTTTCCGCATAATCCAGTCGATTACGAGGTTAAACAAAATTGTTGACATCACACATCCTTGCCGTACACCAGTTTTCACTTCAAAGGATGCATCACTGTTTCCGACACTGCAACTGAAGTTCTTGTAAAAGCTTTTGATGAGTTCAACAAGCTTGCTGGGAATCCCATAGTGCCGAAGAATGCGCCATATACTCTCTCTGTGGATGCTGTCGAAGGCCTTTTCGAAGTCAACGAAGTTCACATAAAGCTGCCTTTGCCATTCTGAACACTGTTCTATGATGTTTCGGAGTGTGAAGATCTGGTCAATGCATCCTTTCCCCTTTCGGAATCCGGCCTGTTCCTTTCTCAGTGTCTTGTCCACAGCATCTGACATACGTTGCACAATGATCTTGGCAAGGATTTTGCTGGGTATAGAAAGGAGAGTGATACCACGCCAGTTGTTGCAATCGCTGAGTGCTCCTTTCTTGGGTATTTTCACTATTCTGCCTTCATTCCAGCTCTTTGGTACTGCTTCTGCTTCCCAGATAGCTGTGAACAGTGGCTGAAGGATGGTGGCTGACTGATCCGGATCTGCTTTGAACAGTTCTGCAGTCAAGTTGTCTTTTCCTGGGGCTTTGCTGTTTTTTAGGCTCTTTATTGCTGCCACTATCTCTTCTTTCTTTGGTGGATCTATGTTGATGTCAAGGTCTTCAGCAGCATCTTGTATTATTATTCTATCTTCAGGTGGTGGCCGGTTTAGTAATTCCTGAAAGTGCTCTGTCCAGCGTGTATCCTGTTCTCGTTCTGTAGTCAGTAGTTTCCCATTCTTGTCTTTGATTGGAACACTTGGTCTTCCACCGTACTTGCCACAAATGCGCTTAGTGATCTTGTGGAGCTTACCCTGTTCTCCTCTTGCTGCTGCCTCCTCCGCATCTGCCGTTAGCTGTTCCATGGCTTCTCGTTTATCTTTCTTTACTAGTCTCTTCACTTTCTTATTTAACTCTGTGTAGCTATGTTGGTACCTCTCTTTCAGCCTTTCCGATTTCACTTGTAGGAGTTTCTTTTTCATGACTTTCCTCTCCTCGATCACATCCCATGTTCTTTGTTGGATCCACTCCTTGCTTTTCCCTTTCTCATTAAATCCAAGGCAGGCTACACTGCTCTCTGTGTACACTGTAGTTACTCTTTTCCACTCTGAATCGATTCCTCTTTCTTTAGGGTTGTTCTTATCAGACTCTCGTAGAGCCTGGAATCGGTTCTTGACTTGTATGTTGAAGGCATTTCTAACACTTGCATCTCTCAGTTTCTGAATATTAAGGTGTCTTTGCTTTGATGTCTTGATTCCGGTCTTGTTCAGTTTAATTTTGATAAGTGCTGCCACTAGATGGTGGTCGCTGGCTACGTCAGCTCCTCTTTTCACTTTCACATCTAGAAGGGATCGTCTCCACATACCGTTGATCATCAAATGGTCTATTTGGTTCTTGTCTCTTCCATTTGGAGAATTCCATGTGAGTTTGTGAATTTCTCTGTGTGTGAAAAGGGTCCCTCCGATGACTAAGTTGTTCAAGGCACAAAAATCCACAAGCCTTTCTCCATTGTCATTCCTTGTTCCAGTTCCATGTTTTCCCATTACTCTTTCATAATTTATATCATCTTTACCTACCTTAGCATTGAGGTCTCCCATGACAATGATGAGATCATGCCGTGGCGTCATGTCCATTTCCCCCTGGAGTTGTTCATAAAAGTCATCTTTGTCTGTGTTGTCGTTTTCGTTGGTTGGTGCATAACATTGGATGACAGTGATGTTTGTGTGTCGTCCTTTCATCCTCATCCTCATCAGTCTGCTATTGACTGGTTTCCACTCCAACAAGCATTTGTCCAGTCCTTTCTTTAGGATGATGGCTATTCCTTCATGATGTTGGTCATCCTCTCTTCCAGAGTAGAGAACGGTTTCTCCAGTGGATGTTTTGATCCTTCCAGATCCAGTCCATCTGCTCTCACTTACACCCAGGATGTGTAGGTTGTAGCGCCTCATCTCTGATGTTACTTGTGCTAACTTACCCGATTCATACATTGTTCTAACATTCCAGTATCCAATCCTGGTCTTGGTTTTGGCGGTGTTCAGTTCCTCCTTCATCCTGCTAGCAGTTTCCTTTCGGCTTTCACTACTTGCATTCATACGAGTCGCGAGGTACTCAGAAGGTCCATCACATCCAGAACGTTGGTTTTTCCATGTTGCTGTTTCCGTAACGATTTTAGAAGAGATACAGTGAGCAATAAGACAGTAGTTATGTCTCAAAGAGGCCAGTGACCTGACGTGTGAAAATACAGCGTGCACGGC
Organism: Onchidella celtica; assembly: GCA_963931925.1. Lineage (NCBI taxonomy): Eukaryota > Metazoa > Mollusca > Gastropoda > Systellommatophora > Onchidiidae > Onchidella > Onchidella celtica. Next base: position 31,512,485 of record OZ007577.1, read on the forward strand.
GCGGTCAGCTTAACCATGCCGTATTGGCACGCCCATGCAGAGTGAATGCATTGAAAATTGATGCCGACTAGGTACGCCCATGCAGGGTGAGAGTTAAGAAACAGTTATGTGATAAGCCTCTTGTAATGGTTATTAAAAGAGTTAATTTTAAAGAGTTAATGAACTGATCAGGGTTGAAAAAAAATTTTTCAACATTTGTGGGACTTTTTTTTGGATTTTATATTATATAGAAAACAAAATGTTATCTTATTAAGAAAACCAGAACAAATGGACATACTTGTGTCAGTATGTCTGCCTATCTCTGATGCGGACATATTATTTAGCTGTAAATTTAGTTTTATTTTATAAATGAAATTGGATCAATTTTTTTGTCATGGATTTGATGTATCTTAATACTGATACTTAATTCACAGAGGGAAGAAAAAACTGCAGGTAATTTAACTTAATCATCAACATTACACCAATTTTCCTATTGATTTCCACAGGTTCTGAGCTCCCCAAAGTGGTCTTTATGTTGAGCAAAGTTAGGAGAGAGATGCATCAAAACAATATGAAACTGTAACCCCATAGTAATAATTATACAGCATGTATTATCATTTATCAAAACTGTTGAGAATCTTTCCTGAAGTGTCTGGGGAAATGTGCAGACAGTTTGTAGATGTACTGTAATTGCTAATTCCAGTTCATACTATGAGCAAAGAGAATTGGAGTGGGAGGAAGAAGACATCAAACAGATAGAGATGAATAAGCTTGAAACGCCCATGGAGAGGTCATCTTCCCCTGCCCGATTGGGCTACACATCGGACAAGCATCCAAGACACACTTTGGACACAGTTAATGTGTTACGCAAACATAGAGAACTGTGTGATGTGGTGCTCATAGTTGGCTCAAAGAAAATCTTTGCGCACCGGGTTGTCCTGTCTGCTTGTAGTCCATACTTCCATGCCATGTTTACTGGAGAATTGGCTGAAAGTCGGCAGACTGAAGTTACAATAAAGGTATGTTGTTTCATTTCTTTTTTATTTTAAGCACACAGTGCAACTAATAGCTGTGAAATTTTAGAACGTTTGAATTTTAAAACATTACTAAATCTTTTTATAAGGAGCAATGGATTTATATGGGTGTGATTAACAGGAGAAAACTAATTATTAATGTGCTTGTTCTACCACACTTTGTCAGCAATTGTACACTTGGCCAATATTTTTACTGCTTGTTTATTGTCAGTGCTTTGAAAAAATATTAGTGAAACTGAATGTTTTTTTCAGACCTAGACAGAAACATGAAAGAAAACAAATGACACAAGATATATGTAAATAAGAATATAATATAATAAAAGGCATAAATGATTTTTCCACAGAAATCAGTGTTACTTGACCTATATTCACTTATGGTGCCTCTGGTAGTGATTGTCTGCCTGATTGCAAGTTTCACCCAGATAGTTTTTAATATCAAAACTGGCAACATTTTGTGTTGGCTTTACTGGCCAAATTGATGACACTGAATTGCATTCACTGGCTCGTGCTTTCATTAGCAAGGCCTGTGCTTAAAATTACTGATCATGAACACCATAATCATGACTACTGGTAACACGGTGATTAATAAAGTTTAGTCTGTGCCCCTATATGAAGAGAGTAGGGAAATTCGATAATCACATTTTTACAGTATCCCAGATGATGTGACTGACTTAAATCAGGATAGCAATATGGAATATGAATTCATGAAAATAACAGTCTGCACCAGAAATGTAATTATTTATTAAATTGATTCACACATTTGCTTACCACTCTTGACCCATTTATTGCATCTGTTTATAAATTTAATAATCTCATGAACTCAAACATTTGGATGCATTTGAGGAATGCTTGTTTGTCATGTTCTGAAATGTTTTCCCTGTTGTGGATGTGGTGACTTCAGTACCAGGTTACTAGTAACTTCAGCACCAGATTACTAAATATTTGAGAAATTAAAGAAATGCAGTGTCAGGTCACTGAATGGATCATTTAAATAAGAGGAGACAAATATGTCTGATTCATATCTCTCTGTTTACCTTTGGAACAGTTTGTATGGTTAATATATGAACATCTGTTGTCTTGTGATATTTTGATGCCATTAACACATTTCCTCCCGCGAACGGGTATTACCCGTTCCCCAATTTACGACGCGGCCGCCCGCGAACTGGTATTACCCGTTTTTGAGGTTTCGTTACTCTACAGTAGTCTACAGTCTGTAGTTTTTATTCACAATGATTTCCGTTGACCGATATCGAAGGGACGCTACTCTAATAATAATAGGGAACTGTTTTCGTGCAATTAACTGTATTTTTTCGCGATTCTAACCACGGCGAGGCAATTTTTCAAAATTTGTGTCAACATCCGAAACTTTGCATGAAATCTTCATGGATAGTGACAGTAATGAAGAGATGATGGAGGACGACAGTGACGAAGAATTTGTTGCAGATGGTTCTGGATCTAGATCTAGACATAGATCTAGATCTAGTGATTCTGAAATCATTGATGTTGTCAACATTTTATAATTTTGTACTTTTTTCACTTTGCACCTCCACACAACAATTCTCTGCATTGAAATATGACAAAAACACAGTTTTATATTAAACAGTAACCAATTCTGTACTTTTAGCACAAAAGATATTTAAAAACAATCAATAAATAATCATTTTATGCTCTTTTTTCTATACCAACCGCACAGTGGTCAAATTTGACCAAAATTACTTGGGCAGGAGAAAACACTCATGTGAAAAATACTTGGGAGGAATAGCGTTAAGAAGACCTCAAGAGAAGTTTCTGCATGATAATAGACTTTTTATTTTTTTTCCCTGAACAGGATATAGATGAAACAGCCATGGAGCTTTTGATAGATTTTTGTTACACATCGAGCATTACAGTGGAAGAAAGTAATGTTCAGACTCTTCTTCCTGCTGCTTGCTTGTTGCAGGTATGTAAAATTTGACAGGAAAAATACCTGTTGTGTTTGTGTAGTCATAATGGCGTACACAACAAAATTAGGGTATTGAAAAAGATCTGGATATGAATACTATGCTTTTTTTTTTTTAAACCCTGACAACTTGAGTAAAAATGTGTTTTCACTGAGGTCTGGCTTTAACTAGCATTTTAAGAAGAAATGTTTACACAATGTTTACACTGTATGTCCCAGCTGTCTAAAGTGGCTTCTGAATGGAACTTTGATTCCAAGAAGGCGGAATATTGTTCCAGATTACAGGATGACACTATACAAAGGGTTGTCGAAAAAGGCAAAGATGGGTTAATTGGTAGGGATGTAATTGTCACCATTGACCTGTAGGCAAGAGAAGTGGAAGCTAGGGATAAAAACATGATGTTAAGCTGTTGCCATTCAAAGCATATTTAATACATAAATTACAAAAGACACAGAGTTTTATTGTTGTGATTGCAATAGCCCTGTTTTTAAATCAGCAAGTGTTTCAGCTTGGAGAAGATATGTTGCTATTGTAATTAAGGGAAACAATCCGCTCAATTTATCTTTTTTTTTTCAATTTCCTGTTTTGGTAAGTGGAAAGGATTGTGGAATATCATCACTGTGTATTCACTAGTTGAAAGAGTGCTGTTAAATATTTGATAATCTTGTTTTTTTTCATTAGTGCAAACTGTTTTCAACACTTTTTTTTGTTCGTTTCTGTTTTATTTTGTTTATTTTTTTTTTTTACATAAATTAGAATGTTCATCTTTGCTTTTTCATTCATTGTTGAATAGTATTTAGAGAAATAGTTATGGCAATGACAAAATTCAATTTATGTTAAAGGTAGAGACCAGAAGCTATTTTGTACTCAAGTAATTAAGTGTTAAGCATTAATTGTTAAATCTATCAGCCTTGTGTATTAATACAAAAGAAACATGCAAAGAACAGAAGTTGAATTTCATAAACCACATCTGATCATGAAATGGACCCCATGAATGGATTTTAACCCTTTGCTGCCAAACCCAAACACCCTTCCTTCCTTTAGACTACCAGAATAATGGATTATCAGGTGGAAAGACAGCAGGAAGTTGTACATGTATAAAATTAGGAGCGCAAAACGTGCCAGAACAGTGTGGCCGAAAAATCAACCTTGTGGCAGTTTTAGCATGAAACATTAGAGGCGATATTGCAGCCATGTGGCAGTCCTCCGCAATATATGACGGGCAGACATAATGGCCCTACAGCAGCAAGAGGGTTAATGATTGTTTACATTGAATTCACAGCTTGTTGAAATCCAGGATGTTTGCTGTGAGTTTCTCAAGAGACAGCTGGACCCCTCAAATTGTTTGGGTATCAGAGCTTTTGCAGATACCCATGCATGTCGAGACCTGCTCAGAATTGCAGATAAATTCACTCAGCACAATTTTCAAGAGGTGAGAAACTCCCTGAAATATTTTCACTTGTATGACATGTTTCTCTGTACATCACTGAGTGATCGCTGAACTCCAAAACAAATGCAATGGTTGGAATTCAGCAAAAATTGGCAATTGCCTTTTAAACCTTGAATTTCAAATATCCTTGTGCTTTTTTATATTTATTTATGAGGCATGTTTGGACAATGAAATGGCAAGTCTTATTTAGTAAGGTTTGAGTGAGTTATGTTGAATGGTTACTGCAGTTTTAGGAGAAGTGCCTTCCATTAAATAATCATCAAAAGTACAGTCCACGAGAGTTAAATATAATTTTTTTTTGTTTTTAAAGACTTTTATTCACATTTTAAAGCTTACATTTGACTACAAACCAGAGCCTGTACACCCATCCATTTTCGTCCTTTTGTACAAAAAATTCAGTTTCCCTGCGTAAAAGTTAGTTGGTAATGGAGGTTAAGATGAAAGACAGAGGCAGGAAGTGCTTCACAATGACTCACATGCGGTCATTGAGGAAACATCAAATGAGAAACGTGATGGACCGCTGAAAAGAAAGAAGAGAAAAGATAAAAGAATCTATCATTTATTTAGGAAAACTACTGATAACAGGAAAACACCATTAATATTTATTCAAACTGACATAACTAGTGGGTTTTGCGGTGTATTACAGGTTATGGAAAGTGAAGAATTTATGTTGCTACCAGTCAACCAATTAGTGGATATCATCTGTAGCGAAGAACTGAATGTACGCACAGAAGAACAAGTCTACAATGCTATCATGAACTGGGTCAAGTATAATGTACAGGAAAGGAGACAACATTTACCCACAGTGAGTACTATTGGTCGTTTTTCAATTCATTTCTTTAGTGAAAAATGTCAAATTGTATTTTTCTGCTGCACTGTTTTTGTTTGCTAAATTAATAGACTTCCATTATGCATTTTACATGCATAGACTTTGAATGTGAGGAAATATTTATTGGCTGACCACTTGTATTTTCATAGTCAAATTGAAAGAAAAATGGAAAAATAATGTTGGATTTGGACATGAGACAGGGTTCATCTATTGGCAATTTATGTGTTCTTGCAGACAGATAGCAGTGCTACTATAAGAGAAATAAACCAATTTTGATAGTACATGTACCTCAATAGGAGTGATATGTTTTAGACCAATATATAATATATATAATGTTTCAGGTTTGTTTTGAAAGGAGATACTTTCACAGTTATTCACATTGACATGAATATGAGAATAAGATTTTTTATCTAGGTATCCTTTGGTTGTGTCATCTTCTGTTGCAAATTGTATCTAACACTAAAGAGTGTGAAACTTCACCGAATCTCAGGTACTTCAACATGTAAGACTGCCTTTGATGACCCCTAAGTTTCTGGTAGGAACAGTTGGTGCTGATTTGCTCATCAAAAGTGACGAGGCCTGTCGGGACTTGGTGGATGAGGCCAAAAATTACCTCCTCCTTCCACAGGAGAGGCCGCTGATGCAAGGTCCAAGAACAAGGCCTAGGAAACCAATCAAATGTGGAGAAGTTTTGTTTGCAGGTGAGGCATTTACCTCTTTATGTCAGTTGTAGGTTTCATTAGGATTGGCCCACTGCATGCTGTGATATTAATTACTTAAATTAGTCACATAAAAGAGCAAAAGCAGAATGCTGTGAGAATGAAAATTTATAATCAGGTATTTTCAAGACATTAATTTTGTCTAAAACAAAACATTGGTGCAAGTTAAAGAATGCCATGTTTTTTTTGTGGTGTTACTTTTTTTGATGAAGTATCATTACCATTTAAGAAACTAGTCCAGCTTTTGATTTGTGAGGATGCTTATGAAGAAGAGCAGGTGTTACAGCCTGTCCACAACCTGTAACTGATTATGAGGTTAAAAATGTACTTTTACTGCAGTGTAGAGCAATACCATGAATTGATGACTTGTGTTTAGATTCATGTAATAATTATGGGGGGGGGGGGGAGAGAAGGGAGTTATGAGTTGTATTATCAGTAGAACCTTCTACCCAACTGTGTTGTGAACTTGGTATTGAAAGGGTTACAAATAAATAGAGATTAGAAAAAAACAAAAGTATGTCGCAAAACCCTACATTAGAAACAAATTTATAGAAAATTATACAATAAAAATTTAAAAGAGTGAAAATAAAATAAACTGTGCAATCTTTTAATCACCAAAGACTCTCAACAGCTTTTCTATAGTTCTTTAAATTTGGTAAAAAAAATTGTGTGATAATATCTGTAAACAGTGGCTAGTTGGTTTCTTGTGTGATTTATATTCCCATATCTGTAAAACTGATTTTGCATGAAAATTCTGCTCGCTGATTGCTCCCCCCAGTTGGTGGTTGGTGCAGTGGAGATGCCATATCAAGTGTTGAGAAATATGATCCAGGCAGCAGTGAGTGGCGGCTAGTGGCCCCTATGAGCAAGAGGAGATGTGGTGTGGGCGTAGCAGTACTTAACGACCTTTTGTATGCAGTAGGAGGTCATGATGGTCAGTCATATCTGAACAGTATAGAAAGGTAATAAGTCTTATTTGTTTTGCTGAATTTCATCTATCTGGCCTTGGTAAATAGGTTGTTATCTAATTCCTTATTTATGTTAGACATGATTGCAACTATTTCAGTCTGTCTCTGGACTCAAAATAATTTCAACTTTCCTTGTACCACTTTAACCTTCGAGCACATTGGCAGGTATTTGATTTTGGTACGGTACTGAACATTGTCATTGTATATGTTATGAATATCTACACCATGTTATTTTGTTTAAATTGCAGATCTAATGATATAAATAAATATTGAGATTTCTTTTTTTTTTTTTTTCTCTCTGTCTATTTAATATTCAACAATGTCTTGATTTCTGTGTGGTTTTTCTTGAGTAAAATGAGGTAGTCCAAACTGATTTTTACTTTTTATCACAACTCACCAGTTATTGTCTAATCTGATGGAGCTTGCTTTTCCAAGAATTTTGATACCAAATTTTTCATTCTGGCTTAAAGACTGAAAGTTATAGCATTTTCAAAAGTGAAAAAACACCTTGAATTTGCTACCTTTTGCAAATTGCACAATAGTCCAACTTTGACCTCCCATAAAATGACTGTTTATTGAGTCACAGCATTAAAAATTATCAGTTTCCAAGTCAAGGGGGTGTACATTACGCTCAATTTTTTTTTCGAAGGGTGCAAATATGATGCAAGCATCTCATTTTACTTTTTTTAGTCATCAAACTTCATCCAATGTCAATTCTGTGTGAACTCTTACAAGGGAGACAAAAATAATGTTTTTTTATTTTTTTTTTATTGAAAAGGCGGTCAACCATGTCGCCATTGACTTAGCACTGAGTGTCAGAAAAAGGTGATGAAATTAAGCATTGGGTGGGTCTATAAAAACAGTCAGCGCTTCGTGCCGAAACATGCCCTAAGTCTAATTTTGGCACACCCTGAAAATACAAAGCCTGAGGTTCATTTGTGTATAATTTTGATCCTGATCTATTAAAGTTTCCGCCAGTTTCTCGATCAACAAACTTTTCAACAGATTTTTAAAGAAATTTCAACTGAAAACAGGATGAAAAATACATTGTATTAATCCTCATTTATCTGGCTTTCTGTGTGAGCTATTTTCAAACGTGCACTACATTGGCGCGACGCTCCGTGATCCTTTGTTATGAGGGGGTCAAATCGGTTTGTGCGGCTTAGGGCAAAAACGGCAAGACTGTGACTTGTTCAAGCAATAAAAACACATGACTACACACATTAAGCAATACAAAAGATACTATACTTTGACAGAGGAATGATTAAACTTTATTTTGATGTAGGATACACGCCATTTTACATTAACACACAGCAGTAGTATTCTTGTAATGCTGGCCTAAAATTATGCCAAAACGGGATTTCGCCCCTTCAGCTGGGCAGTTTGGACTACCCAGTAAAATGAAGGATGCATTCACTTTTCATGTAGCTAAAATTGAATACTTTCGATATAAAAATCTGAAAAAAATCAGTGGAACGATAAATAAAACTATGGGTGTTCATTCATTACTGTAAATAACATAGTAATGTGTATTGTTCATATATTCTCATGTAGGTATGATCCTCATACCAACCAGTGGAGCTCTGATGTGGCCCCTACGAGTTCTTGTCGCACCAGTGTGGGTGTAGCAGTCTTAGGAGATTTCTTATATGCAGTTGGTGGCCAGGATGGAGTTTCATGTTTGAATTATGTAGAAAGGTGAGATCAACAATGAAATTGAAGAGATGTTCATTTGTTCTAGTCATATTTCTTTTCAGGTTTGTGTTGTAAATTATTTCTTTCTCTTTGTATTTTAGTATCATTATTTATAGTGTTATTTGATTTAACCAAACCATTTTTTGAAAAATGGTATACAAAAATAAGCGCTAGGTCTTGCTTTCCATGATTTTAAATTCTGTCTTTTGTTTGGAAAGACTAATTGGTAAATGGTCAGACTGATGAAATTTGGTCGCAGTAGCACTAAAATGGGCTCATTTAGCCAGGAAGCAGCCATATTCACAAATATAGATTTATGTAGATGAATGATTATGTTTATGACTTTCTCCAGATATGACCCTCAAACTAACAAATGGCAGAAAGTGGCTTCAATGAGCACAAGACGACTAGGCGTGGGTGTGGCAGTTCTCCAAGGTTACCTGTATGCTGTGGGAGGCAGTGATGGCACATGTCCTCTCAATACAGGTCATTACAACAGTGTTGTTCCTCTTTATTGTTTCATTGTGAATCCCTCAACTTGCTAAATCACATATTTTGGTTTACTTTATTTGACAATTGAGTTTTTCACATTTTTTGTATTACAAATTTGAGAGTGCAAAATAGCCAGTTTTCATCCTGTTGATAATCATAATGCAATTTGAGGATACACTCTTGTCATTTGGGACAAAACAGCAGAAAATCTTCCTTTAATCCAGACATTACAATACCCTTAACATCATGATGCCACACTCCTGAGTGTCTGCCGTGCTCACAGTAAAAATATGGGTGGACAAGATTGCGGGACGGAAACTGATTTCATGATTCAGGTCACTGTCGTCTTTGAGACATACCCACCATCTTATTGCTTTTCCTGTTATCCAGTTGGTCAAGTCTGTAAGGCATGGCTTATATAATAAGGGATGTAATTCTTAGAGATGTAAAGTCTGACTACATAAAAGGGAAAGAAAATGTTGTTCCATTCTGCTCTGTGGTTGACATGTTGCTTCTGTAAAGCGCATAGAGCATTTTAAATGGATATGTGCTATATAAATGCCATCCCTTATTATTATTATTTATTATGATTGAAAATGTAGCAGTGCCAAATTTAAATTTGTATTTTATTTCTGTTTCAACTTTTCCAGTGGAGAGATTTGATCCCCGCAACAACCGATGGACCCCTGTAGCTCCGATGGGAACGAGGCGGAAACATCTGGGTGTGGCAGTGTTCCAGAACATGATTTATGCTGTAGGAGGTCGTGATGATACCACAGAATTAAGTAGTGCAGAAAGATACAATCCACAAAAGAATGCTTGGGAGCCAGTTGTTGCTATGACTTCTCGGAGAAGTGGAGTAAGCATAAAGTTTCATATATGCAATTAAGCTTGACACAGAATCCATCGAGAGAGGAAATTTCTGTAACTGATTTCAAAAGTCTCAAAGAACAACATGTCTTTTAAGAAAAAATATATAATCATGAAAAATGAAAACAATTTACAGCTAGTGGGATTTCTCTTAAATACTGTGCTTAAACTGTAGTAAGGGAAAAATTAACATTTGCTCTCAATGGGAGTCTTCTCCAATATATGTCAACTTGATTTTATCGCTGAATGCATTTGGATTGAACGGTGAATAGCTAGGTCTGTCGATTTGTCATATATTCACCAAATGATAAACAATATGAATAAGTTCCAGAGAAAATTCATTCTCCACGTCTTTTTTTATTTTCAGAATGTCATACATTATGTATGTGTCTTGTTTTGTTCAGTTCTCAAGATGCATTTTATTAAATCAGTTCATTGGAGCACAAATTGATGTATTGTTTCCTATTTTGTTGTTTATCTTCCTCAGGTTGGGCTGGCTGTTGTGAATGGTCAGCTGATGGCTATTGGAGGATTTGATGGTACAACGTATTTGAAGACAGTAGAAATTTTCGATCCAGAACAAAATTGCTGGAGAATAGTCGGAAGCATGAACTATCGCAGACTTGGCGGAGGTGTGGGTGTGGTCAAGCTTCCACAAAATGATACCCATCTTTGGTGATGATGAACCCTCATTGTAGCGATCATAAACATGATACATGTTCCGTTATGCATTGAAGAAATCTTATGTCATTTCATGTCTCAAAATAGTTCAATGTGCCCACTCCTTTTTCCATTCAAAAGATACCTTCCCAGTGTGGTAGTGCTTTATTCAGCATGACTAGAGGGAGGGGGAGAATTAAAGTTGTAGAGAAGCTAAAAATGGATTTTGTCAGCGAAAATTGGGGGAACTTCATAATATTTGCAGAATGTAATGGAAATAGTAGGTAACTTGAAATTTTTTGCAATTGGAAAGCATTGTGACAATTTATTTTATCAGTCTATTTACAGTTGAGTTGAGAGGGCAGAATTCAATCTTAGGAAATAAAGAAACATTGAGCTATGAAGTCAGAAGCACTAAGATTAGATTTATTGATACTGTCCGAACTTTAAGTTGCAGCCTAAATGAGAAAATCCATTTCTTGGTAGGATGTGGCCATGGCCAATGGCATTTTCATCACAATCAACATAGTATCAGCAACACATAACAGAGAAATTGTCTGTAATGTTGGCAATGAGTAAATGACAACAGAGCAGGGTCATAGTCAGCATTGAATATAGGAAAACTTAGCAGAGGATTGGTCATGATCGAAACTGAATATGCCACAGTACATTGCAGCATCAATGCAATAGCCAAGCAGGCAACAGCAAGTATTTTAAGTAATTTGTAGGAAATTTTAAAAGAAGGAATAGCTTGAGAACACAGAGAAAAGATGGCATTTATGAGGCTACCCAAGCTGTGTGAATAGTTAATTGGTAATAATCACTTGTGTATATTTTGCACACAGTTTTGAACGACCCTCGTTGTTTTCAATTATTTTAATCCATTGCACATCAGTGTCAGTTATTTCTGTTTTGAAAATCTTGTAAATTTGAAGGGAAATTAATACTTTTGTAAGAAGAAAATGATACATGTATTATCCTTTTGTGATTGAATGGTTGAGAAATTTATTTGTTTCTCACCTTGGATCTTAATGAAAAGAAGTGTAGATCTGCTAAACTTTATGATGTAAAAAAGAAGAGTTGAGTAATTCTTCTTTATTTATTATGTGTTGAACAGATATTTTTCCTAGTGTTGGCAGCTGGGCTTATATCTTCACATCCCCCATTACCCACTGAATGAAACTGTAAGTCTATATGTGAGGAAATCTCCTGTGTATGTTAATATGACCAGTGCCAGGGTGAATGAATGAGTTTTCATGTTAGAAAAAAATAAGACTATCACTAACTGACATTAGAATGAACCACAACTAGAGCATCAGGCCTTGTTTGGGTGGGTGGGTGAAAGTTCTGTAATTTTTTCCTTTGGCATATTTTGGCCCAAAAAGTACAATGATCATCTTTTGCTGACAGTAGTAACTGCAGAACTTGATGATGTCTACTGGTTTGAGGTATGTCAGTGGATCTGGTGAAATCAGGCTGAAGGGGAAAGACCAAATTTCTGAGAAACCCTTCCAAAGAGAGAAAACTTTCTATGGAAATTGAGATTTGCTTTTAACATGGACAGACCTGTTTACCCTCCCGATTTGAGCGGGAGACTCTCGATTTTAGACCTCATCTCCCGATCTCCCGCTAGCATCATAAATCTCCCGATATTTTTTTCACCGATCTCCCGAAAATGAAATTAGAACCTTTAGAACACTGCACGCCGCCTGAGTGGCGCGCAGTCGCACTATTCCATGAGCTGCACGCCGCTCAGGTGGCGATCCGACAATAGCTTACGATCGGTGCTTCATAAACAAACTGGTTGCTATGGAAGGGAAGTAACTCTGCCCAAACTATTCAGATCGAGGCCTGCTTCCGGTTTACCGAATTATGGCGTCGATCAGAATAAGAAAGAATCGTGGAACCCCCTGATGTTTACAAGTAATTTGACATTATTTGATGCATTGTGACCTTGTGCCCAAGAAGAGGACAATAATTGAATCTGTATTCTGTTATTGCAGATAGTTGAGATAGTGTTCTGATTTTTTTTTTTTACTTGTCACTGCAAGTAATGGACATTGGCTTTGGACAGTATCCTATAGATAGCAGAGGGATTCAGTCCAAATCACAAACACAGTATCCTATAAATAGCAGAGGGATTCAGTCCAAATCACAAACACATAAATAGTGAATCATATTATACGATGATACATTTTGGTTGACATTTCACTAGTTTACTTTGCCGATGGTGCACATTTCTAGCATCTCCCTCTTTTTAATGAAATCTCCCCATTTTTGAGCAGCCGTCTCCCTATTGTGCATAACTTAGGGTAAACAGGTCTGCATGGAAGACATGCCATTTATGCGCATTCATTTAAAATATTTTGCTTGAAATCATCTTAGAAATGTTTTATTTTGATTTTTTAAAAAGAGGTCTAAAAATTTCACCTTAAGCCTGATTTCACCAGATACTCTCATTTTTCTTAAACATCATTTTGCGTGTGATGTTGCATGTGGGGGGGAACTTCTGGATGTTTGGACATGTTAGTCTAAGTCAATGTGAGCAACTTTTTTTTTCAGAATTTTTCACTTTGAGCCCCCCCATCCAGATTGGTAATATTACCCTCTTGTCCCTGTGGTTTTCTTTGAATTTGATGGTAACAATAGTCCTATAAACTTGTCAGAACATAGTGGGGATTTTTGATACAGCTCTTTTGCTTGCCATCTTTCATTTGTATTGTCTATAGTGCATGTATTTGAAAAGTTGAAATTAAAATGTATTCAGTGCAAAATTAATGCTTCTGAGAAAGGTGTTCACTGAGCCATTAATTGGCATATTTTATTTAGGGCTATTGTTAGGGGAATGTGGTATTTTATGCCATAAGCTATAGATGAAAAGTGAGCACAACTGAGTATTTTCTCTATTCTTCATTGTATTGGTTTACTGACAACAGCGTTTATTAGCAATGATTTTCATATGTAATTTTCCAAACCCTTTGGTGCCTTCAATGTTCAACATTTTAAAACAAAAGATAGTACTAGATACAGACAATCTGAAGGGCCATGAATTTATAAATTAAGTCAAATCACTACTCAGTACAATTTGATTTTCAACTTTCATTTAAAATGCAGGCTGTTTGTTCATGAATGTTTAGAATAGAGTCCTCATCAGTGTATGTAGTCCTTTATCTGTATTGCTGTACAGTTGAAAACAAAATATGTTTATACTTGAAGTGAGTGGTTGCGGAGAGTATATGGAGAGTCCTAAGAGGGGCCAAAATATTAGGACAGGATACATAATGTAATTGTCTCACTTTATTTTTGTATGCCTGCAAATCTGGAGTCATAATGATGTGAGTGAATGTATTTCTTTTTTTTTTTTTTCTGCCCTTTAGAAAAACTGTTAATTTACAGTGTATTTCTGCATCCCCATGGTCAGTTTTCACCTGGACACAAGGTTAAATTTAGCATTTCAAGGAGTGGGGGTGAGGGAGTCTGTGATGGGGGAATAAGTGAATAGGGGTTAATGAGGAGAGAGAATCATTTCTTGCAGATTAGATCAAGTACCATTGCCTTATCAACATTTTATTTGAAAATCTTGACACTAATATTAAGAGATTTGCAAAGCAGTGACAAAAATAGTTCATTTTCAGTGATGAATTATTGAATTTTGGTAAAATGATGGATTGGCTTAAAAGTTTGGAAAATCAGGAACTTTTATTTACAGCATGGTCTGTGAAACTTGATGTGGAATGGGTGACATGCTGTCATTATTGCAGAAGATGATGTATTATGAAAATCCAGAATGGTAGCCACTGCAGTAATGGTTATCTGTTACAATACCATAATTTCTTAATACATTTAGTACACTGCCATAGTCACATTAATAGAGTGAGGCTTTGAGTGATATTATATTGGGAAGCAACGGAGTATTTCTTGGAAATGTGCAATCCACGATAATATTATGGTGTTAGCCTGTGTTTTTTTTGTTGGAGAATAGAGAAGTAAAAACTGAGTCACTGAAAGTACTCCAGTCCGTAGCGGAATCAATTTGTCTGTGAAAAAAATCACATATTATTTATTTCTGCATCATTGATTTTTGTTTTGTTTGTTTTTGTTACTTTGTTTTGTTTTGTCTTTTTATATGGCCTATGCATCTGTGTGGGAAGATATGTAAATATTCGCCATTTTGTATTAGATGTAAATAAATGTTTCAGACACTCAGCTATCATCTATTCCTTTTTGATGTTTTGTTCCCCGTCATTTGTGTTCAACAGTTGTAAAAAAATAAGAGTGAAATTTCCACTGGAAAGTCGACTCCATAGCCACTGTACCTAATGCTTCAGAATGGTGCAGTAGCAATTATTTATGTCTTTGCAGGATAATGTTGCAAATTTCAGAGCTAATATTCGATCCACAACAGATACAGTATTTCAAGTTAACTCATAAAATTCCTAGTTCTTTTTTGAAAACGGGTCAAGTAAAAACTTTTTATTGTCTTCTTTGAGTTACTGCTTTGGATAACACAATGATGAAACATTGTCAAGTAAAGTTTATCTTTTATGTTGTCACTTTTCCATATTCAAACATTTGAAAAATCAGTTTTCACATATATTCAACTACTTTCAAAGCCGCATTGAATGATCTTGGTTCTAGACTCCTAAGCCCAAAAATAATAGAAAAGCACACTTTCAAAAGTTCATCATAAGTAGATCAGTTTTGCTAAAATAGAAGCTTTTTACTTCTCCTGAAAAGTACATAAAACTGATTACTACAGTATTAGGGAACGGTGGCAGTGTAAAGGGTAAGCCAGACCAAAGCTGAGGCTGGGGTGATCGAGCTCCATTCTGGGGACGGGTGTAGTACCCGCTCTGGATCTGGACTGATGGCGTTGCCATGGTGATTGCTGTGTTTACCGAGCTTGGCAGCCACCCCAACCCATACAGCCTTGGCATTTCTATTGATTGATAGGATAACTTGCGACATTTTATTGCTTCTTAAGTTAGGCAATGGCCAGGCTTATTCGCAGACGTCTGTGTATAAGATCTGGATCTTCTGGATTTTTTGTTTTGTGATTTTATGTAGAAAGCTCCTTTAGATCACAATTCTGGCTTGTTTTGTTGAATAATTAGGTTCTTCACTCGATTCGGAGTAGCAAACTCATGGTGTTTCTTACGGTAATGATGCACTAGGTTGTCTTTTTTTTTAGCGATACTTATCGGTCATCCTGTCCTTGGTAGCAGAGACCCTGCCTAGTAACGCTTTTGCCCAGATCGTGTCCTTGGTAGCAGAGACCCTGCCTGGTAACGCTTTTGCTCAGATCGTGTCCTTGGTAGTAGAGACCCTGCCTAGTAACGCTTTTGCTCAGATCGTGTCCTTGGTAGCAGAGACCCTGTTTAGTAACATTTTTGCTCAGGTTCCCCGGTGGGATGCTAAGTAAACTCGCCAGCCAAGTTGGTAAGGGGGGTTCCAATGTCCGCAAGAGCTGTCTTTTCCCTCCTCTGATCATCGTTGCATTGCTCCAGAGTATAAAATTGTGAAAAGGATTTTTTTTGTCGGGTGTGAAGTCACAGTGAATGTCAGACAGAGCAGATAAAAATGAACTAAACTTCCATGCAAAACAAAAAAGTAATAGGCCTGCAGGTAAAACAAAACATGACAAATAGCTGAAGCAGAAGACCCCCCAAATATATTTTCAGTAAATAATAATAATAATAATAATAAATAGAATTTCTATAGCGCACTTCTAATAAAATTATAACTCAATGCGCTGTACATTGCATCAATAATTCATGCATACACTTTCCAAATCTCATACTAAAATACGCACTCTCATCCATATAAACTTTCAGTTTCACACACATAAACGCTCTTAGTCATATAACACTAGCTTATATAATCAATTGTAACATCTAAGTCATGACAAAGAGAGGCGAAATTTTCAGTGCACAATGACTAAAGGAAATCATTTACATGTTTAAAATCTGATTTACATTATTATTTCTAATTAGCAACTGTCCCGCTTAATGAAAAGAATAAATAAAATGAATAGGAATAAATGAAAGAAGTAATCTGGAGCACACTGGTGCAGTTTCTCCACGACATCAATTTCGCAAAATCCTTAGGAAACAAAATGACACATAATAATGAGCAGTACCAGGTTTAAACAAAAAAAAAAAAAGGCTCACTCTTTCTCTCTCTCTATCCCGGAGTCTTAGAAGACCGTTGGGGCGTAACAGAAGATTTCCCAACCAGCCTCCTCCATTCCTCCCGGTTCTGAGACGCTCTTAGGCATTGGCTGAGTGTGAGGCCAGTCCATTCACTGATGTTATCCTCCCATATCTTTCTCTGTCTTCCTCTCCTTCTGCCTCCTCGCACTAATATAAAAGGTGAATAAGAAAGAATTTCAAGCTTTGTAATTATTTACTGGGTGTCAACTGAGGCCATACCATCTCATGACCACGGACGGAAAAACCCGGAGTGCCCACGTGCACGTTAAAGATACCTTAATTTGGCAGTTGGAAATCGAAAAGAGCAGGCCGAACAGGCCGCTGTCCGGGCAAAATGAAATAAAATTTATACCTACCACTCCCCCCCCCCCCTTCCCCGTCACCCCCCTCCCACACACACACACAAAACAACCCCTGACCGGCGCTGCACTGTGGCGACGACGTGACTGCCCCAGTTGCAATGACACTAAGACAAATTTCCCACATAAGATTAGAGAAGTATACAAAATACAAACACCATTAGTCAGACATTTGTCTTTGTAAGTTTTGTCTTCATTCAGTACTTTTCTTTTTCCTCATGACACAGATCAGCCAGCATAAAATATCTGCCATAAGATATACTAAATACAAATCGTAGGTGTTGGGTCACAATAGCTAAATCAAAATGAAAACTCTCTCTCTCTCTCTTTATCTATCTATCTCCCAGTCTCTCTATGTCTCTCTCTCTCTCTCTCTCTCTCTCTCTCTCTCTCTCTCTCTCTCTCTATCTATCTATCTATCTATCTATCTATCTATCTATCTATCTGTCTATCTATCTATCTATCTATCTATCTATCTGTAATGGGGTGAACCATTACAGGGCTGAGTTACTTATAGCTCACTGCAGTGAAAGGGAGATAAACCCGTTATTTTGACTAGCTAGATCACTAGATGTGGTCAAGGGGAAGTAACCACACAGAAACCATAGATAATCTCCCCTTATTGTTTGATCGTGCACTTGACATGAGTCATGTTGTGTTGAGTAACATTGCCAACTGATGTACTCACTGCGCCAATTTTAAACCATAGTCTTAGCATTGTCTGTATTGTCCAGGATTGGTCAATTTAAGTGACCATCCCTGGTGCCAGAAGTAGAATCTTGTTATGTATCACTACATTATAGGTTTTGTTTAGTATTTATCTTGTTAAGTAATATTTTATTAAGATGGTGTATTTACAACATACACGAGCGAGAGGGTAGCTTTTAAAAATGTTTTTATTTGTTATAGTGTTTTGTTAGAATTTGCACTTAGTGAACTGTATGGAGTAAATGGGTTGCGCGTGTTTGGGTGACGCTTAGATGATAGCGTGGTGTAGTATTTGACATCTTTATTATTCTTTATTTTATTAATCCCTTTTGGCAACCCATGCAATTTATAATATCATCTGGCAACCAAAGAGAGAAAATAAACATTCTGTTATCAATATGGCTCCCTTCACTGTCTCTTAATTGAATGTTCCGTCCAAAACATTATATTGGCGACGAGGGAGGTTGAAAAGCCCCACACAGCCTAGTCAGAAAGCAGACCAGAATCACAGGCAAGCCAAACAACCACACAACAGTTCTATATCTAGATCTGGAAGGAGTTCCGTACTCGAGCGCCAGTATATAGCTACCCCGGCGGCTTTCCCTGATATATGTCAATCTGACTACTGCCCAGACGAACATCGGCCTACGGCCTCGATGATACAAACTGACTAGACCCTCACGTCGTTACATATCAATCATTGCTTTTTTTTCCAATGACAATTGGATAAATTAACAAAATTAATAAGTACCGAAAAAATATATACTATATAGGGTTTTTTATCAAAAAGTGGCGCTCGAGTAAGGTACTCCTCCCCTAGATCTAGATCTAGAGAAACTTCTAGTCCTATCAATCAGCCCTACAATCTCATCACACCATCATGGCATTCGCACAGCTGCCCAGTTATGAACAGTTGGACACAAAGTCAGACGGTGTCAATATCCGATGGAAAAAATACATTGATAGGCTACAAAACAACCTGTTCGTAGCTTATGATATCACCGACGAGAAAAAGAAGAAAGCGTTACTGCTCACCTATGCTGGTAATGACCTAGATCTAAATGACATTGTAGAATCTTTGCCAGACTCAGAAATCACACCCAGTAACGACGATGAATCACCATTCACAAAATTGGTAGACGCGCTGACGTCATACATTAACCCGAAAATCAACAAAGAATTGCAAAGATTCACATTCAGAAAAATGACTCAGACAAGTCATGACATTGAAAAGTTCTATGCAGACTTAAAAGAAATGGCATCGACATGTGAATTTGCCAACATAGACGAAGAAATCAAATCCCAGCTCATCATGGGCTGCAAGTCAAGTAAAGTCAGGGAAAAAGGTTTGAATCATCCGAACATGACTCTGCATGCGTTATTACAATTTGCCAGATCAATTCAACTCACACAGAAATACAATGAAAAGCTTGAGAATGATGAACCTGAAACTGCACATAGACTGCGATCTGGTCCATCCACTACGACTACGAGCAGTTACACTCGTGCAAAGCAGCACTGGAACACTTCACGTTCAAAACTACATCAAAATTCAAAGTTTCATGATCATTCCACCTGCAGAAATTGTGGAAAACAATGGCCACACATAGGAGGTCAGAAAGCGTGCCCAGCTTTTGGTAGGCTCTGCAATTCATGTGGCAAACCGAATCATTTCTCTGCAGTGTGCAAGTCTAAATTTGCACATGAAGACAATAAAGCAAACAGTGACAGAAACATGACGAAGAAAGGAAAAATTAGAAACTTTCAAGACTCTGACAGTGATTCCGATGATTCTGCATCTACTGTTCGATATATTCAAGACTCCGACTACTTATTTTCATCATCATCAACTAAGCATCAACGCCTTTCAAAGTGGCAGATTCAGGTGCGAGTGTCAACATTCTACCTCTCAAGAACTTTCAGTCGCTTGATCCACAACCAGATCTATCGAAGTGCAAGAAAAGCATCTATCCATTCAGTTCTAAAACTCCATTACCAATTATTGGACAATTTCAGGCTCAAATTTCGTCGAAAACAGAAGACAACCACTGATTTTGTTGTGGTGGATACCGGCACAAATTCCAGAGACCTGCCCATTGTCTCCTGGCAAACTAGCCAAAGTCTCAACCTACTACAAAGTATCAACACTCAACCCTCAAGTTTTGAGGATGTGCCTGGCCAGTTTCCGGATGTCTTTTCTGGACTAGGAAAACTTAAGGACCATGTTGTCAAACTGCACATTGACACTACGGTACAACCGATCGCGCAAAGATACAGGAGGATTCCCTTTCACATGAGGAAAGAACTTGACACTTTCTTGCAAAAGGAGGAAGAAGCTGGTGTAATCGAAAGAGCAACTGGACCTACACCATGGGTCAGTCCACTCGTCATCGTGCCTAAGCCAAGAAGCCCAGGCAAAATCAGAGTTTGCGTCGACATGAGAACACCCAACACAGCTATTAAAAGAGAGAGACACAGCACACCCACTCTCGATGAACTGGCTACCATGCTCTCAGGAGCAACACTATTTAGCAAACTAGACCTAAACCAAGGTTACAATCAACTAGAGTTGGCTGAAGAGTCCAGATATATCACAACTTTTGCAACTCACAGAGGACTATACAGGTTCAAGAGACTCAATTTCGGAGTCAACAGCGCCTCAGAAATGTTCCAAGAGGCAATCAGACAAACCTTAAATGGTTTATCGGGAACTGTCAATGTCAGCGACGACATCCTGGTTTTGGGCAAGAATGAACTTGAGCACGACCAAAATCTGAACAATGTGTTTCATCGATTGAGGGAAGCAAACCTCACTCTGAATCCGGAGAAATGCCAATACAAGAAATCATCGATTGAATTTCTGGGGCACATATTTTCAGCAGCAGGAATGACCCCATCTCCAGAAAAGCTCAAGGAAATCATCAACATGGCCCCACCAAAAAGTGCCAGTGAGGTGAGAAGCTTGCTCGGAATGCTTAACTTCTGTGGTGCAAGATTCATCCACGACTATTCTACCTTCACGCATGACCTCCGGCAACTGACACAAAAGAACAGCCAATTCAAATGGACAAGAAAACATGACAAAGCACTTCAATGCTTGAAAGAAAAACTCAAAGAGACAATTTACCTAGCATACTTTGATCCAGCAAAAGAAACACAGGTCTACGTAGATGCAAGCCCAGTTGGGATCTGTGCTATTCTGACCCAGACAACAGAAGATCAACAAACCCAAGTCGTTCAATTCGCCAGTAGATCACTCACTGAAACTGAACAGAGGTATTCACAGACAGAAAGGGAAGCCCTTGCAGTGACATGGGCATGCGAGCATCTTCACATCTACCTCTTCGGTTCACCTTCGTTCACTGTGTTCACTGACCACAAGCCTCTAACATCTCTGTTTGGCAACCCCAAAGCTCAACTACCAGCCAGAATCCAGAGATGGGTTATGAGGACACAAGGATATGGCATGAATATTGTCTACAAACCTGGCAAAGACAACCCAGCTGATTATCTTAGCCGTCATCCCTCTACTCACACGAAGTCAAGTAGTAGGGAACAGAAAATTGCTGAAGATTATGTAAATTACATTACAACCAATTCAGTGCCAAAATCCATGACCAATGAGCATGTTGCAGGAAAAAGCAAAAATGACAGCACACTCAAAGCTGTTTCTCATGCCATTTTAACAGGCAACTGGAAACAAGCAAAAGAACATGCCGAAGTTGATTGTCACATGAAAACATTTGAAACACTTGAAATGTGTAAAAATGAGCTCACACTTAACACAAATGGAACTCTTCTCAAGGGCAGGCAGATAGTTCTACCACATGCTTTACACTCACATGCTGTAAAACTGGCCCATGTTGGTCATCAAGGTGTTGTAAAAACCCTAGCCTTGCTCAGAGAAAAGGTTTGGTTCAGTGGCATGCATAAACTGGTTAATCTTATGTATCACAATGCACCCAGTGTCAGATTTCAACTCCTTGTTTTAACAAAGAACCATTACAAATTAGTGCTGATTTTGGGGAGGCACCAGATGGCAGAAAACTTCTGGTGGTCACTGATGAGTACTCTAGATTTGTTTTTGTAGAAATCCTGTCTTCTACAACAGCAAGTACAGTAATCCAACATTTTGACAAAATGTTCTCGCTCTATGGGTACCCAGATCCATAAAAACAGACAATGGCCCACCATTTCAAAGCAATGAATTCCAGGCATACTTGAAACACATTGGGGTCACACACAGGAAAATCACACCTCTGTGGCCTAAAGCCAACTCAGAGACTGAAAGATTTATGTGAACTATTAAAAAATCCATACAGTCAGCTCACACATTGGGTAAAAACTGGGTTCAAGAAATGAACAGATTTCTTTTAGCCTATAGATCAACCCCTCATACAACAACAGGCTCATCCCCAGCACTCCTCATGTTTGGTAGAAATATAAATCCAGGTTTGCCCACATTCACACCCAAACAACATGATGAAGAGCTAAGACAGCAAGATCATGCTGCAAAAGCAAAAATGAAAGCCTATGCAGACAAGAAAAGAAATGTCCAGCACTCACATTTTGAAATTGGAGACTCTGTCTATGTAAAGGACACCTCCATGACCAAAAAGAAGACTTTCTATGAACCAGATCCTTATGTAATCACACATAAAAACCACTCAATGATCACTGCTAAAAATGCTGATAAATCTGTAACAAGAAACAGCAGCTTTTTCAAACATGCCCCATATTTTCCAACTTCAGAAGGAGAAGCGGAAGATTTCAGAGAAACAGATGACACAAATGCTGAAACAATGCCTGAAGAAAGCATGAATTCAGAATGCCAAGCAGGCACCAGTACAACAAACACTGATACAATCAGAACTCCTCCAACTGCAACATTCTCTCCAAGGAGATCAAACAGAACAAACAGAACATTACCAAAGAAATACACTGATTTTGTTATGAATTAGATTTATTATCCTTTTTGTGGATTTAATGGCTCTGTGTATTAGGTTCATTGTTTGAAATCATTTTACTCTGTTACTGTTCAATTTTCAAATAATATTCATAGCTCACTTAAGATCAAACCATTGTTATAGCATCATGAGGGTCATACACCATTTATTGTCATTCAAGTTTTGTTGTTATTCACGATAAGAGTTGATTGTTTAGAGTTTAGCAAACTCTTCCACGCTTCCTTTAACAGGCTTCTAAGAGAAAGGACTCTTGCCTGAGCAATTAATTTTCCTATTATTATGCATATTTTGCTTATCAAGGTATCTAAGAGGAAAAGACAGTACTCTAGCGTTACAGGCCAATCTTAAGGGTTTCCTCAAACCTCAAACTTTTTTTTTTTACCCAGAACCAGAAGGAAAATGGGAAGCAACCCAGTTAAATTTGTTTGTTCTTTATATTTCACTGTTATGTCCCCTTGACCATTCTGTCATTAGTGTGGAGATTCAATTCAAGGAAGGGAGAAATGTAGTATTTGGCATCTTTATTATTCTTTATTTTATTAATCCCTTTTGGCAACTCATGCAAATTATAATATCATCTGGCAACCAAAGAGAGAAAATAAACATTCTGGTATCAATATGGCTGCCTTCACTGTCTCTTAATTGAATGTTCCGTCCAAAACATTATACGTGGGTCAGTCAGTTTCACCCAAGTCTTCAAGACTGCAGGACGGGTCATTGTGTCCAGACTAACATAAAAGTAAAAGAAGTTGTAATTAATATTTCAAGATTTGTAAAGTGCCAGCTCTGATGATGTAGACTATCAAGTGTGAATTCATTTGGTTAATTCACCGCGCCTATCGGTTGGGTTTATTGTGGTTTATTGTCTTGTTTATTGTACTGTTTATTGTATTGTGTTTATTATTTGATTTGTTATTTTCTTTTCCTTTTAATAAAATTGTTGTCCTCTCAAAACCTGATAGTTTAGTTTATATGTTTCCCGTCCTGTTACATTATTTGGTGTTAGATTAGCTAGCTATAGGTAGAGAGACCCGCTCGGTCCCGTTCCTGTGTTAATCTATCTCTAATGCGCCACAAAAAAAAAAAAAAAAAGCTGGGAAATCGCCTCACGTGAAGAGGCCATTAATGCAGCTGACACAGAAGATGAAAGGCAACGAAACTTCTTCTTCTTCTTCTGCGTTCCCCATCATGGCGGACATCAAATCTTTACTCCAATCCTCTGCAAGAAAGCAGCTGTTCTCTTCAATTGTTCCAAGCTGCCATACAGCTTCTCCCTGACAGGCGTGGCCTCAGGCCAATGGGCTTCCCTTTGCATGTTATATTTTGGACAAGTCTGCAGGATGTGTTCTGCATTTTCTGCTTCTAAGCCGCATTCGCATACACTGCTGTTGCCAATTCTAACGATGCGATGCATGTGATCCTTTAGCAGATTGTGTCCTGTGCGAAGCCTGAATATCATAACCTGTTCTGCTCTGTTCAGTTGTCTTATTGAGTCTTCACCCTGGAATTTTGGATGGTTATTTTTCCATTGCTTTTGGTATGTGGCTTTTATGATGGTCTTTACTTCTTCGTGGGAGACACTTCCATCTGGTTGTTGCTGCTTAGCTCCCTCCTTGGCCAGATTATCTGCAGCTTCATTGCCATATATACTGCAGTGTCCAGGAATCCATTGCAGGTAAACTTCTCTGGCTGAGTTTTTCAGTTGCATTAGCTCTGTAATAAGTTCATTGTGTATCATGCAATCTGGATTTTGGAGAGATTCGAGCACAGACCGTGCATCTGACAGGAATACAACTTTGGAGTCATATGTGCCTTCTTCCTTGTAGATGGCCTTTGATCCCTCTAGCAATGCCAGTGCCTCCGCTTTGTAATTGCTGCATCTCTTCCCTCCAGGCATTCTGATTTTCTTATTAGTTCCATTTGGCCATTCAATGAATATGCCAGCTCCTCCGTCGGTGACAGCTTCAGTAGCCGATCCATCTGTATATATTCTGACCCATTCGTCTCTTGGGTATTTCTGGTCAAGGTACTGCAGTGTCACTCTTTTCAGTGCCTCCTGGTTTAGGTCTTGTTTGGAGGAAATGCCCTTCACACTGGTTATAATAGGTGGCAGCTTTGTTCTTGCCCATGGTGGACATCTGTTTGTTACTTCTCTTACTTCCTCCACCGATAGTTTTGTTAGGTTGTGATTTTTTTCTAGTCTTTGTGCATTTTCCACAAAGTTTGTTCTCTTCAGCCTGTCAGTGCCTTTCTCTTTGGATCTCGGGTGGAGTGGTTGATGGATCTGTGACTTTATTTTAGAGTACTGGTTTAGTATCTTCTTGTCTCTTCTTTCAGGTAGAGATTCCAGTGTAGTAACTGTTTCCATTTCTGTGATGGGTGTTGATTTTATGCCTCCCGTAATGATTCTCAGGCTTTGGTTTTGTACTTTGTCAAGTTTTCCCATTTGGCTTTTGGCACATGTACCCCAAGCAGCCATTCCATATTCTAGTGCTGGTCTGATATATCCCTGGTAAGTATGCTTTAGGATTGTCATACTTGCTCCCCATTTTGTTCCTGCTAATTTTTTCATTAATCTGGTTCTTTGATATCCTTTTCTTTGGCATTCTGCTATCTGGTTTTTCCATGTTAATCTGGTATCAAAGTGCACACCAAGGTATTTGGGTGATTCATTTTTCTTAAGAGTGTGTTGGCCTACATTTAGCGTGATGTTGTCCAGCTTTGGAGAAAGGCTGAATACAGTGTAGTTTGTCTTGTGAGCATTTAGTTTCATACACCATGTTTCTGTCCAGTCTTGTAGGTGGTCCAGGGTGATCTGTAATCTCTGTCTGGCCGCTCCCGCATTACTATCGGAGGAGAGCAGAGCAAGGTCATCTGCGTACATCACTGCTTTTACTTCTCTGCATAGTGTTCCTTTCAGGCCGTTGACATATAATAGGAACAATGTTGGAGATAAAACCCCTCCCTGTGGCACTCCATGCCTCAATTTGGCTTCTCTGCTTAGGGTTCCTTGAGATGACACTCTAGCTTTTCTTCCATACAGGTAGCTGCAGATCCATTTTAGCATATTGTGCGTCACTTTAGCCTGCAACAGTTTCAGTATCATTCCATCCCTCCATACTCTGTCGAAGGCTTTCTCCATATCGACCCATACGGCTACCGTCTTCTTTCCTTCTTGGAAGCCGTCTTCTATGACCTGTGTGATATAGGTGATCTGGTCTTCTGTACATCGACTTTGTCTGAACCCGGCTTGTTCATTCACAAGGATGTGATTGCTTTCCAGATACCACATGAGTCTTGCATTAACAATCCTTTCTTGTAGTTTGCACAGACAGCTGGTTAGACTGATGGGTCGGTAGTTTTCTGGTTTATTACCTGGTTTACCTTTTTTTTTGATGGGGATAACGGTTGCTTTTTTCCAAGTGGCAGGTATTTCTCCAGTCTTCCATGAAGCATTAAAAAGTTGGAGTAGTTTTCTTTTGGCTGTCTCTCCCAAATGAATAAGCATCTCATTTGTTATTCCATCAGGTCCTGGAGACTTTTCTGTGGTTAGGGCTTTTAGCGCTTGCTCTAGCTCTTCTTTCTTCAGTGGATCCGTCATGATTTTATCCTCTGGTTCCTTGTGCTTGTTCTTTAGGGTTCTATTATTTTCCTTCACCTCCTTGTCAGAATGTTTTTCCACTGATATGTTGCCAGTCTCCTGAAATTGTTTCATGAATGAGTTGGCTGCCTGTTGTGCGGTTTGCAGGTTACCATTTTCTGTTTCAAGGGCTGGGGGTGCAAAATAGTTTGGTTCTCTATTAAGTGCTCTTGTCAGTTTCCACAGTTTTGTCCCGTTCTTGTCCAGGTCCAACCTCTGTGTTTTCTCTTGCCATGCAGTCCGAGAAGTATGTATTGTTTCTCTTTTCAGTCTGGCCTCTGCTGCTTTGAAGGCGATCATGTTTTCATCCGTTGGTTCTTCTTCTGCTGTCTCTCTTGCCTTTGTTGCTGCATTAGTGAGATTCTCAAGCCCATCAGACCATAGGGGGATGTAGTTTTTTCTTGCTCCTCTTGGTATACTTTCCCTTGCGGCTTTCAGTATTGCTTCTGTGAGTTCCCTTGCAGATTTATTAACATTCTTGGACTTGCAATTTGTTTTGGTGGAATAAAGGTTGGTGCTCCTTTGGAATTTTTCCCAGTTTGCTCTTTTGTAGTTCCATCTGGGGACAGTTGGTGCTTGGTTGCAAGATTTATTTGAGTCTATTTCAGTGAGTATGGGTCTATGGTCGCTACCTGCAAGTTGGGGAAGCACTGCTCTTCGTATTTTCCCAGTCAGGTCTTCTGACGCAAAGGTGAGATCTGGGTTTGTGGTAGTTCTCCATGTGCGTGAGAAGAATGTGTCTGGGTCCTCTTCATCGTAGAGTAGTTGTAATTTAGTTTCCACTTGCCAGTTTTCCATTTCCTCTCCTCTCTTATTCAGATCATCGTATCCCCAGCTTGGGGAGTGGCTGTTAAAATCACCCAGTACTAAGCATGTCTCCTCTCCTATATCTAGTTTCTCAAGTGATAGTTTCTTGTTGGGTGGGCAATAGCAGTTGTAAATACTGATTTCAGAGTTGTCTTTGTATAACTTGATACCCTGTAGTTCTGACTGGTTGTCCGTGTCAATCACTATATCTTTTATGGTGTAGTCATTTTTAACTAGTATGATGATTCCACCCTTGTGTCCCGTTATCCTATCTTGCCTCAAGCACTGGTATCCTCTTATTGAGAAGCGTATGTTGTCCGTGAGATGGGTTTCCTGTATGCAGGCGACATCCACTTTTTCTTGATACAGCTTTCGCATTAATGGCAGCTTTTTCTTGGCTACTCCTTCTGCGTTCCACTGTAGCACTTTAAGATTGGTTCCAGTCGTCCGTAACCTCACACCTCTTCCCCTGGTTCCACAAGAAGAGGGTAAGGCACCACCAGATCGCTTGGGTGGGCCCTTTGGGCCCGGCGCCACACCTGTCCGGCGGGAGTCCACAGGCTTCACACCATAACTTTTAGTAAATTTTTGGTGTCCGTCCATGATTTTTAGGGGGTTGGTGCGTGTCACTGCAGTTTTCAGGCAAGGTTGTTACACCAGTCTGGTCTATCTGCACCTTTCGGTCCAGTGACTCCGGCTTTGGCCTGCTTTTCTGTCAGGATGTGCTTCCTTAGCCTTTGATCTGTCAGGATCTTCTGCAAGGCAGCAGAGGTTTAAGTTCGGAGTTTTCCATCTCCTATTTAGACTGCCTTTCGGTGCTTACGGTCTCTATCTAGCCGGGTTTGGAGTCAGAGTTTTCCTTCTCTTAGATAGGTTGCTTGACATTGCTCACGAGCCCCATCTGCCCGGGCCATGTTGGTCCACGGCACCTTCTAGGTGCAACCCCTTTTTTTTCGGGGCTCCTCTATCCGCCACCCAGGGGACGCGCCCCTGTGCTGTATGGCCCCAGCACGGGAGGCAACGAAACGAAAACAGAAAAAAATATGTTGATTAATTTTTTCTCTGTTCTGAATAATTGGCAGTCATGAGTTTAAAAGGAGGGGTACGGAAGGCTGAGCCGGTTTTTCACCTGTTGTGCAATGCATTGCGCAATAAGCCGCCGACCCCTGTTGGAAAACTGAGCCGGTTTTTTGTTGTACTATATCGACTATGTTGTTTTCGAACTTTAGATCGATTAGCCTGATGTAGGCCTACCAACCCTACAGTCATTGGACTGTATAAACATGATAGACCAGGATGACGACAAACTCACAATGTTTTCAGACTATGTTTTTGACAACTACATTTCTTCAACTGCCAGATACCCGCCCAGCTTGTGGGCTTGTCTTGAAAGTTCCGTCAGAACGACCAATGCATGCGAACGTTTCCATAAACATTTTGCAACCCACTTTACATCGCCGCATCCAAACATATTTCTGTTCATTGAAAAACTCGCAGAAGAACAGCTACGAACTGGCATAAAGGTCAGATCATCTTATCAGTACCACAATGTTCCTGTGAGAAGCTTGCGTGAGCGTGAGAGAATTAGGGAGACCCTCATTACTGAGTACAATGAGCAAAGGCTGTCCCAGACAGAGTTTGTGCACAAAATGGCTCTCAAGATGCTACCCGTCAAGTTGTGAGGCCCCTTTTAATATTTTTTAACAATTTTTATCATGGTTTTAACAGCTCTCAATATAAACATTATCCTGCTCAAAATCCGACTTCCACCCCCCCCCCCCCCCGTGGTGAGCAGGAGGCAACACGTATCAAGACCGTTTCAATCAGCTGTTATAATTACATGCATTTAATTCTTACAAAATTCACCAGAAAACAAAAGCAAAGAAACAGTCTCGATAAGTGGCGAACTGAAGAGGTTGACTGGTCGTTAGAAAAATTAAGTATCGATATGCCAAAAACCGGCTCAGTCTTCCAACAGCCTTTACGAGCTACCTTTGAAGTTTTGAACAATAGGATTAAAAATCCGGCTCAGTTTTCCCGTACCCTAAAAGGATACAGTTGAAATGGGACACAGAAGGGTTATGTCATCTATAAAGCAAAACCTGTCGGGAGGGGGGGGGGGGGCGGACTATTAACAAAAATCAGATGAAAAAAATTGAGAGAGAGATAGAAAGAGAGAGAGAGAAGTGGATTTATTTGGGAAGCTCCACAGTGTAAGATGAGTCACGAGAAAACTGAATCGCTCACCATTAAGCCCCCTCGCCCCCCCTCCTTTTTTTTTATAACATGCCCGAGAGAAAGATAGGGAAGAAGAAAGGGGAGAGAGAGAGTGCGAGAGGAATGGGTTTATTTGCGAAGCTCCACAATGCCAGGTGTGTCTTGAGAAATCTGAACCGCTCACCATAAGCCCCCCCCACCCCACCCCCTCCTTTACATGCCCAAAGACATGCTCACAAGTACGTTTTATCAGCTCACTCTGTTTAATGTGTTGCATGGAATCTCTGCAGTTCAGAGGCGTCTTTCTGAATGTTTTAAGGGAAAAATGCTCGTCCACTCTTATGTTTCACAACTTCAGACTTCAGAAGTCAGATGTGTTGCACACGTGGATTATACTCTAGGCAAACGTGATGGGGTGTTTCAAACAATGAAGGATTACTATATCTGCAGTGTTAAGCTACAAGTGCTTTGAAACCTTTCGTTACAAGGTGAAGTCCATGAGGATCTAATGCTGTATGTATTGTACAAGGTGAGAAGGTGAATATTCCAGTGACTGATTGTTTGACTGCCAGTTCGTCCTTGGTAATGCAGTCAGTGTACGGTAAACCGTGTAATAATTTAATGCTACTGGTCAATAAATAAGTTAATCATTAAGTAAACAAATAGAATGAATAAATAAAATTTGATTACCTGATCTATTCTCTTTCTCCCCCCCCCCCCCTCTTTCTCTCTCCCGTCTCTCTGTACCTCCACTTTAAATATTTTCACACAGGATGCTGAACTGTTGACTAAGGCGGATTTCATCCTCGGCCTCCCCCTCTCCCACATAATTAAACCCTTCAATACGTTCCAATCGTAGTTCAGATTGTTTCGTTAGTTTTAGTTTGGCTGCAACTAATAGTTTCAAAATACTGTGAAGATAATGTTCTGAAACGAAAATGACGCAGGCACTGTATAACTTCATGCTTGTATACGGTGTTTCTCCAGGTGATACTATTATTATCATTATTTTCAATCTGAAACATGAATATTACATGGCATACTAATTTTTGTTGGAGTCTTTGATAATAAAATACATAAATTACTAATGAAAGGAAAGTCTAAGCGAGGTACGTGTTATATATTGTTCTAGTATCAATTCCATTTTAATTGTTCACTCCGTACTGTTTGAGTCGTGACGGAGATTAGGCAGTTAATCAGGCAGTTAATCAGCAATATGGGGTTAGCATATTCACTATAAATCATACAATGCAAGAATAGGATCTAGGACTAAGCAGAAAGATGACAGTGAGGGTTGTTTGCTAGAAGGGATAGGCATAATTTGTGACTCACTAAACAAAAGAACTGGGGTTGGTAACAAGGAAGATCAAACTTTAAAAAGAAAGAGGAAAAAAACCAAACAAACCCTATAATACCTTTAAAGACATCTGAGTTGTTCTGCTAAGCTCTTTTGACTCGGCAGAAAAGAATAATGCGGACATCTTGATATGATTTATTGTGATCTGGGTTCATCTGAAAGGCCAGTTGAAACATAGCTGCATCTGTTATATAAATCCACTGAATTTCATCTCCATTCCACTACTTTACTTCAACAGTTGGTGCAACAGTATTGCTTCATTAACTTTGGGGCATGTTGGTGTTGATTTGCATTTTAGTATTTTAATAAAAATGTAATGCAAATTACATTCTGAAAAGAAAGATGCTTTGGTCATATTTTTGAAGGCTATATTCATCGGCAAATACATATATACTCATATAGTATATGTTATAATATACAGCATAATTATGTTATATATTATATTGTCAAAATATTCTGTTACTGGACAAGAACATTTTACTTACCAGCAAGCTGGATAGGAGTTTAAGCATGAATTATTTTATTTTAAGACAAAGTAAGCTGTTTGGTCTTTTCCAGATCTATATCTGGCAGCTATTGATCTTCTGCATTTCTTCCAAGACGGACAGTAGCAGACACATGGGCAGTATGTTAAAAACAAATGCTCGTTGTGTAAGCAAGGAATCTTGATGTTAAATTATACAGCAATGATGCAAAGTTAATTATTCCCGTTGCTGGAAATCTGTAATCACACTAGTGCGTCCATCAACTTTACAAAAAGAGTGAGAGACAAAAAGAGTTTTTAATCAGAAACTAATTTCTGTGGACCATTTTATCCATTGTTGCGAAACTTGCGGCATGAAAAATTTGCCACTTAGATGAATCAAAGTTAAAATTGATACCTTATCTCGGGAAAAATAGTACAACATAAACTAATTGGTGAAACAAAGTGAGAGCTGAGTAGTGCTTCCTGCTGTCTGTTTTTTTTTTTTTTTTTAGCTATGGACAGCTAATACCAGAGCTGGGAAGAAGAAATTTAAGCAAAAAAAAAAAAAAAAGATTGTAAAATAATCACATAATGTATTATTTTTCAGTATGTTTGCCTTGGCCGGCTGTTAATAAGCCCGCCCTTCGGTCTACGTACTATATTATTGCATAGCAATGGTGTTCCAACGCAGGAACGAAGGAATCCTATATAGGATTGACATGTTGGATTGATGTAGGAAAAATGACAAGATCCCTACATATAGGATTTAAGTCAGAACATAGTAGTATTCTGGTCAGATTGTCAAGATCAGAATGATGCCATTCCTAGGTGAAAACTTGAGGTTATGGTGGTCTGTTGTGTAGAATTCCTACATCAGATTACTACTACTACTATTTCCTGTTGCACCCACTGGTGCTTAGGGCAGCAACAAAGGATCTCCAGCCCTGTCTGTCCTGGGCCATCTTTGCGAGAGTTCCCCATGAGTGATTGAAGGATTTCATCTCTGCCTCGATTGTTCTCCGCCAGGTTGCCTTGGGTCTGCCTCGCTTGCGCCGTCCCTCCGGTGTCCACTGAAGTGCTGTTTTGGTTATAGAATTTGCTTCCTTTCGCAGCACGTGTCCAAGCCATCTCCATCGTCTCTTCGTGATGATGTTGGCTATTTCTTCTTGCTTGCATCGCCTTAGTAGTTCCTGATTAGAAATCTTGTTTGGCCAAAAGATGCGGAGAATCCTACGAAGACATGTGGTGTGGAAGGAAGACAACTTGGCGAGGTCACCTTCTGTCATTCGCCAACACTCTGATCCATACAGGAGTGTGGATAGGACACAGCTTTGGTACAGTCTGATCTTGGTGTTGATGCCGTATTGTGTCGATTTCCAGATGTTGCTCATACTTTGAAAGACAGCCCTTGCATTTCCCAGCCTACTTTGGATGTCCTCCTTTGTGCCACCCTCTGGTCTGATAATGCTACCAAGGTATTTAAATTTGTCCGTCATGGTGAGGTTCTTGTCATCTACTTGCACTGGTGCTGGAGTGTCTACATTTAGGGTCATAATCTCTGTCTTCTTCTGGCTAATCCGAAGGCCTACTTTGCATCCAAAATTATGTAGTCTCTGCGTCTTATCTTGCATGTGTTGGTGACTATGTGACAATAGCGCAAGGTCATCCGCAAAGTCCAAATCCTCTAGGTTGTCGAAGAGTGTCCATCTGATGCCTCTTGGTGCATCCTCGGTAGTTTTCCGCATAATCCAGTCGATTACGAGGTTAAATAAAATTGTTGACATCACACATCCTTGCCGTACACCAGTTTTCACTTCAAAGGATGCATCACTGTTTCCGACACTGCAACTGAAGTTCTTGTAAAAGCTTTTGATGAGTTCAACAAGCTTGCTGGGAATCCCATAGTGCCGAAGAATGCGCCATATACTTTCTCTGTGGATGCTGTCGAAGGCCTTTTCGAAGTCAACGAAGTTCACATAGAGCTGCCTTTGCCATTCTGAACACTGTTCTATGATGTTTCGGAGTGTGAAGATCTGGTCAATGCATCCTTTCCCCTTTCGGAATCCGGCCTGTTCCTTTCTCAGTGTCTTGTCCACAGCATCTGACATACGTTGCACAATGATCTTGGCAAGGATTTTGCTGGGTATAGAAAGGAGAGTGATACCACGCCAGTTGTTGCAATCGCTGAGTGCTCCTTTCTTGGGTATTTTCACTATTCTGCCTTCATTCCAGCTCTTTGGTACTGCTTCTGCTTCCCAGATAGCTGTGAACAGTGGCTGAAGGATGGTGGCTGACTGATCCGGATCTGCTTTGAACAGTTCTGCAGTCAAGTTGTCTTTTCCTGGGGCTTTGCTGTTTTTTAGGCTCTTTATTGCTGCCACTATCTCTTCTTTCTTTGGTGGATCTATATTGATGTCAAGGTCTTCAGCAGCATCTTGTATTATTATTCTATCTTCAGGTGGTGGCCGGTTTAGTAATTCCTGAAAGTGCTCTGTCCAGCGTGTATCCTGTTCTCGTTCTGTAGTCAGTAGTTTCCCATTCTTGTCTTTGATTGGAACACTTGGTCTTCCACCGTACTTGCCACAAATGCGCTTAGTGATCTTGTGGAGCTTACCCTGTTCTCCTCTTGCTGCTGCCTCCTCCGCATCTGCCGCTAGCTGTTCCATGGCTTCTCGTTTATCTTTCTTTACTAGTCTCTTCACTTTCTTATTTAACTCTGTGTAGCTATGTTGGTACCTCTCTTTCAGCCTTTCCGATTTCACTTGTAGGAGTTTCTTTTTCATGACTTTCCTCTCCTCGATCACATCCCATGTTCTTTGTTGGATCCACTCCTTGCTTTTCCCTTTCTCATTAAATCCAAGGCAGGCTACACTGCTCTCTGTGTACACTGTAGTTACTCTTTTCCACTCTGAATCGATTCCTCTTTCTTTAGGGTTGTTCTTATCAGACTCTCGTAGAGCCTGGAATCGGTTCTTGACTTGTATGTTGAAGGCATTTCTAACACTTGCATCTCTCAGTTTCTGAATATTAAGGTGTCTTTGCTTTGATGTCTTGATTCCGGTCTTGTTCAGTTTAATTTTGATAAGTGCTGCCACTAGATGGTGGTCGCTGGCTACGTCAGCTCCTCTTTTCACTTTCACATCTAGAAGGGATCGTCTCCACATACCGTTGATCATCAAATGGTCTATTTGGTTCTTGTCTCTTCCATTTGGAGAATTCCATGTGAGTTTGTGAATTTCTCTGTGTGTGAAAAGGGTCCCTCCGATGACTAAGTTGTTCAAGGCACAAAAATCCACAAGCCTTTCTCCATTGTCATTCCTTGTTCCAGTTCCATGTTTTCCCATTACTCTTTCATAATTTACATCATCTTTACCTACCTTAGCATTGAGGTCTCCCATGACAATGATGAGATCATGCCGTGGCGTCATGTCCATTTCCCCCTGGAGTTGTTCATAAAAGTCGTCTTTGTCTGTGTTGTCGTTTTCGTTGGTTGGTGCATAACATTGGATGACAGTGATGTTTGTGTGTCGTCCTTTCATCCTCATCCTCATCAGTCTGCTATTGACTGGTTTCCACTCCAACAAGCATTTGTCCAGTCCTTTCTTTAGGATGATGGCTACTCCTTCATGATGTTGGTCATCCTCTCTTCCAGAGTAGAGAACGGTTTCTCCAGTGGATGTTTTGATCCTTCCAGATCCAGTCCATCTGCTCTCACTTACACCCAGGATGTGTAGGTTGTAGCGCCTCATCTCTGATGTTACTTGTGCTAACTTACCCGATTCATACATTGTTCTAACATTCCAGTATCCAATCCTGGTCTTGGTTTTGGCGGTGTTCAGTTCCTCCTTCATCCTGCTAGCAGTTTCCTTTCGGCTTTCACTACTTGCATTCATACGAGTCGCGAGGTACTCAGAAGGTCCATCACATCCAGAACGTTGGTTTTTCCATGTTGCTGTTTCCGTAACGATTTTTGTTTCTCCAAGTAAGGTCACCCCAACAAGGATTTCAGGGTAGGGTTGTTAGCCCTACGCCCAACCCCCGAACCTGGAGGGCCGGTCTGTTCAATCTTGTCTGGTCCTTCCCCCATGACCTGTCAAGCTTGCTTAAAGCTATCAGGGGCACGAGGCCTCCGCTGGCTTAGCTCCTGGGATCACTGGGACACGCAAGCCACTCCTCCACGTCAAGGCATGAACAATTGGAGCAGCTACATCAGATTGATTGAGAAAAAATGACATCATTCCTATGTATGATTTAAGTCGGACCAAAGCAGTACTTTGATCGTATTGCCAACATCGTAACATTGTAATGCCTATGGCAAACTTGATGTCAATCCTACATAGAATTCCTACATCATATTGATGTAGAAGAAAATGACGTCATCCCAAGTCAGATTTAAGTCGGAATAAAGTTTGCCTGATCGGATTGCCACATCCGAATGATGTCATTCCTAGGGGCAAACTTGATGTCAATTTTACATAGAATTCCTACATCGGATTGATGTAGATAAAAATGACATCATTCTTGTGTCAGATTTAAGTCAGAACAAAGTCGTATTTTTATCAGATTGTCAACATTGGAATGATGTCATACCTATGTCATATTTATAGATGTAAATTTAATGGGGAAATGGGCAAATTCGGGACAGTTTTTTATAGCAGCAGTTTAAACTGAGAAAAAAAAATGTTTCTAATGAATTATCACCTAAATTCACCCCCCAGGTGCAGTTTAAAAAAAAAATGTAAATGGAATGTAAGATGATATTCTAGACCTACGCCACTTTATGCACCGTGCACTGCAAATTAAAATAATAACAAGAATGCTTCTTCTACCTTTTGGTTCATGCCTCTTTTCAGCCATCAATAGGGCTGGTCG
Source organism: Onchidella celtica (assembly GCA_963931925.1). NCBI lineage: Eukaryota > Metazoa > Mollusca > Gastropoda > Systellommatophora > Onchidiidae > Onchidella > Onchidella celtica. Next base: position 31,548,726 of record OZ007577.1, read on the forward strand.
GTCAGGCGCCTAAAGAAAGGGACAAGGTCTATAGGGAGAGGAAAGGAGAGTGTCTACGAGGGTTGGTTGGCGATTCCGACATGCTTTTTTTTACCCTTTGCAGAAAATTTTTATCAATGCTGGACATAAGGCAGATCACACACGGGTAGTTCATTGGTCATGGTTTAACGTCAATCGTCCTTCTTCTATTGTTTACCTTAATATAGGTAAAGTCAAAATTGGGCAAAAAGAAAAGGTTGTATGTTGCGAAGCCCCGCGTGAGAAATGAAACCCAAACAATACAAAGCAAACTAAAGAGAAGACAAAAATTACGCAAATTTTCGGCTTTCGCCTTTGTCAAGTGAAAAAAACGAACAATAAAGGTCCTGCTTCCATGCTTTTGGCGGACGGACGTGCTTTGGTGCTGCTAACGAAGCAAGAACTCGCAGCTAAGTAAACTGGTTCACTTCGTTCCTGTTGAAGTCTTTTATTGTTCGTTTTTTTCACTTGACAAAGGCGAAAGCCGAAAATTTGTGTAATTTTTGTCTTCTCTTTAGTTTGCTTTGTATTGTTTGGGTTTTATTTCTCACGCGGGGCTTCGCAACATACAACCTTTTCTTTTTGCCCAATTTTGACTTTGCTTATAGCCCTGCTGCGACCCCACAGTTTTTCTCTGGTTTTTATGATATTTCGTGAACTTAATATAGGTAGAATGCGCATGACGTCACAGAGTGTTTTGGTTTTGTTCTTCCGCGAAACAAGATGGCCGATGGATCAGCTGATGAGTGTAACTTCGAGATATGTCTAAGCGGTTAAAATGACTGCTGGTTGCATTGTAGCTGATTGTTATGACAGTGGTGGAAAATATGGGTCCAAGCTGGTCAGATTCCCTACCATCCGTGTAAACAAAGGAAGGGAAGTGAAAGAATTGACCGAACGTCTCCCGTGTGCATGAACACACGTGCCATTGTTTATTGCAGCGAACTATTTTCAGCTCGTCTCCGACTGGTTGGCAACGCCTTACGTGCTCACAGTACAAATCAGCTAACAAATCAAAATTAATGCCACCATCGCCATGATTAAGCGTGGGTCCGAATAGACAAGATAGCGGATATGTGCATTCTACCTATAGCCTACTCAAACAACTCGCCAATATTTCAGATTGAGGGGATTTATGGGGGGAAGGGGGAGGAGATGCACTCCCAAACCTTGCACAATACGTGTATGTTTCGACATTGAACGACCACGAAAGGAGCGTTCCCGTTTCAGATCGTCATGACGTCATCATCCAACTAGCCAGCAGCTCAAAATTGGCTAAGGCGCGCCTAGACTAAGGCTTAGGGTGAAAATTGTGCACTGTAGTTAGCAGAGCTGTTGGTATGTAGGCAATGACCATTGTCAGATAATGTTGCTTACTCAGTAATATTGTTCACTACTCCAACAATCATATCGATATGTTATAATTCAGAATTAAAATCTCAATCTCTCTCTCTCTCTCTCTCTCTCTCTCTGTGTGTGTGTGTCTGTCTCTCTGTGTGTCTGTCTGTCTGTCTCTCTCTCTCTCTCTCTCTGTCTGTCTCTGTCTCTCTGTCTGTCTGTCTGTCTCTCTTTCTCTCTGTCTCTCTCTCTGTGTGTGTCTGTCTCTCTGTCTCTCTCTGTGTCTGTGTGTCTGTCTGTCTGTCTCTCTCTCTCTCTTTAACAGAGTACGAGAATTCAGATGAAATTGCCATGGAAACTGCTAGATTAACAAATTGCTAAAACGTCATTTCAGAGTGAACAAACAAGACTTTTTAAAACAAAAATGAATGTAACAAATCCCAGACTGGGAGATGTAATGATTATGACAGGACAACAATCACGAACGAACAAGTATAACACTTAACAGAACAACCAAACAGACTCACACATTTATTATACATAAAGATAAAAATATATGTGCAATTACATACATTACATTATTCAATTCAAAGACCATCCAACGGTCATTATTCCCAACATGCATTCTTCTCCGGGTCCACAACCCGATAATTACTTTCTAATTATGCTCTGGCCTCAGCCTCACCTCAATGTAGGTACTACTTGCGGGCCTCTCTTACTGGCTCCTGCTCAACCTAATCTCCGTATCTCAATCTCCCCTCAATATCTTAATAGCACATTAATATCTTAATAGCACACTAATATCTTAATAGCACATTGACATCTTAATAGCACATTCACATCTCAATAGCACATTCACATCTCAATACGTAACGTCCCTGTCTGTGGCCAGACTGCCACAACTAATGTGCTCTCGCTGTCCTGCGCGACAGCTTCACTCCTGCTGGCCTATGGGTAGCCTTCTGCCCAACCCAAGCATCTCCTTATGCTGGCCTATCCCCTACACTGGTCTCTCCACCACGGGTAGCCTCACGGCCCGACCCCGGCACCTATAAGAATAACATTACATCTCTATAACACCATACAATTACTATCTACTTCACCACACATTACGAACCATCAAGCGTACACACAATAGTCCACATTTCACTCACCACACATCTGCACTTCTCTACGGTAACACACCTCCACCGTATTACACAGTACTCAGACTCGCTACGAATCCATGATCCTAACTTACATCTATCGCTCATTGCGCACATCTTTATACACAGTAATCAATGCCTTTCATATTCCTCACATATAACTTATTTACATCATGGTCATAGGCGAATATAATACATCAATCATCATAATTATCAATCATAGTTCAACCTACCAGTCATCACTGGAATATACACAATCTCCCGACTGCTCTCTTCCGTCTGTCTCCTTGGACTTCTTAACTTGCAGTGATCTGACTATTCAGATCTTGCCTCTACTAAGCCTCAACTTCATTCATAACATGCACGCTTCAAGTCCCCTTTCCCGCACTTATTGACCCTCGCTCACTCGCTCGTGACATCATCCCCCACCCCAAAAAAGTTAATGCAATTAATTTCAAAATCGCATCAAGATAATTGTCAACGAGTGAGCGTGAGCAATATTTACATAAAAATGACCTACTAATGCCCATAGCACATATGATACCGAAATCAGGGGAAAATACGGCGATCAATTTGCCCTGCACTATGCATATATGTATCACATCATCAATACCTAACTAAAACACAATACCTAATACAGAATCAAAATCAATCAACCTATCAACCATTCTTCATATAATATTTATAATGTCAATATTTTAAGATCGACGAATCGTTCACACAGATCACTGTCAATGTTCATATGTTTCCCAATTTTCGCTGACATACGTTTTCAATCGTGCACAATCTGCGACTCTTCGTTGTTCTGTCTGTCGAATGTTCCTGTCCTCCGATGTGCAAGCTGTCACAAATCCCAGACTGGGAGATGTAATAAGTATGACAGGACAACAATCACGAACAAACAAGTTAACACTTAACAGAACAATCCATCAGACTCACACATTTATTAAACATAATTATACAGATAATAGCGCAATTACATACATTATATTCTTGAAATCAACTGCCGTACAACGGCCTTATTCTCACACACACTCTTCCTCGGGTCCACAACCCGGTAGTTACTCCTAAAGGCACTTCGGCCTCAGCCTCTCCCCTCAGGGTCTTAATAGCACATTAGTAATTCACTGGCACCGCAGTCTCTCAATATCACCTTCCTATTGTCATACACCTTAGCATTCCCCTAGCACCTCAGCAGGGCAATAACACATTATCATTTCAATAGACATTATCATTTCAATAGACATTATCATTTCAATATGGCAATAGTGCATTATCACATTCACGCTCATATCTACGTCCCTGTCCGTGGCCTGACTGCCACGACTTTATGTGCCTCTACTGTCCTGCACTGACAGCCTCACTTCTGGTCTATGTGTGGCCTCCGGCCCTATGCTGGCCTATCCCCTGTGCTCATCGAGGTGGCTCTGCGGCCCGTCCTCGACACCTAAAAGAATAACATTACATTGGTATAATACCCTACCATTTCTATTCACTCCACCTCTCCTTACAACCCATGAAGCGTACACACACTAGTTCACCTTTCACTCACCACACATCTTACGGTAACACACCTCCATCGGAGTACACACTACTCACTCGCGCTACAAATCCATGACTCACTTTCATCTATCGCTCATGGCGCACATTGCTATATCCAATATCAAGGACTTCCACATTCCTCACATATACTTATTTACATCATGGTAATAGACGAATATAATATAATACATCAATCATAATAATCAATCAACGTTCTACATACCAGTCATTACTGGAAAGACTCTCTCACTAGTCTTCTCGACTGCTTCCCTTATGTCCGCCCGATGGGCTCTTATTCACAGGTCCGTTCCGTAGGACCTCCTAACTTGCAGTGATAGTAATACAGCGCTTTCGCCTCATTCAGACCCCCCCCCCCATTACTCACAACAGCACGCTTAACTTATTTGCCCCCGTGAGCCCTTCTTACTCTACACCCGCTCTGTAGCAATCCCCTTAATTGCACTCACTCCACTCGTGACATCATCCCCCACCCCAAAAAAATTAATGCAATTAATTTCAAATCGCATCAAGATGACTGTCAACGAGTGAGCGTGAGCAATACCTACACTAAAAAAAACTGACCTAGCAGTTCCCCTAGTATATAGAATACCGAAATCAGGGGAAAATATGGGGATCAATATGGCCTGCAATATGCATATATGTGTCACATCCTGAATAGCTAACTAACCACAATACTTAATACAGAATCAAAAACCACTCAACCTATCAACCATTCTTCATATCATATTTATAATGTCAATATTTTAAAGTCGACTCATTCACACAGATCCTGTCAATGTTCCTGTCGTCCGATGTATAAGCTCCTGAAATCTTCCCCTAGGCTCGACTAAGGTAGTCGGCGATATGATCACTGGTTCCTGGAATTGGTTGAATAACGAAGGTATACGGCTGCAAAGCCAATGCCCATCTAGACAAGCGTGGGCTGGACGAACGATTCTTCGACAAAAATGTCAGTGGCTTGTGTTCTGTCTGGATACAAAATTCTCGTCCCATGAGATAACGTCCTAATTTCTGGACGGACCACACAATGGCAAGACACTCACGCTCTATCACAGAATACTTTCTTTCTCTCTGCAATAACTTCCTACTGACATAACATACAAGATGGAGACATTCGTTCTTCTCCTGTAGAAGACAAGCGCCGACACCAGAGTCCGACGCATCCGTTCTGAGGATAAAATTAGATCAAAAATCGGGTAATATCAGAATGGGTGACGATGATAATGCTGTCACCAATTTATCAAATGCTGTCTGACATTCAGACGTCCACTGGACCTTATCGGGTTGTCCCTTCTTAGTAAGGTCAGTAAGAGAAGATGACAAGGAGGAAAAATTTGGAATGAACTTTCTGTAATAATTTAAAATTCCCACTAAGCTTCTGACTTGTTTCTTTGTTTTTGGGACTTGCAACCCTACTAATTTCTCAATTTTTGTCTCTTCAGGTCTCTGAACACCTCTACCCACAATATGTCCTAAGAATATTATCTCTGGACATGCCAAATCCATCTTTGCGGGTTTAGCAGTTAACCCAAAATGACGCAATCGTTGAAAAATTACTGTTAGTGTCTGAATATGATCAGACCATGTCGACGTATGACATGCTATATCGTCAAAGAATGACACGACACTAGCTATGTCCTTCAACACTAATCTCATTAATCGTGCAAACGTCGCTGGCGCGTTTACCAACCCAAATGGCATGACCTTAAATTGGAATAATCCAATGGGCGTTTGGAACGCCGTGTATTGTTTAGACTCCTCAGTAAGCGGGATTTCCCAATACCCTTTCGTTAAATCTATCTTGGAAAACCACGTGGACCCGGCCAATGAAGCTATTAATTCCTCCTGAAACGGAATAGGCTCCCTATCGCCTACCGTAATAGTGTTCAATCTTCGAAAATCAATACAGAACCGCACCGATCCATCAAGTTTTTTCACGAGGACGGTGGGTGATGAATACGGCGATGTTGATGGTTCTATCACATCTAACTTCAACATTGACTCAACTTCCTTTATGACTCTATCTCTCGAAGAAAAAGGCACTGGATAAGGTCTAAGAAATACTGGCTTATCCGAAGTCAACTTTATTTGGTGCTGGATCACCGTAGTGCGACCCGGCAAATCCGTAACAACATCCGGGAATGACGCTAACAGGGTCTCAAGTTCCCTACTCCTTGAACTCGTAAGGTCAGGGTTAATTTTTACGTCCCTGTAACCTTGTGTCGGAGTTAACTCCGGCAATTGAATTTGTAACTCTTCCTGCGCCTCGGTGTCGCTTACGTCACAGTCCAACTGGTCTACGACCCCCGTACAAGCAGCAGAGAAGACAGTCTCCTCTGGTCTTGTCTGTGCACACAGATACTGTGGTCTCTCATAAAATCTCTGTAGCATATTAACATGGAAAACCTTACTCGTTCCATCAATGTGGATAGCGTAATCTACCTTTGAAACAACTCGCTCAATAACATAAGGGCCTTTCCATGTCATCAATAACTTATTATGGTCCGTAGGTAACAACAACAGAACCTTGTCTCCTGGCTTAAAAATTCTCAGTTTGGAACCTCTATCTTTATAGTCTTTTGCTCTTTTCGAAGCGATACCAGAAGCTTCTTCTGCTATAGTGCGCGCTGAAGATAATCTTTCTCTTAAATCAACAAGGTCTATCGAAACCTTTTTAAACGGTTCCGAAACCGTGGGGATCTTTTGAAGAGGAGCCTGGGTTGTACGACCCTTATGCGTCGTCTTTTGGCACGCACTGCACGTCTTACAATATAACCCTACATCTCTGTATACTGACGGCCAATAAAAATTTTTCAGAACTCTTTGCTTGGTTCCCGCACTTCCCATATGATCCGCTAATGGAACATCATGGGCCAGACGCAATACTGTAGCAATTAACGACCGTGGCACGACGACCTGATTTTGAACGGAAGCCACTGTGACATACATACGGAACAGAATGCCCGCCTGAACAACAAAGGAGGACGACCCATTCTTATATCTCCTCGTTTTCTCGGTTCGCGCTTCCCCAAAACATGGGTTTAATGATGGGTCCTCCCTTTGTAATCTCGCCAAGCGCTCTGGCGTGATATCTAGGTTGACCGCTGGCGTCGCCAAAGGTCTAATCTTATCTTTATCAGCTACCCGTCGACGTGTTTCGACCGCGGCGCAAAAGTCAATACCTTTTGATGGCGACCATGCTTGCACGTTCTCATCGGAAGGGGAAACTACCCGTGATACATTCCCAATGATGAGCTGGGCGCCTGGAAAACAACCAACGACTGCTTCGACTTCCCCGCTAAGGAAAGGTGTATCTATCATTATTCTTGCCATGGGTAATTTCTCAATGGCCCCCGAAAATTGGATGCACGGGACAGTCTCACCTGTAAGCTGTGAATCCCGAATGCAGTCCCTATGCACTCCCACAACGGTAGATCCTGTATCTCGTAAAACCGAGACCGGTTCGTCCCCAACAAACCCCGGATAAACCCTAAGACCACCTCCTGTATGACATGAATTTATAACGGGGATCTTTCTCCCACAAGGTAAAACACCGGAAGATAATAACTTCTCACAACTGGGACACTTAGAATACTGTCCGCCTCCGTTGTCCGATGTAACACACGCAGCCGCATGATGAAATTTATTTGGGGAACATGGACTAGAGCTACTGTCCACGTTCGCCGCTATCCTACCTGCAGGGCAGTTCACGCTGATGTGATCCGCTCTACCGCAGTTCCAACACTTCGCGGCCCTACACTCGCGTGAAAAGTGACCCACGCGTCCGCAAGTCCAACACTCCGCTCCCTGTGCTGCACTAGGCCTGGGTCCCCGTGACCCATCGCGACCGGAACTAGAGTCCCTATGCCGTCGGTCATCGGCAAAGGTCACAAATCGCCCCCGGCCATTACCGCGACCTAGCCCTCCTGCTCAGTCAAACTTACCGGATCCATATGCAGGTGATTGGTGATAGCCCCTACGCTGCCCCTGGGCTTGCCCGCTATAGGCACCACGCTGACGCGACCTGTCCCTAAGTCCTGCCGGCGACCCTTCGACAACGGCGACGTACCCAGCATCTTGGACGTACGCCCTGGCGACTGGTTTGGACGGATGTGCCGTACGGTATGCTTCCGCCAACTTAGACGCCTCCTGCACCGTCGCGGGTTCGTTCTCTTTCAGGAAAGCCACCAGATCTTTGTGGCACGACGCGTACAGCTGGTCACGGATCATTAAGTCTTTCAGTTTAGCAAAATCCGTGCCCACATGCGCCAAGTCTACCCAGTTCGCGAAATACTCCGTTAGTCTCGCGACGAAGGCAGCAAAGTCCTCCCTGGTATCTGCACGTGCTCGCCTAAACTGCTCCCGGAAATATTCCTCGGTACGCGCAAATCGGCGAAGCAGCAAAGCCTTCAGCTTATCGTAATCTTGCACGTCTTCGCGCTGTAGCTCTTTAAAGTAGGTTAACGCTCGCCCTTGCAATAGAGACGCCAGGTACGTGGCCCATAATTCCTTATTTTCCCCCCATTGCAATTGTGCGTTCAGTTCGAACCTGTAAAGGAAGGCGTCTATGTCGTCCTTCCGGTCGTCGAACGTAGGGAGCTTAATCCTAACGCCACCTTTATTGTGTACCTGCCGCTCAACTGTTTCCGTTGGCGTATTCTTTTTACTTTCTAATTCCGCAATCTTTACCTGCGCCTCTATCTCCTTTAACTTTAACTCCCTCTCCTGCTCCTCTCGCTCTCTATCCTTAGCACGCTCATCGCGCAATTCCGCCTGCTGTTCTTTAATCCAGCTGCGCAGCTCCTCTCCCTCCAGGCCAAGTTCCGTACCCAATTTCATGAGCTCACGGAGATCCGCCATTTCACAGATTTATGGTTATGGTATCTATTATGAGAACGACCAACCTGTCGGTATGATCACTAACGACACGACCAGAGACCTGAGATCACACCAGATATAACAATACCCAGTTGTCTCAAATACAATTCAGAAATTTACCTTTACAACACAATTAATTCTATATCTATAAAATGTATAGCACTATTAATTATAAAAGAAAATAGAAACGACAAGAATGAAGAAATTCAGTAGAAGGACCACAAGTACGTCAAGGACAACGAACCAGACTAGGACAAAGCTTCTACAAAAGAAAATATAATAGAAAAAAAAATGCAACCTAACTACGCCGATTACACTACAAGGTACGAACAAGAACAGAGTCTGAAAAAAAAGAACGTATCTACAGAAAGGTAAGAGGGACAAGAGAGACGTCTTCCTAAAACAACGAGGAAGATGGAACGGCACAATCTAAACAAAAAATACAGGTCCCTACAGAACTGTTCACTGTGATGAACGCGGTTCCTAGATTAGCCCACCTCCCGAAGAGGACAAACCAAGTTCACCACAGCAAACCCGCGCCACCGCCCGTATAATCAATTACAACGAAAACAGCAAAAACAGGGAAACAGACAGATGAAAAGACAGCCCTCAATCCAGGGTACAAAATTTTCACTTAACTTTCAATTTTTGAGTTTAACTCCTCCCCTTAATCGGAGCTCTGGCCGCTTGACTCCTCAGGCTGGCACACACACTCTGCAGAAATTTAAGTACACATTAATACATATTCATCAAAATACATGCATCAATACATATTCATAAATATACATAAATCATACCATCATGAAATTTCCATTCATCCGACGAACAAGGACAACAGCACAAATTCCTAGCACAACAGAAAAACAACTAGATATAGCGAATACACAATGTCAAAATGACCACAGGTAAACAGGACGAGCCCCCAGTGTCACAGATCCCAGACTGGGAGATGTAATAAGTATGACAGGACAACAATCACGAACAAACAAGTTAACACTTAACAGAACAATCCATCAGACTCACACATTTATTAAACATAATTATACAGATAATAGCGCAATTACATACATTATATTATTGAAATCAACTGCCGTACAACGGCCTTATTCTCACACACACTCTTCCTCGGGTCCACAACCCGGTAGTTACTCCTAAAGGCACTTCGGCCTCAGCCTCTCCCCTCAGGGTCTTAATAGCACATTAGTAATTCACTGGCACCGCAGTCTCTCAATATCACCTTCCTATTGTCATACACCTTAGCATTCCCCTAGCACCTCAGCAGGGCAATAACACATTATCATTTCAATAGACATTATCATTTCAATAGACATTATCATTTCAATATGGCAATAGTGCATTATCACATTCACGCTCATATCTACGTCCCTGTCCGTGGCCTGACTGCCACGACTTTATGTGCCTCTACTGTCCTGCACTGACAGCCTCACTTCTGGTCTATGTGTGGCCTCCGGCCCTATGCTGGCCTATCCCCTGTGCTCATCGAGGTGGCTCTGCGGCCCGTCCTCGACACCTACAAGAATAACATTACATTGGTATAATACCCTACCATTTCTATTCACTCCACCTCTCCTTACAACCCATGAAGCGTACACACACTAGTTCACCTTTCACTCACCACACATCTTACGGTAACACACCTCCATCGGAGTACACACTACTCACTCGCGCTACAAATCCATGACTCACTTTTATCTATCGCTCATGGCGCACATTGCTATATCCAATATCAAGGACTTCCACATTCCTCACATATACTTATTTACATCATGGTAATAGACGAATATAATATAATACATCAATCATAATAATCAATCAACGTTCTACATACCAGTCATTACTGGAAAGACTCTCTCACTAGTCTTCTCGACTGCTTCCCTTATGTCCGCCCGATGGGCTCTTATTCACAGGTCCGTTCCGTAGGACCTTCTAACTTGCAGTGATAGTAATACAGCGCTTTCGCCTCATTCAGACCCCCCCCCCCCCATTACTCACAACAGCACGCTTAACTTATTTGCCCCCGTGAGCCCTTCTTACTCTACACCCGCTCTGTAGCAATCCCCTTAATTGCACTCACTCCACTCGTGACACAAGCCACTGAAATCTTCACCTAGGCTCGACTAAGGTAGTCGGCGATATGATTGCTGGCTCCTGGAATCGGTTGAATGACGAACGTATACGGCTGTAAAGCCAATGCCCATCTAGATAAGCGTGGGCTCGACGAACGATTCTTAGATAAAAACGTTAGTGGCTTGTGGTCTGTCTGGATACAGAATTCTCGTCCCATCAGATAACGTCCTAATTTCTGGACGGACCACACAATGGCAAGACACTCCCTCTCTATTACAGAAGGCTTCCTTTCTCTCTGCAATAACTTTCGACTGACATAACATACAGGATGGAAACATTCGTTCTTCTCCTGTAGAAGACAAGCGCCAACACCAGAGTCCGATGCATCTGTTCTGAGGATAAATTTAGATCGAAAATCTGGCAATATCAGAATAGGTGACGATGATAATGCTGTCACCAATTTATCAAATGCTGTCTGACATTCAGACGTCCACTGGACCTTATCGGGCTGGCCCTTCTTAGTAAGGTCAGTAAGAGGAGATGACAAGGAGGAAAAGTTCGGAATGAACTTCCTGTAATAATTTTAAATTCCCACTAAGCTTCTGACTTGTTTCTTTGTCTTAGGGATTTGCAACCCTACTAATTTCTCAATTTTTGTTATTTCAGGTCTCTGAATACCTCTACCCACGAGATGTCCTAAGAATACTATTTCTGGACATGCCAAATACATCTTTGCGGGTTTAGCAGTTAAACCAAAATGACGCAATCGTTTAAAAATTACTGTTAGTGTCTGAATATGTTCAGACCATGACGACGTATGACACGCTATATCGTCAAAGAATGACACGACATTAGGTATGTCCTTCAATACCAGTCTCATTAATCTTGCAAACGTAGCTGGCGCGTTCACCAACCCAAATGGCATGACCTTAAACTGAAACAATCCTATGGGCGTTTGGAAAGCCGTGTAATGTTTAGATTCCTCAGCAAGAGGAATTTCCCAAACCCTTTTGTTAAATCTATCTTCGAAAACCACGTGGAACCAGCCAATGAAGCTATTAGTTCCTCTTGGAATGGTATAGGCTCCCTATCGCCTACCGTAATAGTGTTCAGTCTGCGAAAATCAATACAGAACCGTACTGATCCATCAAGTTTTTTCATGAGGACGATGGGTGATGAATATGGCGATGTTGACGGTTCTATCACGTCTAACTTCAGCATGGCCTCAACTTCCTTTATAACTCTATCTCTGGAAGAAAAAGGCAACGGATAAGGTCTAAGAGATACTGGCTTATCCGAAGTCAACTTTATTTGGTGCTGGATGACCGTAGTACGACCCGGCAAATCTGTGATAACATCTGGGAATGACGCTAACAGGGTCTGAAGTTCCCTACTCTTTGAACTCGTAAGGTCAGGGCTAAATTTTACGTCCCTATAACCTTGTGTCGGAGTTAACTCCGGCAATTGAATTTGTACCTCTTCCTGTGCCTCATCGCTCACGTCACTGTCTAACTGGTCTACGACCCCCGTACAAGCAATAGAGAAGACACTCTCCTCTGGTTTCGTCTGAGCACACAGATACTTTGGTCTCTCATAAAATCTCTGCAGCATATTAACATGGAAAACCTTAACTGATCCATCAATCTGAATAGCATAATCTACCTTCGAAACGACTCGCTCAATAGTATACGGACCTTTCCATGTCATTAATAACTTATTATGATCCGTAGGCAATAACAATAAAACCTTGTCTCCTGGCTTAAAAATTCTCAGTTTGGATCCTCTATCTTTATAGTTTTTTGCTCTTTTTGAAGCGATACTAGAAGCTTCTTCCGCAATAGTGCGCGTTGAAGATAATCTCTCTCTTAAATCAACAAGGTACTGAAACACTGAAATTTGCTCATCGTCTCCCGATGATGGCGACGTCATCATGTCCCGAAGAACATCAGTTGGACCCCTAGGACTACGACCATACAACATCTCAAACGGAGAGAATCCTGTTGACTCCTGACATACCTCCCTATACGCAAATAATACTGCAGGGATATATCTATCCCAATCTTTAGGGCGATCAGCAGCTACCTTACGCAACATCGACTTTAGCGTCGAGTTTAGTCTCTCACACATGCCATTAGCTGCGGGTGATATGGGGTGGTAGTGATGGGCTGTATGCTAAATAAGCGAAACAATTCCTTCATCATATCCGACGTAAATTGCGCGCCCCTATCAGACAAAATCTGTTCCGGTATTCCCACTCTAGCGAAGATTCCAAACAACGCTTCCGCGACTGCCTCTGACGTTATGGTACGAAGAGGAACTGCCTCTGGCCATCTCGTAGCATTACATATGACCGTTAAGAAAAATCGATTCCCCCTATCGGTAGCTGAGTGAATGGGGCCAACAAGGTCAATCGAAACCTTTGTAAAAGGCTCTGAAACCGTGGGGATATTTTGAAGAGGAGCCTGGGGTGTACGACCCTTGTGCGTCTTCTTTTGGCACGCACTGCACGTCTTACAATACAACCGTACATCCTTGTGGATTGATGGCCAATAAAAATTCTTGAGAACTCTTTCTTTGGTTCTAGCTATTCCCATATGACCCGCTAATGGGACCTCGTGGGCCAACCGCAATACCGTTGCAATTAGCAACGCTGGCACAACGACCTGCTTTAGAACGGAAGCCACTGTGACATACCTACAGAACAGAATGCCCCCCTGGATAAGAAAGGAAGATGAACCGTTCTTATACTTCCTCGAGATCTCTGTTCGCGCCTCCCCAAAACATGGACTCAATGATGGATCCTCCTTTTGTAATCTCGCCAAGCGCTCTGGTGTGATATCAAGGTTGACCGCTGGGGTCGCCAAAGGTCTAATTTTACCCGTATCAGCTACCTGCCGACGTGTCTCGCCTGCGGCACAAAAGTCAATACCTTTAGATTGTGACCATGCCTGTACATGCTCTTCAGAAGGGGAAACTACCCGAGATACGTTACCAATGATGAGCTGGGCGCCTGGGAAAAACCCAACGACTGCTTCGACTTCCCCGCTAAGAAAAGGTGTATCAATCCCTATCTTTGCCATAGGTAATTTCTCAATGGCCCCTGAAAATTGAATGCATGGAACAGTCTCACCTGTAAGCTGTGACTCGTGAATGCAGTCTCTATGCACTCCCACAACGGTAGATCCTGTATCACGTAAAACCGAGACCGGTTCGTCCCCAACAAACCCCGGATAAACCCTAAGACCACCCCCTGTATGACATGAATTAATAACGGGAATCTTTCTTCCACAAGGTAAAACACCGGAAGATAATAATTACTCACAACTGGGACACTTAGAATACTGTCCGCCTCCGTTGTCCGATGTAACACACGCGGCCGCATGGTGAAATTTATTAGGGGAACATTGAGTGGAGCTACTATGATTGCCATCCACGTTCGCCGCTATCCTACCTGCAGGACAATTTACGCTAATGTGATCTGCTCTTCCGCAGTTCCAACATTTCGCGGCCCTAAAATCCGATGAAAAATGACCCACGCGTCCGCAAGTCCAACACTCCGCTCCCTGTGCTCCGCTAGACCTGGGTCCCCGTGACCCATCGCGACCGGAACCAAAGTCCCTCTGCCGTCGATCATCGGCAAAGGTTACGAAACGCCCTCGGCCATTACCGCGACCTCGCCCTCCTGCTTGGTCAAACTTACCGGCTACATATGCAGGTGATTGGCAATACCCCCTACGTGGGACCTGGGCTTGCCCATTAAAGCCACCACGCTGACGCAACCTGTCTCTACTATGTCCTGTCGGCGACCCCTCAAATACGGCGACGTAACCAGCATCCTGCACGTACGCCCTCGCGACTGGTTTGGACGGATGTGCCGTACGGTATGCTTCCGCCAACTTTGACGCCTCCTGCACCGTCGCGGGTTCGTTTTCTTTAAGAAAAGCCACTAAATCCTTATGGCACGACGCGTATAGTTGGTCACGGATCATTAGGTCCTTTAATTTAGCAAAATCTGTGCCAACATGCGACAAGTCCAACCAGTTCGTGAAATACTCCGTCAATCTGGCGACGAAGGCAGCAAAGTCCTCCCTAGTATCCGCGCGTGCTCGCCTAAACTTCTCCCGGAAACATTCCTCCGTACGCGCAAATCGGCGAAGCAGCAAGGACTTCAGCTTATCGTAATCATGCACGTCTTCGCGCTGTAACTCTTTAAAGTAGGTTAACGCTCGACCCTGCAATAGAGATGCCAGGTACGTGGACCATAATTTCTTATTCTCCCCCCATTGCAGTTGTGCATCTAGTTCGAACCTGTAAAGGAAGGCGTCCATAGCGTCCATCTGGTCGTCGAACGTAGGCAGCTTAATCCGAACACCACTTTTATTTTGTCCCTGCCGCTCAACTGTTTCTGTTGGCGCATTCTTCTTGATTTCCAATTCCGCGATTCTTACTCGCGCGTCTATCTCCCGCTCTTGAGCTTCTATCTCCTTTAACTTTGACTCCCTTTCCTGCTGCTTATCTTTAGCCTCTCTCTCCCGCTCTTGAGACTCTTTTTCTCTCTGCCGCCCTTGAGCCTCTTTTTCTCTCTGCCGCTCTTGAGCCTCTTTTTCTCGCTCTCTATCTTTAGCACGCTCATCGCGCAATTCCGCCTGCTGCTCCTTAATCCAGCTACGTAGCTCTACGCCTTCAAGGCCAAGTTCTGTACCTAACTTCATTAGTTGCTGGAGCTCCGCCATTTCACGGATTTATAACTATACAATTTGAAATATATAACTGTCTGTGCAGCTACCATAAACGACGCGACCCGAGACCTGAAATTATGCCACTACAATAACAACCACTATTTCCAAATGCAATTCAGAAACACACCTAACTGAACATTCTATAGCATACTCTGTAACTAATTCTATGTTCATAAAATGTATAGCACTATTAAGTAACAAAAGAGAATAGAAAAGACAAGAATGAGGAAAATCAGAAGAAGGACCACAAGGACACCAAGGACAACGAACCAGACTAGGACAAGGCTTCTAAAAAAAAATTATTATGGGAAAAAAAATGCAACCTAACTACGCCGATTACACTACAATGTTCGTACCGAACAAGAACAGAGCCTGAAAAAAAGAACGTATCTACAGATAGGTAAGAGAGGAGACAAGAGAATACGTCTTCCTGCAGAAACAGAGAAGATATCGACGCTACAACTAAACAATGACAAAGCCCTAAAGACTGTTCACTGTAATGAACGCGGTTCCACGTTTAGCCCACCTCCCGAAGAGGATAAACCAAGTTCACCACAGCAAACCCACTCCACCGCCCGTATAATCTATGACAACAACAAAAACAGCAAAAACAGAGAAAAAGACAGATTAAAGGAACAGCCCCCAATCCAGGGCACAAAATTTCAATTTCACTTAACTTTCAGTTCTGACTTTAACTTCTTCCTTTACTCGGAGCTCTGGTTGCTTGACTTCTCAGGCTGGCACACACACTGTCTCTCTGAAAATTTAATTACACATTAGTACATATTTATAGCAATACATGCATCAAATACGTGCATCAATACATATTCATAAATATACATAAATCATATCATCATGAAATTCCCATTCAACCAACGAACAAAAGACAACAGCAGAAATTCCTACCACAACAGAAATACAACTAGATATGACGAATACACAATGTCAAAATGACCACAGGTAACGAAACAGACGAGCCCCCAGTGTCACAACGGACGAGTCCCCACTGTAACAACGGACGAGCCCCCACTGTAACAAATCCCAGACTGGGAGATGTAATGATTATGACAGGACAACAATCACGAACGAACAAGTATAACACTTAACAGAACAACCAAACAGACTCACACATTTATTATACATAAAGATAAAGATATATGTGCAATTACATACATTACATTATTCAATTCAAAGGCCATCCAACGGTCATTATTCCCAACATGCATTCTTCTCCGGGTCCACAACCCGATAGTTACTTTCTAATTATGCTCTGGCCTCAGCCTCACCTCAATGTAGGTACTACTTGCGGGCCTCTCTTACTGGCTCCTGCTCAACCTAATCTCCGTATCTCAATCTCCCCTCAATATCTTAATAGCACATTAATATCTTAATTGCACACTAATATCTTAATAGCACATTGACATCTTAATAGCACATTCACATCTCAATAGCACATTCACATCTCAATACGTAACGTCCCTGTCTGTGGCCAGACTGCCACAACTAATGTGCTCTCGCTGTCCTGCGCGACAGCTTCACTCCTGCTGGCCTATGGGTAGCCTTCTGCCCAACCCAAGCATCTCCTTATGCTGGCCTATCCCCTACACTGGTCTCTCCACCACGGGTAGCCTCACGGCCCGACCCCGGCACCTATAAGAATAACATTACATCTCTATAACACCATACAATTACTATCTACTTCACCACACATTACGAACCATCAAGCGTACACACAATAGTCCACATTTCACTCACCACACATCTGCACTTCTCTACGGTAACACACCTCCACCGTATTACACAGTACTCAGACTCGCTACGAATCCATGATCCTAACTTACATCTATCGCTCATTGCGCACATCTTTATACACAGTAATCAATGCCTTTCATATTCCTCACATATAACTTATTTACATCATGGTCATAGGCGAATATAGTACATCAATCATCATAATTATCAATCATAGTTCAACCTACCAGTCATCACTGGAATATACACAATCTCCCGACTGCTCTCTTCCGTCTGTCTCCTTGGACTTCTTAACTTGCATTGATATGACTATTCAGATCTTGCCTCTACTAAGCCCCAACTTCACTCACAACATGCACGCTTCAAGTCCCCTTCCCCGCACTTATTGACCCTCGCTCACCCGCTCGTGACAATGAATTCCATGCATTTCTTAAAAAAACAACCACAAAAACAGTCCTCCCCCTCCCCCTTTTTAGGGTGGTGATGAAATCAATTCTGAAATTGAAATTTGTCACCCTCATACCGTTTAATTTTATAAACTAACGTAAACAGGGTCTGAACCACAGACTAATAAAATACCCAGACTGGATGAGCCCATTGTGTGACGTCACAAAACAGCGAAAGGTCATGAACCATCCGCCACATTAGGTTTACGGCTGCGACCGACGCTTCAGCATAGCTACAATGCAGTGGTCGTTAAAAGTCCAGACGGTCATCATTTATTACAATATAAAAAAAGGCAGCTGTAGACAATAAAATGAAAGGATAGGCACGATAATGCATTATTAATACATGTACAACCAATCTTGACAAATAAAAAGAAATTTCTACTGCAGATAGAACTACAATCGGAATTTCCCGAGCGGCGGCCATGTTGGTTATACGGCCGCCTCATTAACTTCCGTAAAAAACGACACAGCCCGAAGCTTGTGTTTCCAGTCTGGTTGATTTATTAGTCTGTGGTCTGAACTAATTTCACACATTGTTAAGCTATACCAGTACAAGGTGTAGAACGTTCATGTTGTGTCATTGAATAAACTCTGTACAAGGATTATCAGATGCCAAACAAAACCATTGTAAACTCTGCTGACACATTCAATTCCACTGACGATGTCCGAAAAAAAAATAAAAAATATCGTGAACTAATTCAAAACTGCGTGTTTTCACATAAGGGACAAGACACGGTCCATTTGTCTGGCTTATTATTATCTTCATACGCACGCCCCCCCCCCCGCCCCCCCACCCCGTCTCTTTTGAACTAACAATTTTATAAGCCAGGCTTGTGTAAAAAAAAAAAAAAGTAACTCTGTTGCCGTCGATAACTATTGTAACTAAACTGTCGCGCTTAATATAATTATGGTGAACGTACACAAACTGGGCCACATAAAATGTCCATTAAAATAAATGAGAACAGATTTCCTCCGGGCGGATCCTTGTCAGACAAAGGCTTGGGGGCTCACTGGTCTAGTGGTGAACTGAAACAAAAACAAGCATGATCTTTTCGACCGCAAATGTAGGTTAATAATCCCAGAGTGCTTTTTTGGCGGGGGTGGGAGAGGGTGTGGAAGGTAAACCAGAGATAACAACAACAAAGTTATCCTGCTTACTCAAACTGAAGCCAGGGGATTTGCATGTGGGTGTGTGTGTGTGTGTCTGACTGGTTTTACTTTACTCTGTACCCTGTACCATAAGTGTGTGGTTTTATAGTTCCAGTGTTTGTGTGGGGGTTTGATTAGTTTTACTTTACTCTGTACCATGAGTGTGTGGGTTTTATAGTTCCAGTGTGTGTGTGGGGGTTTGATTAGTTTTACTTTACTCTGTACCATGAGTGTGTGGGTTTTATAGTTCCAGTGTGTGTGTGTGTGTGTTTGTGTGTACGTGTGTGTGTGTGTGTTGTTGTTTGGCTGTGGACAGAAACACATACACACACAAAAAAAGACAACAACAACATAACCCCAAGCAAACAAAACGTCCTCATTACTCAAATTGGATGCAGAGAGACACTTTTTTTTTTAAAATTTACATTTTAATCTGTAATTATTGTAGTTTTGTAATATTCGTCTTGAGGTTGTGGTGGCTGTGAAATGAAAGCAACAACAAAAAAACAATAACAACAACAACAACAACAACAATAACAACAACAACAACAACAACAGTAACCCCAAAATAATAAGATATTACTCAAACTGAAACCAAAATCCACATTCTTCATCTTGTCCTGGATGACTGTAGTAAACAATGTATCTCAGATGTATTTCCCCAGCACCTATGACGCACACCGAAGTAGCCACATTAAATTCACTGTGATTGATTCCTCTGAAACAGTTCTTCACCAGACGGGCGACCAAACTAGAGCTCATTTTACATCTGACTGGCACGCTAGACGAAAATGACAGTTCGTTTTCAAATACTATGATTTGGTAATACCCCATATTTTTTCAGCACTGCTTTTTATGTTCTTTTAACCACGTACTGCTTTTGTGTTAATTTCTCAAAGCTCTGGAAACGTGAAGATGTGGCACCAACTTAATTATGACTGAGGATGGATATTCATCCAAGCTTTATATTATCCATTTTAAAATGTATACGTGTATTCTTTGCATTAATGCATACATATTAACCAAAATTCTTCACCAGTACCACACTTACTACAAGCGCTGTGAAACACACATGAAACACAGATCTCACTGATATAATAATAATGATCATGCAAGATACCAGTTCTTTTTGGTCATGGAGACACTGTTGGTAATTCAAAGGAAAAATACTTAGACCATTATTTAAGGGAAAGTTCGACCACATTTTGCTTTAATAGTTTTTGGTATTTCAAAGGAAAAATACTTAGACCATTAGTAAAGGGAAAGTTCGACCACATTTTGCTTTAATAGTTTTTGGTATTTCAAAGGAAAAAGACTTAGACCATTAGTAAAGGGAAAGTTCGACCACAGATTTACTTTTAATATTTTTTGGTATTTCAAAGGAAAAAGACTTAGACCATTAGTAAAGGGAAAGTTCGACCACAGATTTGCTTTTAATATTTTTTGGTATTTCAAAGGAAAAAGACTTAGACCATTAGTAAAGGGAAAGTTCGACCACAGATTTGCTTTTAATATTTTTTGGTATTTCAAAGGAAAAAGACTTAGACCATTAGTAACGGGAAAGTTCGACCACAGATTTGCTTTTAATATTTTTTGGTATTTCAAAGGAAAAATACTCAGACCATTAGTAAAGGGAAAGTTCGACCACAGATTTGCTTTAATATTTTTTATTCCATATTGTATACAATATTTATCTTTTTATTTATTTATTCATTGATTTATTTACTCATTTATTTACTTATATTCCTAATGTTAACTTCAGTCTTCCTTGCAGAAGTCCACTAACCACAGCTGCGCCGTCAGCATTCTTAGGTCTCTAGAATCCAACAGCAAATTTTAATAATGTCCCTCAAAACCGTCAGCGGAAGTTAAAACACAAAGGTGAGGGAATATTCTTTAAGACCAGCCAGTATTGGGGATGATGCAAGCCGTGATGCAAGCACAGGAGGAAACGGGTTTGAAAGAGAGATCCCCTGCGAAAAAACAACAACAACAAACTGGACAGACAAGTGATATCGACCAAACAACTTCACCTACACAATACGATTACAGAGCATTCCGAAAACCTCACCAGGGTCAACGCGCCTCACACCTAACTAGCACAATGCTATGGGCACTCTGGACACAAACACAGCAAACACAGCTTAGAAAGATCTACATGTATATCTGCGTTACATGTACTATAATCCAGTGGTGCCTAATCTTTCAAAGCCTACACACGTCTTTTGACACCCCCCCCCCTTTCCCCCAAGAAAAAACAACAAAACAAACCAACTGTTATATAATATGTATTTTTCAAAAACACTTTTCAATGAAATTCTTGGGATTGTGACAGAACACGTTTATGCACGCATCTTCACATCAGTGCCATTATCTGAGTGACACCGGATATGCCATCCCTAAGTCGTGGGCTCGGATGTGGAGGAAAGGGGAGAAGATTCGACTCTAGCGTATAAAAAGCGTTAATGAGAGAAGGAGAGAGGGGGGTGGGGTGTGTCTGGGGAGCCTACGTAAATATGCTTTTTCAATTTTGGCCATGAATTAAAAAATAAATTTGATTCTGTTTACTTTGTTTTTATCTACACAATAAGTTACAGGTTTATATAAACATTCGAAAACCAAGCCGCCCATCTCCCAACACACACCTAGACCTTTCCACTTAAACAATGACTGTGTTAAGCGTATAAACATTGCCATTCACATCCGCCAAAGATTTTTAATAGCAAAATAATATCAAGAGCACGGTGACACTTGTTAGGGATTTCAAAAAAAGTGACACGCATGAAGGATAAAAAAAAAAAAGTAACTCGGCACCAGCTGCACTATGACTAGCCCTCGTCCCACGATGAGTGAACCCGTCCACGTAACGCCCCGTGCGGGGATAGCCAGCGGCCAGTCAACCGATCGTTCGCGTGTTGCCGATAACCTCGGCGGTCGGGTCAATCGGGTCCTTGTGAACACGTGTATCGCGTTTACTTAGGACGCAATAACAACAATTATTAGTGGTGGATGAATCGTAAGTGACCCCTATGATATTTGGATAAAGTACTTGTGATGAAATGCAGTAAGTTTTATAGTGAAATGGAAGGTCCCAAATCAATAATTTTCTGCATTTACATGCTGTTTAACTCACGTTTTATCATTTTCCCAAGACCTCTGCGCTTTTTGTGGCCCTAAGTCAGGCCATCCAGGTGAACAAATTAAAATTTAAGCCATTCGCTTAATTTACTAACCACATGTATCGTGACACTGCCTTCTCCCTCCTCTACTATGTAAAGCTTCCACTTACTATAATGTTAGTTTTAGCGAGAGATTTGATTTCCAGTTCCAGGTCGTAGAGCACATACATGTACTGAAAAGCGGTTTAATCAAAGGAACACAATATCTCTCTAATTACCACATCAAATAAAGACACGACCAACAACAAAGTCGGTCATTTTCTCCCAGTTTTCCCTGATGAAAAACCTACTGACAGACGCCTTTATGCAGCATGCCCTAGTATTACATCGGAATTCATAATTACAGACGTAGAACGGCGTCTCAAATACGCACATGCTTTCTTCCCATTTCACATGTAGACGACAACCAGCATCAAAGTAAAGTTCCCCCAAGATTTTCCCCAGTTCAAACTTCAAACCGTCAGTACTATTACACGAGTATGACGAATAGTTGCGAATTGTTGCATCGTAATAAACGTAATCGGACGATACCATTTTGTTAGATATAGTAGAGGTGACAGGATAGATAAACACGCGAAAATAGTGTAGAAAAAAAAAACGTGAAGAAAAAAAACGACAGCCTTGGCAACCGAATAAACAAAGCGCGAGGCTCACCGTTGCTATACAAAAATGTGGCCTCCCGCAGGACCCGCGGTTAAGCGTGTCTGACAAAATAATGGCCTCCCGTGTCTCGCGTGTTGCGCGGGGAGGCCAATATAGTGCAGGACTAGCGCTAGGCTGAATGTCTGACTCCATTAGCCATTGCAACTTGGTTTCCTGTTCTTCTCTTTTATTGAGTGCGATTTTCTTTCCTTGTTGCGTTTTTTTGGTCTAAATTCTCCTTATTTCAGCTTTTCATATTAATTTTTGTTTGCCATTTTCCCACTTGAAAGGACCATGGCTCACAGATCAGTCCGCAGCACTTGACACCACGAACCAGAGGAGAGGGTTTCAACCCAGGGTCCGGAGAACATTTTCGGAAAGAAGAAACACATGGTATAATAATATTACTACTACTACTACTAATAATAATAATAACAATAATTTTCCCCCTCGCTTTATGCATATTAATGTTTCCTCTCTGTCTATACGTCTCTCTCTGCCTGTCTGTGCATGATTTTGCATGTGTGTTTGCTCTCTCCCTCTACTTTCATGTATGTGTGTGTCTTGTGTCAGAGAAGGAGAGAGAGAGAGAGAGAGAGAGAGAGAGAGAGAGAGAGAGAGAGAGAGAGAGAGAGAGAGAGAGAGAGAGAGACACACACACAGACAGAGAGAGAGAGAGACAGAGAGAGGGAGAGAGAGAAAGAGAGGGGGAGATCCGAGAAAGAGAGAAGGGAGAGAGAAAGAGAGGGGGAGATCCGAGAAAGAGAGAGAGAGAGAGAGAAAAAAAAATAACCTGGGGAAGAGGGGAATTAAGGCTAGTTTTTATCAGGGATGTCTCACTCTCAGCTGGTTATCAAAGGGGTAACGAAGCAGAAAAGGCTGAAAAACCAAGTATTTCCGTTTCAAAGAAAGATCCTCCTTTCTAGTCTCATTTTGGCGTTGCGTTGCTCTCTCACTGTGACGCTAATTGTAGGATGAGAAAACTTTTGTAGGCTTCCGTAGTTAGAAAAAAGGTAGTCTTCTCCTCTTCTTGGTGTCATTTGCAGTTTGATTCTTCACTGCAAGGTGGCCAGGTTTACTCATTCGATTCTTTCAGATGGGCTGGTAATGTTTTTTCTCATGGTAAGTAAATTTTTTTTTTTTTTAAAGTACATATAATCATATCTTGCGCAGTACTTGATCTTGACCTAATTTCAACCACTGAATATTATATCATTTTCACGCTGTCATTCTTTTGTGGACATAACTTGCCATGAATATTAAATAATTATTTGTAATTTTGTTTGATAGGGGCATTAAACAAGCACTTAAGTACAAATCAACATAATTATTATTTGTTCCCACAAGAAAAGTTACGTAATAAAAAAGACTTTAACAAGATAGTTACTATCCATCCTTACCATGTCTGTAGGTTATCATGTCAAAAGATGCTCACCAATCAACCAGACCACTTCTTTCTACCCCGCGCTATAAAGTTTAGTCGACCATATCCCGGTGATTTAAAAAGATATACATAGATCTATATAACATAAAAGCCTTCCAGCTGAATGTTGTGGCTTTACTAGACTGGTCAATATAAATTATTCAGTGGACGTGCAACAGGTTTTTTTAACATTGTTCCCTGTACAGTCAGAGGATAAACATAACATTTAAATATAAACATACACTTTTGCGGTTTCGGTTCATTGGTATCATGATGACGGTTTTCAATAAGAAGAGTATAAATTATCTAAGGTTATATATGTAATGGGGTGAACCATTGCTGAGAACATCGCTCACTGCAGCGGAAAGGGAGATAAACCCGTTATTTTGACTAGCTAGATCACTAGACGTGGTCAAGGGGAAGTAACCACACAGAAACCATAGATAATCTCCCCTTATTGTTTATCACGCACTTGACATGAGTCATGTTGTGTTGAGTAACATTGCCAACTGATGTACTCACTGCGCCAATTTTAAACCATAGTCTTGGCGTTGTCTGTATTGTCCAGGATTGGTCAATTTAAGTGACCATCCCTGGTGCCAGAAGTAGAACCTTGTTATGTATCACTACATTGTAGGGTTTGTTTAGTATTTATCTTGTTAAGTAATATTTCATTAAGATAGTGTATTTGGAACATACACGATCAAGAGGGTAGTTCTTTAAAAATGTTTTTATTTGTTTTAATGTTTTATTAGAATTTGCACTTAGTGAACTGTAAGTAGTAAATGGGTTGCGCGTTTTTGGATGACGCTTAGATGATAGCGTGGGTCAGTCAGTTCCACCCAAGTCTTCAAGACAGCAGGACGTGTTATTGTGTCCAGACTAACATAAAAGTAAAAGAAGTTGTAATTAATATTTCAAGATTTGTGAAGTGCCAGCTCTGATGATGTAGATCAAGTGTGAATTCATTTGGTTAATTCACGTAAGTTGTACCCATTAATTTAGTTCTGGTATTTAATAATATTTAGATGATGTGAAATAATAATGACTGGATTATACTTGGAAGTTTGACGAACTTTGTTCAGCTTGGTTAGGCAATCAGGCTAGCATCTAACAATCTATGGTAAAGTTTATCTTACTAAGTTTCTATCTTAGTATCTATCAGTATCCTGCAGAGAAAGGGTGTAAGGTTCTAGAATGCTATCAACGCTAGCGCGCATGATTAGTTCATGTAATTAAATGGAAACATTTAACTGTAATTTATGACAGACTGATGTTATGTGAAGTGCTAACAAACAGTACTACTGGAGGGTGTTGTCTAAGTCCCGCTACTTGGATCAGAGATAGACAGATCTAGATCGTTATTCTCTGCAGTTGTTGCCATTCAGGCTCAAAGTAGCCTTCTTAAAGGAGAGAGAGAGAGAGAGAGAGAGTAACGGGCAAGAATTTTAACCAAGTTATTTCCTTTACTTTAACTTGTTCTTTTGTGGGTTTGTAATATTATAGTTGGATAATGATTGTTTCTAAGTGCCTTTAAATCAGCATTGTGACTATGATGTATGTGTAGATTTGTCTTGTGTGCCTTTTGGTTACATTTTATTGATACCGTATTCATTATGGACTTTATGATAATGAGTAGACCTGTTAAGATGAAGAGAGAGGTGTTGGATTTGCAGAGCACGCGCGCGAGCCGTGAGTAGGTCACAGCAGACGCTAGCAGGCGTGATCACATGACTTTTGGTCAAGCAAGTCAAATCAAGACCGGGATTGGTTAGCTAATAGCTTCCCCAAACGGAAGCTTGACCCAAACAACAATAACAAACCTGGCTGACTGTTTACAGTAACTACCACACTTAAACAGCATTTGGGATGTCGAATATGGGAATTATACTAAAGGATGATGATTATTTACTTTAATTTCTTAATTTATATGTTTGTTATAATGCCTCTTTGAATTAGTATGTTCTCTAGATAGGTGTTAAGTTGAATTTCTTCAATTTGTACTGGTTGGGTCGGACTTAGAAACTTTTGAGAGTCGGACCTTGAACTTATATTTGTTGACAGGATGAAGAGAAAGGCTTATGCTAGGTGTATGGATGCATCGTCTATGCATCAGGTGTCATGTTATGGCATCCTTGTAGGTGCTCATTGTCTGTTCTTTTGACACACTGACAGAGGTAGTTTGGACTCTGTTGTAATGAGGGATCAGAGTCATTGACTTAACTCAATCATTAGGGTTATGGGTGTTGCTTGCCCAGTAGACCTATGATATGTATGTCCTTATTATGATATTATCTTGTTGCATTATATAATTGTGTTCACTGAATATATGGGAACGTTTTAGGTATATCAGTATTGTTGGAGGTAATACTTACTTATACTTATGGATACTTATGGATTAATGGGTCTAGGGTAGCGTTTGCTAATAGTCGACCCATCTCCTACTGTCCACCACTTATCCAACTTGTTTTTAAAGATGTTTATGTTCTCTGATGATACGACTGATTCTGGAAGTCCATTCCAAGCACCAACAATGCGCTGGCTGAAAAATTTCTGTCGAATTTGGGATAACGAGCGAGGTTTTTGTAGTTTAAGGCTGTGACCGCGTAAGTGGTCTGAGGAAGATCGGTTGAAAAACTGAGTCCATTCTACATTTTCAAAACCTTTTAAGAGTTTAAAAACTTCAATCAAATCCCCTCTCAGTCGTCTCTGTTCCAGGGTCAGTAGCTTCAATTTTCCCAGTCTATCATTGTAAGGAAGATCTCTGATTTCTTTAACTAGTTTAGTAGCTCTACGTTGCATTCCTTCAATGAGCTGGATGTCCTTGACATAGTAGGGGCTCCAGGCTTGGCAGCAATACTCAACATGAGGTCTGACATATGTTTTGTATATCACACTAAATGTTTTTATGTCAAGGTGATGGAACGATCGCTTAACCATCTTTAGGACTGAATTTGCCTTCTTTACCGCTTGCACACACTGTGTGGTAGGTTTCAAATCGCTCGTAATAACCACACCCAGGTCCTTTTCTACACTAGTGTTTTCCAGGTCTTTCCTTGTCATACCATCTATCATTTTATAAGTGAAATCAATCTTCTTTGCTTTGTTCCTCTGCATTTGCATGCTTTTACATTTTCCGACATGAAGCTTTAATAGCCATTTTTCCGACCAGTCTACAACAGAGTCAAGGTCTTTCTGGAGGTCATTACAATCTTCTACACTTATCACAGTTTTCCACATCTTTGTGTCGTCGGCAAAAATCTTAACGTCACAGTGAACGTTTTCTGGAATGTCATTTACGTACAGAAGAAACAGTAACGGTCCCAGAACTGATCCCTGTGGTACACCGCTATTTACTGGAGACCAGCCCGAAAAATTTCCTTCCACACTCACCCTCATTTTTCTGCCTACAAGGAAGGCCCCAATCCACTGGCAAATCTTTTGGCTTATTCCGTAACTTCTTACTTTCACAAGAAGGCGCTGAAAAGGCACGGTGTCAAAGGCCTTTTGGAAGTCCAGGAAAACACAGTCCACCTGTTTCCCCTCATCAGTGTCCTGGGTCCAGCTCTCTAGAGTTTCCAAAAGATTTGTTAAACAACTTCTGCCTTTCTGAAAACCGTGCTGATGACGTGAAACGATGACGTGCTTATCCAGGTGTTCAACAATCTTGTTCCTGATGACAGTTTCTAGAAGTTTACAGATAATGCTGGTAAGTGCCACTGGTCTATAGTTAGACGGCTGGGATCTATTCCCTTTTTCTTAAAAATCGGGTTGACATTTGCCATTTTCCACTCTGTAGGGAGTACTCCAATATCAAGGGATTTCCTAAACAACATATATAATGGTTTGGCCAAGGCATAGCATTCTTTAAAAAACTTTGGATGTAGCTTGTCAGGCCCTGGTGACTTCTCGGGTTTGAGCTGGAATAGAAGTTGAGTAACATCATTTTCTGTAAACTGGATATCGTTTAAAAAGTCGTCATTTCTAACTCGCGGAGTCAATACTGGACAATCTCCATCGGGTTCATGAACGTACACTGATTTAAAAAAAGAATTTAATGCCTCTGCTGCTTCTTTACGTGTCTGTGTACATGTGCCCTCTTGGGTCATTAGATCTGGGATACTAGATTTAACACTTTGCTGCTTCTTGACGTAGCTATAGAAGTTTTTAGGGTTTTCTTTGAAAGAGTTTACTAGCTTGGTTTCATAATCTGCTTTAGCCTGTCGGCACACTTTTGTGGCTTCATTTCTCATCTTTACATAGGCTTCATGATCTTTACCTCTCCCAAGTCGTTTGTATCTTTCATAAAGGGCATACTTTTTCTTTATTACCTTGAGTGCCTTCTTTGTAATCCATTGTGGTCTTTGATTTTTAGATGGAGGCTTTCGTTTGGGAACAAACTTGTCAGCAGTGTTCATTACTACTTTCTTAAAAGAATTCCAGTTTTCATCTATATCTGCACTGATCAGCACCTCCTCCCAATTTTTTTCCTCAAATGCTGTATTTGCTGCCTTGTAGTCACCCTTCCAGTGGGTTGGCTTGACTGTTCAGTCTTGTAGTTGTACCATGTAGTTGGGTTTGGCTTTATGCCATGATTATCATATCACTTGTAGTGGGAGACTATAACTTGCTATTGTTGGTTGAGACTTAGGTGTTGACTTATCATGTGGGTTGGTCCACCTAGAGATACTCCTGTGACTTTATGAGTAAGGAGTTTGGTATTATATCCAGAGGATAGGCAAGGGATAAGTTTGGCTCTGAGTTGAGATAGGCCTGTGGCAGTATGGACTAGGGTTTTTGTGTAATATTAATAATCTAGCATGTGCGGAATTGAGCTGGGTTGGCTAATGGGGCCTAAGTTAATTAATTTTGACTTAATGAGTAGATCCAGTTGGCTATTGCTATCCTCTGCTAATTATGATGGTAATTGTTAATTAAGGGATACTACATTGTGCGTGGGTGGGCTAAGTAAGTAGACGGGATTGTCTTTTATTGAGCCATCTAGCATGGGCAGTTCTGTGGTATGAGTGTGTAGTGTCACAAATCCCAGACTGGGAGATGTAATAATTATAACAGGACAACAATCACGAACGAACACGTATAACACTTAACAGAACAACCCATCAGACTCACACATTTATTATACCTAGAGATAAAGTGCAATTACATACATTATATTACTCTATTCAACTGCCGTCCAACGGCCTTCTTCCCTCAACCACTCTTCCTGGGGTCCACAACCCGGTAGTTACTTTTAAAGACACTTCGGCTTCAGCCTCTCCACTCAATGTCTTAATAACACATTAGTATTTCTTTCGCACCGGAGTCTCTCAATAGCACCTCCCTATAGCAATAACACCTTAGCCTTCCAATAGCACCTCAACATGGCCATAGCACGTTAATAGTTCAATTCACATTAGTATCTCAATGGCACAGTAGTATATCAATATCACATGTAGTACATCTTAAGAGCACATTAACAGTTCTATACACATCCCTGTCTGTGGCCAGACTGCCACGACTCATGCGTTCCTCCTGTCCTGCTCGACAGCTTCACTCCACTGGCCTATGCGTAGCCTTCGGCCCTATGCTGGCCTATCCCCGGTGCTAGTTCGCTCACCGCGGGTGGCGTCTCTGCCCGACCCCGGCACCAGTCATCACTGGAAAACACACAACAATCTCCCGACTGCTCTGATCTCACGTCTGTCCCCTGGGACCTCTTAACTTGCAGTGATCTGAATATTCAGATTTTGCCTCTACTACGCCTCAACTTCACTCACAACATGCACGCTTCAACGTTAACTAACAGAAGTCAATATAGGTGAGCAGCCTCACTATCCCGTGAGTCAATCCTACACTTCCATGCCCCCGTAATCCTTGAATCCCGCTCACTCCACTCGTGACATGTAGACTCAGCAGACTGTATTTTATTGTAGTTAGTTAAACTCTAGCTCATTCCATAACTAGGATAGATTTGATGCGTACAGGGTGCGCGGCGTACAGGGTGCGCGTATACACATGTAAGGCTTAATGTTATCTTGTCTGGAATTAAATTAATTTTTTTTCCTGATCTAGAATAATGGCCGTTGTTTTAATATAAGAATTATAACGTGTGGGATAGCCCTATATCAGCCTGTAGTTAAGCCAAGGGAAGTAAACATGTTACTTGGTAGGCTTGCCTCTTATACTCGAGTTGGCTCCCTGGAGTGCTCACAAAGTAAATTATACGTTACTGTTCGATAGACATACTAGACCTCCCCCATATTTAGTTTACAATGTGAATATGATTATTATTAACTTTTATGTTTTCTTTTGTGGCATTCTCTTGTTTAGTATGATGTAATGATTAACTGATGAGGCGTGTTGTTAATTCCTGTTTTTTTTTGGTTCTTCTTCAGCGCGCCTATCGGTTGGGTTTATTGTCCTGTTTATTGTATCGTTGGGTTTATCGTAATGTCTTGTTTATTGTATTGTTTACTGTATTGTGTTTATTATTTGAATTGTTTTTTTCTTTTCTTTTTTTAATAAAATTGTTGTCCTCTCAAAACCTGATAGTTTTGTTTGTATGTTTGTTTGTGTGAGATAGGGAGCCCGCTCGTCCCGTTCCTGTGTTACATATTTGGTGTCAGATTAGATAGCTATAGATGGAGAGAGACCCGCTCGGTTTACCCGTCCTGTTACATATAGTTGTTAGCAACGTAGGAGGCGCCGAAAAACAACTAAAACAACCTTAAAGGCGTGCAGCTGTGTCGTAAAGTTTCTGTCTTAATAATATACATGTATGTGCACATAGCATCGTTATTGTTATTTGACAATGGGCTTGTTGTGGTTGTCCTGTTACTACAATCATCTTTCGGAGTCCTTCATTGGACACCGGTTTATGTGCTCTCAACGGGCACCTGCCCCAGTGTATATACATTCAGGTTCTCACACCGAGACACCCTAGTTTTTCACAAAGTCGTCATCCCATAGCAAATAAAAAAAAAATGATTGACAGTGTTTCCCAAATATTGTTATCAAGAAAACGTGCTTATGTTGCTCTTGAATATCGATCTTTAGCTTAATATCGCGTTCTTGACGGACCATTGAGGTGGTCATAGTTACGTCTATGCATTTTTCTCTTTGTGGGTACTTTTTATATAATATTATAATGAAATAAAACCGTTCATACTAAACTACACCAAAAGTACATTAAAAAAAATTGTACATCACTATTTACTGTCAGGATCTAAAGCATTCAGACTTTTCGATTTGGTACGCTGGCAATTGACCATGAACTTTGCGGGTGTTGTACAACTCTGAATGTGTTGAGTTTCGAGGAATGTCTTGGAGCAGACACCACGTGGTGAGGGCCTCTTGTGACAAAATACCCTTGAAATAGATTGATCTAGCTGGGCTCACTTTTCTAAACTAATGATTGTGTTGCTGAATTATACTAGGCAGCATAAGTCTTGCAAAAAACTTTTAAACGGCTGTAACTTTTGAACCTTTGAACCGCTGGATATAACTGAATGAAATAAAAAGCTTTGTCATCTTCAGTTCAAGTTCTATTGATGCCATAGACGAACTAAACCTAAAGGAACGGTCAAAACATTTGACCTGACAGGCAGAAACCTTCTTTAACTCTGAACTTTGTTGCTTGGTTGTCCAAGACAGGACATCAAGTTATTAGACAAATGAACGATTTTTATTTCACGGGAACAATCTTTGTTTATTTTTTCAACATTTTTGAATTAACCTAATTCGTTCAAAAGTTACAGCCGTTTAGAGTTTGTTGCAAGTTTTATGCGGCTCAGCATAGTATGTGTTATTTAAAACCTTTGATTCTCAGTCAACAGGATTCGTTTTTAATCCACACAGATGGCGTTCAAAACCCAGGGGTTGATTCTGTTGCTGATCCTGGTGGTCAGCTTGGTGGTCACTGCACACGCTGCAGCTGTTCAAGAACATGAGAAGAGAACGACTACTCACTTCCTGGACCAGAGCTACCAGCAACCAGACAATGTTGTAAGTGTTGTCTCAAGACCAGAAGATGCTGTGCTTAACAACGAGGAATCGTCCCATATGGTAACAACAACAAGGCAATCGCCAGCGACGGATGATGTCCCGAACACACCAACAAAGACAGAAAAGACAGTGGATAACTTTGGCATTTCTGATGATTCTGAAGATCACGACGTTGTCACGAATTTCTCTCCAGATTATCAACCATCCTTCGATGGCATTGTTGTCCAGCTGGAGTCAGGAGCAAGTCTGAAAAATATCGAAATATTAGAAAGCTCAAAACATGGTGATCGGTTCATGTGCCCACCCTGTAATTGTTCTCACACAAATATAGGCTATGTCATCGCAAACTGTACGAACCCCCGTTTGTCGGACTTACCAGACGCTCTCCCAGATGATACCTATCGGGTTTACCTTAGGAATACCACTATGAAAACATTTGATGTTGCTAAGCTGTTGCAGTACACGCAATTATTTCAACTGTTTGTAAATCACAACACAGAATTCAGGACAATCCTGTTCAGCACAGTAGTCAATAGCACCAACAACATCACAGAAATAGATTTTAATTCAAATAATATTCAAACTATCAAAGATAGTGCATTTATTTTCATGCCCAAACTGCGCATCTTGACACTAAATCATAACCAGTTACACACAATCACCAACTTGACATTTGAAGGTCTCGGCATGTTACGAACTTTAAACTTGTCAGCCAATAATATATTAAGCAAAATAGAACCCGGGGCCTTCATTTATATGAAATTTCTGCGCACTCTTGACTTGAGCAGAAACGAGAAATTGGGCTACTTTCCTAAGCATTTCCATCCCGAACTGCTTAAACCGCTCCAGAGACTTCAGAATCTTTATATCCAAGGTAATTCGGTGAACGACTTTCATTACCCACATGAAGTCTTGGGGCACCTCTTCAGTTTAACAACACTACACATCGACGGAAAAAACGAAAATTTTAGACCTGTGATGATGCAGTTGACACAATTCAAAACCTTGCAGTTGGGATTTGAACCACCTTATTGCGTATTGAAAGTACTCAAAGCATCTTTCTTTGTCAACATACCTTATGTAATGGGGTGAACCATTACAGGGCTGAGAACAGAGCTTGCTGCAGTGGAAGGGAGATAAACCCGTTATTTTGACTAGCTGGACCACTAGACGTGGTCAAGGGGAAGTAACCATACAGAAACTATAGATAATCTCCCCTTATTGTTTGATCGTGCACTGAGATGAGTCATGCAAGTGTTGAGTAACATTGCCAACTGATGTACTCAATGCGCCAATTTTAAACCATAGTCTTAGCGTTGTCTGTATTGTCCGGGATTGGTCAGTTAAAGTGACCATCCCTGGTGCCAGAAGTAGAACCTTGTTATGTATCAGTACATTGTAAGTTTTGTTTAGTATTTATCTTGTCTTCGTAATGTATTGTTTATTGTATTGTTATTTGTTTTTTTCTTTTCTTTTTTAATAAAATTGTTGTCCTTTCAAAACCTGATAGTTTTGTTTGTATGTTTGTTTGTGTGAGATAGATAGGGAGACCGCTCGTCCCGTCCTGTGTTACATTATTTGGTGTCAGATTAGATAGCTAAGTAGCTATAGAGAGAGAGAGACCCGCTCGGTTTACCCGTCCTGTTACATTTTTGGTGTCAGAAGTGGGATCAGGTTAGAGGACTTATTTTTGTTATTGTGTTTTGTGTATTATTTTTTTGTGAACGTCTATTTAAACCCAACCGATTTGGCGAGATGGCGTCGAGAAGATCAGCGGCAGCCCCAGTTGTGGTGGTGGCACCCCGGGAGGTGCACCTATGCAGACTCCACGGAGATGGGGGTGTGATGGACACACGTTGGTTAGTGGAGGCTGTGTGGGAAGCCGCTGGCTACGAGACGCCATCAGCTAAGTGTGCGCTGCTGTGGGCGCACACTAGCGAGGTGAGGCAGGCGCTTGACGTCTACTTGGGCCACAGCACAGTAGAAGAGGGCCATTCGAGCACAACAGATTATCTGGCATGCCACCTACGATTGGTGGATGTGCACCGGATGGCAGCAGAGCAACGAGACCATGCTCGGCGAGAGTACCACACTGTGAGTGTGTGGCTACAACGAGGTGACCTGGTTCTGTGGCAGAATCATGTGCCTGGTCGCAACGAAATCCAGGATGCAGGGGGAGGCGACATGTACAAAGTCGACCTGTCCAGCGGAGTGATTGCAGTGGTGTGCCTGATGTCAACAAGCCAGACACTCATTTAAGTCAACCGACTGGGACTTTGCGGTTCTTGCCTTTGGACGTTTTAGTGTTACTGTAGTTTTATTACTACATTGCCTTTATGAGTTATCCAGAGACAGTAAAGTACAGAGAATAGAGTGTAGTTTATGAATTAAGTATTGATACTATGCATGTGTTTGCATCTGGAGATCTACAGGTGCTAAGTCAGTTTGACGTATTTATGTCCTAGCGATGTTATTTCTCAGTTTGGATTATAATTTTGAATTTATGGTTTTGATGTAGCTAGTCTACATGGTGTTTCCTTGGTGGAGTTTTAATGATAATCTTTGTCATTTTATTATTGTTTCTTTTGGGATATATGTAATTTGATCATTTTGGATTTAAATAATATTGCCATTATGTTTCTATTATTTTCTATTCCCATTTGAAATAGTGGTTGTACTGGCATGTAACTTGTAGAGTTGAAGTGCATGGCCAGTTACAATGGGTACCAAGGAAACAGGTAGTGTTTGACAGGGATTGTCAAATAATGACTGAGGCAGAAAGTAAGAATAAGAATAACAACCGAGTGGTTGTTCCTTGTGGCTGGATGAGATTTAAAGCCTGAGTTTTACTTATACTATTTTTAAGTGTCGTGGGCAATGCAGTGGTCTACTTGAAAAAAGGGATTTGGAATTTATAATTTCAAAATGACGAGTGTATCATAGACAGTCTGCAAAATTTTGTAGGGCTTTATAGTGCTAAGGCCTGCTTTATTAGTATTTCAGCTATGATTCTTTTCTTTTTGTTTGGCTATTGCTTTGAATTTTATAGATGTGCATGGTATTTTTCTGTGAATGTTCCTCTTTTTTGCCTTAAATGTATGATATGTTTTGTATCTTGTGAACTTATTGATAATTGGCCAGTGAGAGACCACTTGTGGTCACTCTATATAAGTGCTAAGTAGAGCTGATTTGTCGACACGGGACGGTCGACACAACTTGAAGAGGGTGAATTGTAATGGGGTGAACCATTACAGGGCTGAGAACAGAGCTTGCTGCAGTGGAAGGGAGATAAACCCGTTATTTTGACTAGCTGGACCACTAGACGTGGTCAAGGGGAAGTAACCATACAGAAACTATAGATAATCTCCCCTTATTGTTTGATCGTGCACTGAGATGAGTCATGCAAGTGTTGAGTAACATTGCCAACTGATGTACTCAATGCGCCAATTTTAAACCATAGTCTTAGCGTTGTCTGTATTGTCCGGGATTGGTCAGTTTAAGTGACCATCCCTGGTGCCAGAAGTAGAACCTTGTTATGTATCATTACATTGTAAGTTTTGTTTAGTATTTATCTTGTTAAGTAATATTTCATTAAGATAGTGTTTTTGGAACATACACGAGCAAGAACGTAGTTCTTTAAAAATGTTTTTATTTGTTTTAATGTTTTATTAGAATTTGCACTTGGTGAACTGTAAGGAGTAAATGGGTTGCGCGTGTTTGGGTGACGCTTAGATGATAACGTGGGTCAGTCAGTTCCACCCAAGTCTTCAAGACAGCAGGACGTGTCATTCCGCCCAGACTAACATAAAAGTACAATGTAAAAGAATTGTAATTTATATTTCAAGATTTGTGAAGTGCCAACTCTGATGATGTAGATCAAGTGTGAATTCATTTGGTTAATTCACCGCGCCTATGGGTTGGGTTTATTGTATTGTGGTTTATTGTCTTGTTTATTGTCTTGGGTTTATCGTAATGTCTTGTTTATTGTTTTGTTTTATTGTGGTTTATTGTGGTTTATTGTCTTGTTTATTGTACTGTTTATTGCCTTGTGTTTATTGTATTGTGTTTATTATTTGATTTGTTTTTTTCTTTTCTTTTTTAATAAAATTGTTGTCCTCTCAAAACCTGATAGTTTTGTTTGTATGTTTGACTGTGTGA
Organism: Onchidella celtica; assembly: GCA_963931925.1. NCBI lineage: Eukaryota > Metazoa > Mollusca > Gastropoda > Systellommatophora > Onchidiidae > Onchidella > Onchidella celtica. The sequence continues at coordinate 31,585,254 of OZ007577.1, forward strand.
GATAGGGAGCCCGCTCGTCCCGTTCCTGTGTTACATATTTGGTGTCAGATTAGATAGCTATATAGCTAGAGAGAAGCCCGCTCGGTTTACCCGTAACCTGTGTTACACTTATATTTAAAGTCTTTCATTAGACCATTGTCATAAATTACATCAGGTCGAGTCCGATGCATATTCCAATGCCACCAACTTAAAGAAATTATCAATCAGCTACACGACAAATTATCACCTGAACACAGCTTTTGATGATCTCATAAGTCTGCAGAATTCGTCTCTTAAGTCCTTAGCTTTCATTCATCTATACCATCGAGCTTTACCATGTCAGTTTCTTTTTGCAGAGCAATCTAAATATTTGAAGAATATCGAACTTGAGGTGCTGGATTTGTCCGATAATCGGCTGGCTTTACTGGGCGATGATTTTAACCAAGGGCTACCGAGAACATTAAAACAATTGATATTAAGGAAAAATAGGCTCACTTTCGTAGCTATGAGTTTGGCGAAAATTTATTTTCTGACAAAATTACGAACTCTCGACCTAACCGGCCAAAATAGTTTCTCTTTGCGTTATTCCGCGGAAGAGGCCACGCGCAAAACGACTCTCTCAACATTAGCTACATCAAAGGCAATTGGGATAGAGTCGGAATCGCCTTTTACCAGGGATAACATCACTTTTGATGAAGACGCCACTGCTGTTGATGTCTTTGGTCAGACTATATATGGCCTTTAGCGTCTTTACAGACGGTCTTAGCAGCTAGAATATTCACTTTCACTTTGACTGACAGCTTCTCTCGTGGCTTATTCTACCAATGTTTGACCCGAGAGTGCGATGGCAATGATTGCAGGTCAGTCTTTTGGGTTCACTTTGGCGAGTGTTTTCATTCCGCCTCTGTCGTTTTGTCAGGTATGTTTCTTTTGCCTTGAAGTCTATTGCGAGCGTGCCACTGCGCAATTTTTGTCTCCATCTGCTTCGATCATTTGCAAGGTTCTCCCATTCATTGGGGTCGATGTTGAATGCTTTCATCGTGACCTTGCAAGTGTCTTTGAATCGCAGATGTGGCCTACCTCTGGGTCGGTTGCCAGTAGCAAGTTCCCCGTAGAGAATTTGTCTGGGGATGCGATCATTTTCCATACGGTGGAGATGTCCAAGCCACCGCAGTCTTTTTTTGCCTAGGAGAGCTTGAGTTGATGGAATGTTGGCTCGGCTCAGAACTTCGATATTTGAGATCCTGTCTTGCCACTTGATCTTGAGAATTTTGCGTAGGAAGCGCAGGTGGAAAGAGTTGAGGGATCTTTCATGTTTGGAGTAGGTGGTCCATGTCTCTGAGCCATACAGCAGGGTGCTTAGGACGCAAGTTTGGTACACGAGTACCTTTGTTTTGATGGTCAGCTTGCTATTGTTCCACACCCTTTTTGAGAGTTTGCCAAAAGCTGTGGCCGCCTTTCCTATTCTGGCATTTATTTCAGTTGTTATGTCTGTGCTACCACTGATGGTTGAGCCTAGGTAGCAGAATTTTCCCACTTGCTCCAGAGGAGAGCCATTCAGCATGATTGGGTTGGGGTTTCTCAAGCCTTGTGTCAAAACTACAGTTTTTGAGATACTGATCTTTAGCATGAATTTGTCACAGGCTTTGGCAAGGCTATTGATGAGAGCCTGGAGCGTGGTTTCATCGTGGGCCACGATTGCAGCATCATCTGCGAAGAGGAGCTCTTGTAACATAATATGCTCTGTACGAGATTTTGCTTTTAGTCTGGCAACATTAAAAATGGAGCCGTCCACTCTGGTGTTAATAAGTACTCCACCTGAACATTGACCAAAGGCATTCTTGAGTAGGGCTGCAAAATATATACCAAATAAGGTAGGAGCAAGAACACATCCCTGCTTCACACCGCTGTTTACAGCAAATGAATTGGATGGGCAGCCCTCAAAGTTGACACATGCCCTCATGTCAGTGTGGAAGGATGCAATAAGTTTTAGCAATGTTGGTGGACAGCCTATGGATTTAAGGACTGCATACAGGCCAGATCGGCTTACGGTGTCGAAAGCCTTTGTTAGGTCCACAAAGCATGTTATAAGCGGCCTGTTTTGTTCTTTACATTTTTCTTGGATTTGCCGAAGTGCAAATATCATGTCAATAGTTGATCGTTTGCTTCGAAAGCCACATTGTGTTTCTGGTAAGACTTTTTCCGCCAGTTGTTGAAGGCGGCAGAGGATGACGCGAGCAAAAGCCTTTCCAGTAATGCTGAGGAGGGATATGCCTCGATAGTTGTTGCAGTCGCCTTTGTCTCCTTTGTTCTTGTAAAGTGTGACAATTTTGGCGTCTCTCATATCATGTGGTATCACGCCTTCTTTCCAACACTGCAGTAACAGATTATACAGGTGTGGTAATAGTGGGCCTTTTAGGTCTTTTAATACCTCTGCAGGAATGTTGTCACTTCCTGTGGCTTTTCCAGCAGACAGGTGGTCGATTGCATTGGAAAGCTCGACTAAGGAAGGTTCAGCGTCAAGTTCGGCCATTATTGGCAGTTTTTGGAGGTGTTCCTCAAAATCTGGTGGAATATTTTTCTCAGTTGAATACAACAGAGAGTAATGCTCTACCCACCTATTCAGTTGTTCATTTTTATCTGTGATGGGTTCACCATTTACAGACTTAAGTGGGGCGCTTTTGGTGATGATTGGCCCAAGAGCTACTTTCATCTGGCTAAAGGCGGTTTTCATATCTCCCTTTTCATTTGCCTCTTGTATGCTGTTACACAAGTCTGTCCAGTATTTGTTGGCGCAACGTCTTACCTCCAGCTGAAGTTTAGCTTTTGCATTTTTCAAACAAGTTTTTGTACTCTGATTGCAATTTTTGTTATACTCATTGAAAGCAGATTTCTTTTGCTCAATGAGAGGTAGGAGAATTTCGCTGTTCTGGGCTACCCAGTCGTTGTTTGAAACTTTATGCTGTCCAAAAGACTTGATGGCACAGTCATGAATTTTTGAACTGAGAGTGTTCCATGTTTCATCTACCGAGTCACATTGGGTGACATTATCCATGCTTTCAGCAAATAACTTTTCAAATGACTTTCTATTTGATTCATCTCTGATTGCTGTTACATTGATCTTAGGGATTGAAGGGGCTTTTGATCTGTATATTTTCTTGGCCGAAATTTTGATTTTGCTGACTACCAGTGCATGGTCGGTGTCACAGTCAGCACTGTGGAGGGAACGAGTTATTTTTATACAGCCCAAACTCTTCCTCCTTGAGAGAATAAGATCTAATTGATGCCAATGGCCAGACCTGGGATGGCGCCATGATGTTCTTTGGCATCTCTTAAGGTCAAAGTACGTGTTTGTAACACATAATGAGTTTACGGAGCATAGCTCCAGAAGGCGCTGCCCGTTTTCGTTGATGTTGCCAATGCCGAAGTGCCCAATGCACTTTGGCCATGCGGAGTGATCTGCTCCCACTCGAGCGTTAAAGTCACCCAGAATTAGCAGGCCTTCGGTGAGAGGGATGTTGTGGAGAGTCCTCTGCAATGCCTCGTAGAAAATGTCTTTGGTTTCGTCAGAGGAGGTAAGTGTTGGGGCATAGACACAGATAATGTTGGTAAAACCAGACCGGGTGTTCAGTCTGAGTGTCATGATGCGTTCTGACACTCCAATTGGAGTTGCGATCGAATTGATAAGGGAGTTTTTTACGGCGAAGCCCACGCCGTGGATTCTCGGCTGTTCGCTGCTAAGGCCCTGCCAGAAGAAGGTGTAGTTTTCTTCTTTGACTGACCCGGAGTCGGGAAGTCGAGTTTCTTGAAACTTGGTCAGACTATTGACACGGATATAGATCTCATCCAAAACCTGCGCCCAACGGAACGGGTGCCTGGAAAACCAATAAAAATGGGAATTCCTCCTAATTTGCGTTATCTGATAGCTCCACAGTTCTATATGTTTGGAATGGTGGCGTTCAGTCTCCACCTTCACACGCCTAATTCCCTGGCACGCATCGATTTTTCACACAGCCTTCTGTCTGGTTTGCGTGACTCTGACGTCATGCCTCGCGGAATAGAACTAGAGCAAACTTGGCAGGCAACTACTTCAAAAGAATAGGCCACTCTTTCTTTCCCGCCAACAATTCCTTGATGGCTTTGTCAATGCAGAATAATATTCTTGGCCATGCTTTTGCAGATGACCACAACGGCACAATATTTAGGAATCTATGGAAAACCATTCAACTCGACATATCAATGAATTTGATCTTCAAACTCCCCCGTAATTTTTTCCTTGGCCTGATAAGACTGAGGACGCTCAGAGTGAAAATCGACTTCAAGTTTTGAATACAAGCTTCCGTCATATGAACTCGTTAAACTACATCGACTTCAGCAAAAACTCGATCACATGGATTGCGCCAGACACGCGAGACGACCTTGATTCCTCGCGTCATCATCTGGCCGGATTAAACTTGATCTCACAAGAAACCCGTTACCTTGCACATGCGCTGGTCTCGACATTATCTACTGGATGGCGACGACTAACATTCATTTCCTTAACGAAGATTTTTTAGTGTGTCGCCTAGAAAATGGCGAAATCACTTACATTGGTGATCTGGAGCACAGGTTGCGATCTCTTCAACGACACTGCGCGTCTAAATCGGTCATCATCATCAGTTCTATAGCAGCTATGTCTGTTTTCATTTTTCTAGTCATTTTTGCAACGATGTACCGATTTAGGTGGAAACTGAGATATTTCCGAAATATTGCTTTGGCCAAAGTTGTCGGATTTAAACCCAAAGGAACTAGAGCCAGAGCAGCCAAATTCGAAGCTTATTTCCTATATTCAGATGAGTCTCGGAGATTTGTCATGAGACAGTGTCGTCAAGAACTGGAAGTAAAGAGAGGTCACAGACTATGTTTAGCTGATCGAGATTTCATGCCAGGCACCTTTGAAGCGCAAGCTATTGTGAGTGCCGTACAAAACAGTTCGAAGACTATACCTGTTGTCACCCCAGACTTTTATGAAGAAGAATATTCCGAGTATGCTGTCAAGATGGCCATTATGGAAGAACTTTTCGAGAAACGGTCTGTTCTTCACTTGTGTGTTTATCAACCGATGCCAGATGACAAAATGTCCAAATGGCATGACCTGTTGATGGTGATGAAACGAAACGATTATACAGAGTTCCCGCCCGAAGACCAAGTGTCTGATGAGGTCAGACAGAATTTCTGGGATCAGTTGTCCAGGGTCATCGGTCACGAAGCTGCTGAAGAAATACCCGCAGAATGTGATAATCGTACCGAGCACGCAGGCAATATCTTGCCATAGTGCCCCAACCCTTTCATCGTTCATTGCCACTGACATTTATTCTTTGCTCTAAGACAACAGTTTCAGCAACAAAGTCACACGTACACATACAAACAAACAAAACAATGAGTTTGGAGTATCCGCAAAGTATTTTCGTTGGCCAAGTTTTTTTTGGGGGGGGGGGGGCGGGGGTTAAACTATTACGTCCGTTATCATCACATTCAAGGACAAACCAGAAACGGAACTTTGACCCCGGGCAGATTTCCGTCGAGCGAGTGCCTTAAAAACACACAAAGAACTAATCCGTGGTAGAATTTTGCAACCTGATGGGGTTTGAATCTGTGGCCTCTCAGACCTGCTTCAAGATGTCTAACCCCTGAGCGACTGTGGCTACATAATTGCATTAAAGGACATTATGATTTACAGCCTGGCTTCACCCTCCAGAGTCCAGAGTACCAAATAAGAAACAGATATCAGGCACGGAAATCTGCCTACCTTCAACAAAGATACTACAAACGATAAGATGAGACACTGTCTTCTTCGCACCACTAAAAACACCGTGCACACAATTTGCGCGCTGGTTGGGGGGAGGGGGGCATGGCGCATAGTATCATATAATAATGGAGCTTGGGCCCAACTTTGTTCCCGCAAAGGCTGTTTTACTATGCAACGTAGAGAAATGAAACTTGGCACATGTATGTATATAAAATGTATAAAGCCTGTACGTGTCGTGCTCATTTTTTCCCGAAACTCTTTACTTTTTCCAGAAATTCAGTTATAATTATCAGTTATCAATTCATGATTGCGAATACGACTTGATAATGTACTTCCGTCAATTTCGTCATTTCCGCCTCTTACCGGAAATGTAAACTCTCGAACTAGAGTTCACTTGAGATCCAGCCACACCAAGTTTTGATACCAAGTATAATGTTATACAAATGAGGTGAGTGCCATTCATTCATACCAAGAAAACTGTGTAGAAACATTTATAGTGTGCTTCAAGCTCGAAATGAAATATTTTTTATTATAGATCTCGGAGTGTCAGTCATGCCAAGAAAACTTTGTCGAAAGGCTAGGCCTCTCAGGCCTCGAACTCTAGAGCTAATGCTCAAAGAAAGGAAAATGTAATAATATAAAAAAAAGATTCAAGGGATTTTGAACAAGATCTACTGCCGCTCACACAGCTCGGATTTGCGTGAAATTTTACATGTGCCTGCCCTGCGACCCGCAAAAGGTTCTTTTTTAGATTTGGAGTCTTGAAAAGGTGGGGAAGTATTTTTTGAGTTTACTTTATGCCGCTAATTGTCTACTTTTGATCCTCCATTTTTTACGAACACATGAGCCCATGACGTCATCATTTCCTGAAAGATTCTCCTATCTATCTATTAATAGCCAATTTTTTTGTGGATGACCCAAAGTGTCTCGACATCAATGAATGTCTTTGTGCTGATTCCTTTCGGTCTGGAGTGCTGTGCTTAACCATTCGAAGAATGGGGCAATTACTAGTAAAAATAATGCTTGATATAATGATAAATTTACGATGCAAAATTGTGACAGTGCTACTGCGACAAAAAAAACAAAAAATAGCCAGAGTTTTCCCACAGCGATTGAGGTTATTCACAATAAGTGACGCCAATCAAGGTCTTTAGCGATAGCTGAACAGTGAACAAAATTCATTATTTTCCCTATTTGGATTTGTAAAATACGACACTTTTCATGACTTCCGCGAGTTTGCCGCTAGGTGGCGGTGCAAATCTGTGCACGCTAAAAGTACTAGCTGTCTCATCTGGTCAATTCTAATATCCTTACCCTCAGTACCCAACATTATTTTGCAGGATCATGCAATTTAGTCGCATATTTTCTAAGCTCGCATCACGATGCAAAGGCACGAAATGGCACTAGAATTGTAGTTCAACATTGAAGATAAAATTCATCGATATGTCGAGTTGAATGGTTTTCCATAGATTCCTAAATATTGTACCGTATTTTTAAGGTATGGCCAAACGGCTCAAGCATGAAGTTTTACACCAAGCTTTCAAAGACTGAAATTGCTTTAACACGAAACCACTTTCGAGCAAGTCACAAGATTTGCCAAGCAATGATAACTGATACCTTTTCACCTTCTCTGAAAATAATTATTGTAAAAATGACTGAGGCAAATACTATGGTGTAGTGTATTCTCGAGTACTTGTAAAATACTGCCGTATAAGCGCTTCATTTGCACCACTATTATCTGGTTTGGCTTAGATCTATATTATATATATGTAAATTACTATAGTAATACTAATAGTAATAAGCATTTTGACTGAGATATTCACACTCACATCATATTTTTTAGTTTCCCAATGTTTAGTGGCAACTCCATATTATCTTGCATTCTACACTGTAATGTCATTTGTCCCTTATGAAAATGCACGGTCACGATATTTCGTAATAAGCCTAGATATTTTTTACTAGAATGTTGATACACATATACTCTCTTCTTCTGTTTTCAGAGATTATTGCATTTGGTCAGGAGGCTTCAGCCGATGTTTTTTTTTTTTTTTCTTTAAAAAAGACTTGGATTTGTGTCGTAGCCGAGTATCCAAGCTAAAGCCTTCGTGCAGAGATTTCAGTAACAACTTTTATAATACCCCGGTTTTGCATGCGGGAGACCGTGTTTTGTAGCTTCTCTAGTGCTTTGTCATTATATTGTCAGCCACTGCACAATGTCTTCTACCACCTAGATTTCACAATATTATTGTCATGCCCATTGTATTTATAGTAATTTATAGTGCTGTAAAGCCTTGTAAACATTGTTACCATAATAAAGAACTCGATAAATATTATATGCATCCTGTTTGTGTTATGTTTAATGGTCACAATAAAGGCAGTTTGTCACACGTACACATGAAAGACAGACTGTGAGAGAGAGAGGGGGAGAGGGAGAGAGAGAGAGAGAGAGAGGTAGGAACACACAAACTGATAAAAGAGAGGAGGAAGGAAGGCACACACATAGACGAGGAGGGAGAGAGAGGGTAACACTAGAGAGATGGAGGGGAGAGAGAGAGAGGAAGGGATAGACACACGTACGCACAGAGAAAGAGAGTGGGAAAGGGAGGCACGCACAAAGAGGAAAGGAGAGAGAAAGAGAGAGGGCCAAACAGACAGACAGATCTTTATCACCGCAGTGGGTACATGTCGTCCAAAGAATCTTCACCAGTACTACATCATATGACATAAGCGCTGTGAAACAGAAGGAACACAGATATTCAGTGGTGTAAGACAAGTAGTCCTTGGGCCAATGGGCAAAACCCTCCCCCCCCTTGGGGGGGGGGGGGGATTGACCACTATTATTTCTATATATATTCCTAGTCCCCTGAGCTGTCACAATTTGCTTGTTAGCATTTAAAAAAGTGTCATCTTCACCGAGTTACGGCCCTTTGTTTACCAGCTCTTACGGCCCTTTGAATTAGGGAGAGGGTTTTTTCTTAAATTGTAAAACCATTACTATTAAACGTAAAGTGCATTTTAAATAGCTCAAATGAAAGTTAGAAGGTTAACCTATCTCATGGTACTGTGATACTTTGACAAAAAAAAAATAATTTTGGTCATTTAAACTCAAGTTTTGTCCAATTTATTGTAAAATCGCAATACTTGACCACAACACATGAATAATATGTATATATACAATGTATTCAAACTCTGATTTCATATAAATGTTTGAGAAATACATGTAATTTAAAAAGCAACCATGTAATAAAACCTTTTACTGAAAGAACTAATTGCCTATACACCTAATATAGTGACGTATTTAAAATGAACCATTAAGCATTTTAATTAGCTTTTTAAAGCTTTTAGATTTACCACCAGTACAACAATAACACCATGAGAACAAAGTGACACAAAATGTTCTTATCATAGTACTAAAATCAATGGAATATACAACAAGATTAAATGTAAACACCCTTAAAGCAATATAACATTGTATTTGCCACATTGATGTGTAAACAACTGATTTAAACAGGTGCTAAAACATAATTATGATAGTCTAACACTCTTCATCATCAGTATCGACAAATTCTTCATCACTGGACGAAAAGTCATCAGATTCATTGAGAATTTCACTTTCTTCTTCTTCGTCATCCTGTGAGCCCAGATCGACTGAAAGAATATCTTGAAGCTCTTTTGGTAGGAAGTCCTTGCTGTACCATTTCACTTAAAGTCCAGCAGATGAGCTGATCTGCCATCCATTGTCCTCTGGTTTGGGAATGTCTGGAAAGTTGACATTTGATCTTCTCCATATTTGGGTTTGGTAATTTGCTCTCTGAGTGTGAAGGAGTAACACATCTTTGCATGGGGGCATTTTGCTGAGATCCACTCCATCTGCATGTGAGAGGATGCCTTTCTTTCCTTTGTAACTTTGCTTCACTCTGTCATACCTGACTTTGTCAACGCTGGTGTGTGCTCTGTTTCCATATAGCTGACAAACAAAGGCTTCTATTTTGTTTTGATCTTTAGATGCAATGGTTTCTGAATTCCCAAATCTTGTAAATGTATCTTGAAGTTCTTGATCTTCTTGAAGGAGTTTTAGAGCTTTTATCTTGCCCTTTCCGGCAAAACAGCTGGTGGAGTCACACCCAGTAAATGCGTGCATCCCCACAATGGCATCACGCAATACTTTTGGTATACCTGCAGAAAGCTCAGATATGTTCACTTGTCATCTGTTGTTGGCTGTGCCAGTGTCAAAGATAAGCTTCTTGCCAATAATGTCACAGTTTGACAAAAGCAACACAAATACATCAGTGTCTGGTGACCTGACTATGATGGTTTCTGATCCTTGTTGGGAAGCGTAGAGGCAGTGTAGTACAATTCTGGTATCAGCCTCCTCTTGTGAAGAACACAAATCTTGGACAGGGATTGAGTTTACTGGCTCTTCATTTTCATCACTTGTAATGAGTTCACAGCTTTCTTCAGAGACGAAAAACAGCTTCTTGTTCTTTAATAGCTGTGCATAAGCATCACTTTTCCACTCAGCATGCAGAAAACGTATAAGTGCCTTTTTGTTTTCTTCACTTAATAGGAACTCTTTCCAGTTCCTTGGAACTTTTGTTGCTGGTCCTTGCAACACATGTGTGCAGATGTTACTTGATCCTCTCCTGATACGTTCACAACTTTTAATGGAGTTTTTCTTATATGTATCAGTCACAAAGTGTGTGGTAGCTGTCTGGGGTAAACAGAGAAATGCTTGCTTTGCAATGTCGCCAAATGTGCACTGACTTCCTGATAGGCAATGGAGTAAGGCATTTCCGTCCACAATAGAAGATGTGTTAGGCAATTTGGACATATCTTCAGATTCTACACAATCGTTCTCAAGCTTGTGCATAAGAGTTGCCTTGTTCGTTTTCAGAGGCAGGCCATCTGGTGAAGAAAGTGACCACGGGACAGGGCTCAGGGGATAAGTCAACACTTTTTCCATGTCTATCTCGTGTTCTTGCGACAAGACAAGTAATTGTCCAAACACATTTCTCTGAGCTTTAACTTTCACATCTTTCCTTGCTGCTTTTATTGAAGTCACTTTGGAAACTGAAGCAAATGTCCTTATTTTCGTTTTCTTCAAAGGCTTGTGAAACTTCACAGACTTGTCTTTCAGTCGTGTTTCCACAAATTCTTCAAAGTTCTTGTTGCCAATGTCTTCAACTTTTAGGAGGTCCTCTGTAACATTACTATGCAAATTTTGTCCCGAGGATAAACATATCAGATTTTCTCTTTCAATGCCAACTGGGTTAAGAAAAGCTGAAAATGTTTCCATGGTCTTTTGCACAGCAGTTTCACTCAATTGCGCTTCTGCTGGGGTTGATTCCCTGTGAGTGTCAAAGTTTTTTGATTCCATGTTTGCCATCTCATATGTTGCAGACACATACTGGGCTCTGTTATGCCGTGTCACACACCATCTGTAGTAGGCGGGCAAGCTTCTGCTGAACCCAACAATCCCACCACTGGTCTTTGCATGCTTGTTTATGGTCTGCTCGATGGTCATGTCAACTGCAGCGCGGGTACCTGGTATACTTGATCTAGATACACTGAATCCATTTCTTTGAAGCAAATCCTTTGCTTCTTGTGGTAGATTGACAAGCATGGTGTAGTATACACTAAGGTACTTTGCGTAGTTCTGATGGTTCATGCTAAACAGAAGAGGGCAGAGTTTTTGCAAGCAGAAAATGTGCAAACCCAAATTGTTTGTTTTGGTGGCAAATAGGAACTGAAGCAATAGCCATATCCTTTCCATATACTGAAGCCAGTATTGTGCAGTTTTGCCAAAATGGCCAGCTCCAACTTGTTTTTTGAATACTTCATACTGAACAACTGAACCAATTCTTCTGATGAAATGATACTTTCAAACACAGAATGACTTATATTTGATTGAAGTTCTTTTGCATTTGATGACAAGTCCTTCAACAGTCCACCGCATCCTGTGTTGTTCAAAAATGAGGTAAACAGTAACCTTTCCAGTGCTTCTAGGACATGGGTGTGTACCCTCATGGCTCGATTATAATGTTTTCCAGATAAAACCTTTTCCAGTGAACCACTCGCACATAACCTCACTTCAACTAATATTTCTTCCAGTCCCGAGCCTTGCATAACTTTTCCTACAGCTCCAAGATAGGACATCATCGTGTGGAATACGCCCAAATGAAAAACAACATTCTTGTACGTTTCTGGGTGTTGCCACACAAGAGCATAAGCCTTCTTTGCCACTGCAAGATCAAAGGTTACAAATGTCCATTGCTGACCCGTTTCGCTTGTTGCATCCTGGGATATTTGTAGAACTTTTTGAACAGTTGACATATCGTTCACTGATGCATTGATAGGTGCCATGTAGTTCACAATTGATTGGGTTTCTGGTTGCTGTTGGTCTGATGTTGCTGATATCCAGCCTTTCCACCCAGGAAAGATGAACTTGTGTTCTACATTCAGTTCCAGTCGACAAAACATCCATAGGAAAAACGATTTTTTGACCAGGTCTTCACATTCGTAGCTAAATTCTGTTTCTGTCACATCAAACTTAGGTTCTACCTTTCCAGTGTCCAAGCATGTTTCTAGTTGTTGAAGAACGAATGTGGCGGAACATGTCTTGGATTTGCAAATTTCCACGCCATTGCACGTCTGTTGACTTGCTGTGTTATCAGGTTGAGGTGGATCCCTGGATGGTTCCTGTATTATAATACTGTGAGTGGAATGAGTTGTTCCTGCTCCACTGGGTGTTTCCTCTGCCATGTCGACACTAGGCAAACATATGCAAGCATAAAAAAACCAATATACCATTATAAAGATATCGTGTAAAAGTAGCAACCGTTGCAACAAAACCCCAAAGTTTTGACTATTCTTATATTTGTATACTTAACAAATTGATAAATCATTTGTATTTTGAATAAGATAATGTATTTAGCTTTAATTTGATGTATTGCAAAGTATATTTTGTTTCATTATAACACTTATAATTATAAAAACATTGAACATACCCCCTTATTTATCCAAGGGCAACAACTCAATTTTCATATTGCAATTTCCCAAGGAAAATGACACTTGTTTTAATGCTAACAAGCTGATTAATTTAGCTTAAGATCTATATTAACGAGAAAAGATAGTGTCAAATCCCCCCCCCCCCCCAGGGGGGGGGGGAGTTCTGCTGGCCTCCCGTCTAAAGAGTCTGCAAATGTAAAAAAGAAGCCTCTGCAGAGTGAAAGGAAGACATCTCCCAAATTAGATGTATAATTTATGCGTGCTGTACAAGGCAGTAGTTTTTTTTTACGAACACACAAACACACATTAGCTTTTTATAATATACACCCATGCATGTCAACTTTCATACAACTACCAACTTAGAAAAAAACAACAACAACAACAACTGCAATTTCACTAAATTTATTCTGGTAATATGTTACTTACTGAGCCAAACTTCAAAACTGGTCCAAAGACCCACCTCCAAAAATACTTTCAGTTTCACTATTCAGTTCTGAAGTTTCATTCCTGATCCATTTATTTCTGTTTATTTTATTTTTGCTGTTTTATTGTTGTATAAATCTGCCTTATTAAATTTATAATAAAAATAAATTTATATAGATCTCTATGTTATCTGTGTGTATTAACGTAGGAGCGTATGCAACCAACAGGTTGTACTTTAGTAAGAAGAGAGAGAGAGAGAGAGAGAGAGAGAGAGAGAGAGAGAGAGAGAGAGAGAGAGAGAGAGAGGAGAGAGAGAGAGAGAGAGAGAGAGAGAGAGAAAGAGAGAGAGAAAGAAATACATGAAAGAAAATGAGATTGAGAGAGGATGAGTTGCAGATGGTGAGAACAAGCAAAGCTCCTGCCGTCCTGGGGCAATTTTTGGGATTGGGGACTACTTAAATGATCTTCATGATTACATAATATGTATTATCATTAAATATAACATAAGTTATTAAATCTTGATTGTATCATCATCAGTTGCAGTGTCTGGAACACCATTGGCGATCATGGCTCTCCACTCGGGATGTGTCATTAGCCAACTTCAAGGAGGAGTTGCTGTTGTGACGTTTGTGTGTTGTCCGTGAATTAAGACTTACAGTGAAAGTTTTTCTTTGTCTGCCCCTGCTTTTCCTGCCTTCGATCTTCCCTGTGACTGATACTGATAGTCAGATGTTCGATTCTCCTGAGGCGACAGACGTCTCCTAGTCCTAAAAATTTCAGTTCCCTCTGTCATATTGTTTTAAGTTTAAATGATCTTTTCATATTAGAGTCTCTCAAGACTGACTCATTTGATTTTTTCTTCATCCATGATATTCTCAATATTAGTAGTATGTAAAAAATACCTCTCTGGGCCATCTTTTAAAATTTTTAAAAATTCACCCCCAAAAAACATATATATATAAAAAAATTTACCCCCTATTAACACATAAAAATTCAAGCTTTTTCAAAAAAAAAAATTTCCCAGAGTCTTAGAACCAGCAATGTTGCAATCCCTTTCTAGACCACCTTTTAAAACACATAAGCTTTTTCAAAAAAATAAACTCCCCTAAAACTCCCGAGGGTGAGACTCCCAGAGTTTGAGAATCCCTTCTGCAGAAAATTCTGTTGATTGATTCACACATGAAAAGTTTTAAATACGTTTAATTCCCTTTCCTAATAAATTGTCCAATATTTGTTTTGATTCAGGTGTTAATTGCGTTTTACCAGATGGAACTTTATTTACATTTTTTGGTTTAAAAACTTTATCAACTATAAATTTATTAACAGCTTTTTGTCCTAAGTCAGTTGCAGTTTTTTTGCAACATTTGATACAACTTCTTTTGCAACTTTGCTAGTAACAGCTGAAATTATCGAATCAAAAAAACCTGATCCGGAATATTTATTACTATATCCTCCATAAACATATTTTCTTTTGCGATCTTTATTTATCACCAACATCGTGAAACTTAGACTTGTCTATTTTATATAGCAATTTTTAACTGTAATTTTTTATACTCATTAGTGTTAATAATTTTTTGTCTATATAATTCATCTATAATACTTACAATTTCATTTACAACACCTGTATTTCCTGCTTCTTTACTAGCTATTAATAATGATAATCTCTTTGATAAAACATTTGAATCTGAAGAAAGAAATCCTGTTCCGGAATAAGTTAAACTTCTTTGATCAGGACTTGAATCATCATCATAAATTTGTTTATTTTCCCAAATCGGTTTTACGATATTCATGTATTTCTGTCCACCACTGGATTTAGGTCTTGGATTATTGGGATCATTATTTTGTTTTATGGCATTAGTAGAAAATAAAATACGTGCATAATTATTTCTGTCTTCATCTAAAAAATTTTGAGGATCTCTACTGGTTATCAATTCCCACAAACCAGGTGTTCCTTCATATTTATCTTCTCCAATAATAATATCATCATCATCAACTTTTATTTCTTTATTTCCAATATAAAATTTATCATCTAAAGAATAAATTCCAAAAGTTTTATCCGCATTAGTTGTACCTAAGTATTTCTTTAAATAAGTTGCTACTGTCGGACCAATTTGTTGTATTGGAGAAGAGGCAATTGCTTGTAATGAAGGTTCAATCATTTTCAATTGTTGACTTTGTTCTATAGCAAGTGGAATTTTTTGTATTTCTTTCTTAGTTTCTTCTGTTGCTTTTTGTGTACTTTCTGTGATAGGAGCAAATACTTTGGAAAATTCTATTTTCATTTCAATATCTCCTACTCTTTTGCTTAAGTTACTTAATTGAATATTTTTTTTGGTTTGTAAAAATTCATTAACAATAGCTTCACGTTTTGAAGGATCTTCAATTTTTAAAAAAGACATTTTAATGGAATAAAATCAAACCAGTTTTTTTATTTTTTTCAATGGATCATCTATATTTAATTCAGGATCATTTATTTTTTTATTTTTTATTGCATTTTTCATTTCTCTAAATTTTTTTTCTTCATCTAAAATAAGTTTGAATTCTTCATCTGAAATTTTTCCATCTTCAAGAGCATTAGAAATATAAGTTTGAATTGTATTAAGTTTTGATTCCAATAAAAATAAGATTTTCTGATGTTTATCAGCTTTATGTTGTAATTTTTTATGATGTATCTTAAAACTATACTTAATAAACCTGTACTTATTGAAAGACCTTCTATAATAATATCCACAGGAATGTTAACCACTGTAGATAAAAGTATTACTCCTGTTGTTCCCATTCCAATGGCTACAGTTTTTAAAGTTACATCACTTCCGTCAATTATATTTAAAGCTTTTGAATATTTCTTAACTGTTATTCTTTTGTTTTCTTTAGTTCTTTCAAAAGACTTTTGAATATCAAGAATTTTTGTCATTCTATAATCTGAAGCTTCCATTTTTATAGTAAATTTTTTGATCTTTTGGTTACACCAAAACAATTCTTGGTTATAAAATCATATTTAAAAACGGAATACCTTTAACCAAATCGCTCAAAAAACCTTCACCATTATAAACTTGTCCTTCTCGTTTTAAATACAGACCATCTCCTTGAAACTCCCCATTACCGCTTCCTTTTACAGTTCCTAGATATAAACCTTTTCCATCAGTTTCAATTTGACAGAGACATCCACCTTTTTTTAAATATAAACCTTCTCCAACTCCATAGGAGTTTGTAGGTCTATGACCGTCCCCCAATAATTTTTGAACACCACTACTTGCTAAACCCGTAAGCCCGCCTATTCCAATAGCTTTTGGTACTGATGGAACAACTTTAGATAACAATGGGAGTGCCATTCTAGCAAGAGCAGCCAGAAGCCCTCCTTCAATTTTCATGTTATATTTTATTTGTTTTCTACTTAGAGTAATATCAGCTCCTTTATTTTGATTAAATGATTTTTTCTATTTAGTTATTTGTCTTTGTGTTTATGCTAAAACATCATTTCCCGGTTCTGCAGTAATTCTAATAGTAACAGGAAGATTCTCTTTCATAGCTCTCTGAATTTTTTCTTTCTGATTATCAGAAATATTTAATTGAACTTTTTCATATGCCATTTTTAAGAAATAAATTTTACGTGTTCAACTTTACGTTACGTTCAACTTCGCGTTACGTTAAAACTTGGTTCGTTGTAATTCTTTTTCATAAAAAGAACCAATAATTTCTTCATCATCTAAATCTTTTATTTTATAAGTAATTGGATATGTATATAAAATTTTATCTATTGTAAATATTTCTTTTGTCCATTTTGGTGTGTAACCTTTCTCAAAAAATTTTTTCTTCTTTGTAATTCTAACTCTATCACCTAATTTAAATTTAGGCCGCGATGCCAACTGTTTCTTTGTATATAAATTTCTATACACGGTTATTTCATTTTCTTTTTTACTTCCTTCAACAGGAGTCATTTTTATTGATGAATGATAGGTGTTATTATAATCATTTACCAAATCATCTAAAACATCTATATATTTCGTAATATCAGCAGAGCTGCGACCTAGTCGATCATCCTTCGCCGTGAAATATTTAAACATTTTTTCTTTCATTGTTCGGTTCCATCTTTCCACTACAGAACTTTTCTCTTCATTCTCTGTGGAATAGATTTCTTTGAAAAGACTCTTAACATGTTTATTATAGAATTCACTTCCTTTATCAACCCATAGTTTTTCTGGGTGTCTGCTGATCGTCGACGGAGTCGCAGCTCTGCTTAATATCTTTTTAAATCCTTCAGCAACTGTTAGTCCGCTTTTATTTTTTAAAGGAATCATCCAACCATATTTTGAGAAAACATCAATAACAGCAAGAATGTATTTAAATCCTCTGTTTTGCTTAGAATAAGCAGACATGTCAACTAAATCAGCAGCACATATTTTATCAATTCCATTAACTATCACTCTTCTTTTCTTAAATTTTTTAATTACCGGTTTATGAAGTTCTTCTGCTAAATCACTCGTAAAGCGGACGAAGTCGGAGCTTTTTTTAAAATCAACGGAGTTGTATCTTTTTTATCGACGACGAAGTCGGAGCTTTTTTTTTTCCACCCATTCCAAAAGTTTTTTTCATTTTAATAATAGGTTCAACAATATTTCTATCTATTCTTTCTCTTAATGTTGGTTTTAAAATGGAATCTAAAGAATGTATCATCTTTTTATCACAAACTTCATTTCTGGATTTAGTATCTTGATTTTGTAAATAACAAATATCGTGATGCATTGCGGCTTCATCAACTCTATTAATTGGTTTACTCCAAGATTTTGGTGTGAGATCGGAATTCAACCGTTTTTTAAAATTGGTTCCCGGTCCTGTAAAATTATGACCCGGCAAATGCATTTAAAAAGGAAATTTGTTGATGATTTTATTGGCTATGCCCCGCCCTTGGGCTATGCCAGGTATACATTTAGTTTTAGTACTTCCACAAATTACACATTTGCCTCTTAACATATTTCTATTATTTTTTGTTTTAACTAATTCAATACCTTCCATAGTATCGGTTTGCTTTTTACATTTTACACAAAACATGAACGAAGGTGCAGCTTTGCTGATTATCATCGGAGTTCTACCTTCAGCCATTTTTAAGACAATAAAAATGGAAAACAAGCAAAGCTCGAAGAATTGCAATACTTGTTTTATTCGAAAACCTCTTGATTTATTTTACAAGGAAAGAAAAAGTTCAGATGGTCATAAAGCAAAATGTAAAGAATGTATGAAACTTCAAAAACATTTGCATTATGTAAGAAATAAGGAAAAATATAAACAAGCATATCGAGAATTTATGAAAAGAAAGCCTATTAAAAATAATTCTTAAAAAATGGCCAAAAAAATCCGCAAAGATATTATCAAAGAAACCATTATCGATGATGTAAAAGAAAAGAATCCTTGTAGATATTTCAAATTAATTAAAGAAAGAGTGAGAAAACTTGTTGCAGATTTTAAAGACAATAAAACAGTAAAAGTTAAATTAATAATAACTTCTGAATTTAATACTCCTTTAGCGTTTGATGTTATTGAAGCACATTATAATCCAAAACAATTAGGGACTATAAATTCCATGAATGAGTTTAATAAATTTTATGATTCCATTGAGGAAAAGTTTGATGCTTGGGTTGCTGAATTTCAAGATAGAGGATCTGGACATGTCTTTAATCAAATTATTAAAACAAATGTAAAACTTTATAAAACTAAAACTTTAAGAGGTTCTTCTTATATTCCTACTCCGTTTAAAAGTAAAAATATTATCAACGTTCAAAATAAAAAAGATAATAAATGTTTTCTTTGGTCTATATTAGCTAAATTGTATCCTGCTGATGATCATGTTCACAGACTTTCAAAATATAAACAATATGAAGATTGGTTCAATATGAAAGGAATTAAATATCCAGTTAAAATTAAAGATATTCCTAAATTTGAAAAACAAAATGATATGTGTGTAAATGTTTTTGCGTTAGAAAAACCAGATAATAAATACTCACTATATCCAATTTATATCTCAGTTAACAAGCCAATCTTAGAACAACAAAGCATAGACTCTGTTGATCTCCTATATTTAGAAGATGATGGAAATACTCATTACTGTCTTATAAAAAATTTAGAAAGTTTATTAGCAGATAAATCTACAAACAAAGCTTTTATCTGCAGGAATTGTATGAATGTATTTACAACAAAATATGCTTTAAATAACCATAAAGAGAAATGCTTAAATCACAAAATGTGTAAGACAATCCTTCCAAAAGAAGGTGATAATATTTTACAATTTACAAATCATCATTTCAAATCTAGATTACCGATAGTTTTCTGTGATTTTGAATCATGTAATAAAAGAATATCTACAACACAACCAAATCCAAATGAACCTTATGAAAATAAACTTTTTAAACAAGAAGCTATTAGTTTTGGAATGTATATAAAATCCGATTATGATAATTTATGTCCTTCCGTTTATCATACTTATACCGGAGAAGATGCAAAAGAAAAATTTGTCGAAATGATTATGATGTAGTATAACGAAATCTGTAAAAAACTAAATTACTATAAAAAAGCTAAAGCTAAATGAACTTATGCCCAAGAAAAAGAATTTAATAAAGCAATCAACTGTTATATTTGTAATATTGAATTTTCAGATGAAGAATTTTCTAACGAAAAAGTTTCCAAAGTAAGAGAGCACAATCATTACAATGGTAAGTATCGAGGAGCTGCTTGTCAGTCTTGTAATACCAAAGAAGGAAAACAATCTAAAGTAATTCCAGTATTTTTTCACAATGGCAGTGGTTATGACTTTCATTTCATAATAGAAGAAATAATGAAATATGAAGATAAATACAATAAACTTTTATTGCTTGCTAAAACATCTGAAGAATATATTTCATTTGAATACGGAAATTATTACAGAAAATTAAGATTCCTGGATAGTTATAGGTTTTTATCAAACTCTTTGGATGGTATCGTAAAATCTATGGACAATTTTCCAATATTGAAAGAACATTTCCCGGAAACATTTCATTTACTCAAAAGAAAAGGTGTTTACCCTTATGAATATGTTGATTCAATTAATCGATTAAAAGAAAAACAATTACCACCAATAGAAAATTGGTATTCAACTTTAAAAAAAGAAGGAATTACAGAAGACGAATACCAACATGCTCTAAATGTTTGGAATACTTTTGAATGTAAAACTTTACAAGATTATCATGATTTGTATCTAAAAACAGATGTTTTACTTTTAGCCGATGTATTTGAAAAGTTTAGAGAATTTTTCCTAACCAATCATGAAATTGATCCGTGTTATTGTTTCTCTGCTCCTGGATTAACTTGGCAATGTGGATTAAAATATACGGGAATTAAACTAGAATTATTAACAGATTTAGATATGCTACTAATGTTTGAGAAGGGAATAAGAGGTGGTTATTCAGGAGTTTTAGGACCTCGATATGTAAAAGCTAACAATAAGTATTTACCAGATTATGACCCTAAAAAGAGATCAAATTACTTGTTGTATCTCGATGCAAATAATTTATATGGAGGAGGAATGTCAGAACCTTTACCGGTTGGAGATTTTTAAATGGGAAAAAGAATCATTCTTGAAAAACGTTCCTGAAGGAAGAGGATATATCGAATGTGATCTTGATTACACAGTTAAAGCAAAAGTAAACACCAAAAGATTTCCTTTAGCTCCAGAAAAATTAAAAATAAATGAAGACGATTTAAGCGATTTGCAAAAATACTATTTACAATTAGAAAACAAAAAAGTAGGAAATGTAGAAAAACTAATACTAAATTTAAAAAATAAAAAGAACTATATTATACATTATAAATTATTAGAATGTTTTAAATCCCTTGGATTAGAAATTTCTAAAGTTCACAGAATAATTTCTTTTAAAGAAAGACCTTGGTTAAAAGAATACATCGATTTTAATACCAATCAAAGAACTAAGTCAAAATCAGACTTTGAAAAGAATCTTTGGAAATTAATGAATAATGCATTTTATGGAAAAACTCTTGAAAACATAAGAGATTGAATTGAGTTAAAACTATTATCAGATGAAGAACATGTAACAAAATTAATAAGTAAACCTAATTTTAAGGAATCAATTATTTTTAATGAAAACCTAATTGGTATTGCTAATAATATAACATCAATAAAATTTAATAAACCGATTTATTTAGGAATGTGTGTTCTTGATTATTCCAAACTGGTTATGTTTTATGGGCATTTTATTACAATGTTGTTAATGAACTATGGAAATCTAATGAAGTTGTTGGATTTGATACCGATTCATACTTTCTTAATATCAGAACTGAAGATGTTTATGAAGATATGAAAAAAATAATAGATGATTTAGACACAAGTGATTATCCAAAAGATCATTTTCTTCATTCAATTAAAAATAAAAAAGTTATTAATAAATTCAAAGATGAACTAAATGGTAAAGTTATGAGTGAAATAGTTTTTCTTAGAAGTAAAGCATATATACATATAAAGTTGTCGAAGAACAGCCAAGGCTCGAAGAATCGACATGTAAAAAATTAAAAGGTATTTCAAAAACGACAATTAATAAAGATGTTACATTTGAAGATTATAAAAATTGTTTATTTAGTAATGAAATTAATTACAAAAAGATGAATGTGCTAAATTCTGATAAACATGAAATGTACATAAAAGAAATAAATAAGAAAGCTCTAAGTCCTTATGCTGATAAACGATATATACTTGATGATGGTATTAAAACTCTTCCATATTCTGATCAACGAAGTTGCAACTCTGTTGATAAGCACAACTGCAACTCTGTTGACGATTTCACTAATATTGTATATGAAATGGTAGAGAAGGTTAGCTTTGAATAACTTCAACTTTGTTGATTAACTCTGTAGAACTGCCATATTCCTTCCATCAGATTGAAATGAAATTATTTTATCAGAAATAACTAAAGCATAAGCTGTGGTATCTGCAGGAACATTTTTATTAAATGTAGCCTTAACCATTATATCAGTTATGCTATTTTTTAACCTTTCACTTTGTTTTGAAACATCGAAAACAAATAACGGATAAAGCGTTTGATAATCAATAGTGGTAATAGTTGGATTGCTAACTAATTCATCTATATAATAAAATTTTGATTTAAAGGATGCAGCATCATTATATACTCTAGAGAATTGAAACTTAGGGAATGATAGTTGATAATCAGATTCTGGATAACGCATAGAATTTAACTGAACATTAATATTTCTCACATCCAGATTATTGAATATCGCTGCATTTTCTTTTTGATCAGATCTACTTTTTGTTTGAAAAGCTATTATGATCCACCTAGGTTTTTCGGGAGAAGCTTTTACAGATAACCTCCATGAAAACTGGGTTCCTATGGGAACTGTTATTGAATCACATTGTCTACTTCTATAACCAACATTTAATTTTGCTTTTGATTCAATAATTTTATATAATTCAAACTTTTGTTGATCTGCTGGTAAAACATGTGGAACATACCATGAAATTTTATCAAGAGTAACTTTTCCTTCGGCAGCTTTATCATCTTCATAAATTGCAATATTTGAATCTGGTCTTTTGTACAGAGTAAGTTGTTGAGTAAATCCATAAAGAATTTTATCATAATCCTCTGCGAAACCGAAAATATGTTTCAGAGGAATTAGAAAGGAAAATGTTCCTTTATATATGGCCTTTAGCGTCTTTACAGACGGTCTTAGCAGCTAGAATATTCACTTTCACTTTGACTGACAGCTTCTCTCGTGGCTTATTCTACCAATGTTTGACCCGAGAGTGCGATGGCAGTGATTGCAGGTCAGTCTTTTGGGTTCACTTTGGCGAGTGTTTTCATTCCGCCTCTGTCGTTTTGTCAGGTATGTTTCTTTTGCCTTGAAGTCTATTGCGAGCGTGCCACTGCGCAATTTTTGTCTCCATCTGCTTCGATCACTTGCAAGGTTCTCCCATTCATTGGGGTCGATGTTGAATGCTTTCATCGTGACCTTGCAAGTGTCTTTGAATCGCAGATGTGGCCTACCTCTGGGTCGGTTGCCAGTAGCAAGTTCCCCGTAGAGAATTTGTCTGGGGACACAAATGTTCCTTTAGGATCAGGATATTTTAGCAATATCTTTTGTCTCGTATCAAAACCTTCATTATTATTAATTTGGTTGTTAGTATCTTTTATCCACAATGAATTAAGTCTATTTGATTTTGAAGAATATGTGAGCAATCCTAACATTGTTGTTCCTCGTCCTGGGTGATTTAAATTTTCAATTTCTTGTCCTGATAACTGATATTTTATAAAATTAAACAAATAGATTATGCCATTATTACATAAAGTTATTTTATCATCAGCAGCATATAATGTTCCATCTGTTTTTGTAAGTCTACCTTCAATTATTATATAGCTTTCACTTGGATGAGTAAAAATATCTTGCAATTCAATATTTATTCTAATTTCTCCTCCGCTGTTTAAATTTGTACCGGTAATTGGATTGTATTCATGGTATTCATATTTTTCAATACTTTCATCTACTTTAAAATCTTCTTTAATTTCCAAAATGTCTTCCATTTTAATAGTATCTAATTTGAGCATCTGTAACAGGTGCAGCACTAAATC
The DNA here is from genome assembly GCA_963931925.1 of Onchidella celtica. Lineage (NCBI taxonomy): Eukaryota > Metazoa > Mollusca > Gastropoda > Systellommatophora > Onchidiidae > Onchidella > Onchidella celtica. The sequence goes on from OZ007577.1 coordinate 31,609,074, forward strand.
GTATTCTACTAATTGCATATTTTTTAGGAAAAGAGATAATAGGCAAGTTTGTGTTGGGTTCAATTCTAAGCAAAAGTTTTTTTCTTTTAATGCTCAGATATTCTTTATTTTTTTCTTTATTAAAAACATCGAAAATCAAAACCATATTTTCCATATTACTTAAAACAAGATCTTGATCTTTAGGATTATAAAACTTAATCAAAATATAACCTCTCTCTTCAGATTTTTTCACACCAAAATAACCTTTTCCATTAATTCTTTCATAATCTACATCTCCAACCTTAGGCATTACGTCCATTAAACTATTTGATTTATAAAATAGTGAATTATTGCTATTCAAAACTGGTTTAATATCAATATCCCATTCATGTTTTTTAGGAAATTCAACTCTTTTATATAGTCCATTATTCATTAATTGAAAACAATATAAACTATTTAGTTCTCCTGTAGATAAAAAACCTTCAACATTTTCTAAATCTTCTAAGTTAGCTGCATGACTATTAAGTGGAATAATTTTATTAGTTTCAACAGATCTGCGACTTCGTCGATCAGAGCTGAGATCTAGTTGATCAGAGCTAAGATCTAGTTGATCAATGTTAATTTCTATATCATCAGCAAAGCTGTGACTTCGTCGATCATCAGCAAAGCTGCGACTTCGTCGAACATCAGCAAAGCTGCGACTTTATCGAACATCCATTTTTTTACAAATAATTTATTTCATCTAAAGTTACTGGTAATTGTGTAAACCTTATACGATGAATCATAAACTCTTTGTAAATGAGAATATTTTTAAAACTAACATCATCGTCTCCTTTTTCGGTTGTCAATTCGTTAAGATTATTTCGGATTTTGTAATCATCTTTTTGTCTTTTTACAATTATTCGAAAATCTTTTGAATTATTTTTCGAATAACTCATTTGTAATCCATCCATAATTTCTAATTTGTTATCAAAAGATTCTAAAACTTTACCTTCAATAATTAAAGTTGAACCTATCGGAAATTCTTCAAGAATCTTTTTTTCATTCTCAAATTCACAATTAAAAGTTAGAATGGTGCGTGGCTCATCCTTACCGTTTGAAAGATAATATTCCTCATCATAGCGTTTTAAAACTGTTGTCTCTCTATATCTAGGAAGTGGAACCAAACTTCCTATAATTCGACCAGAGTTGTAAACTTTTAGTAACATTTTGTTATTTCCTTTAGTTGATACTTTATCACTTCTTAATTGAATATCAACATCCCATTCGTGTTTGGCTGGTATAACTTTAAGTTTTCCATCAACATTTATAAGATTCACAGGTTTATCTTTTACTTCACTTATAAATTTAGGAGGTGGTGAATCTACAATTTCATTTCTAACATATATACCGCCTTCATTTAATTTGAAACAATATATAGCATGTTTCTTTCCATTTTCATTAAAACCTTCTACATTTTCTAAATCATCTAGATTGGTTGTATACCTATGAAATGGAATAATAATAGTTGTTGATGAAATGTCTCCGCTGGGCATCATTCCAAACTTATCCACCATTTTAAAGGAAAAAAATTTATATATATAGGCTTTCTTAATACAAATTATTAATAATTTCTTGAAAACTTTTTCCTTCTGATAATTCTTTTAAAACATACAAACACAAATGCCCACAAATTACTGTGTTAGGATCTTGTACTTGATTAGTAGAATATTGAATATCTCCTTTTTTCTCTCTAAGATATTTGATTATTTCTAAAGGAGGTTGAATTCCATAACTGTCAAAATAAAATTTTTCATTGTCACTAGCATACCAAGCGACCCAATGAGTTCCTCCTTTCGTTCCATCACCTAAGTTCAGTATTCCACATTCTTTTCTTCTCGGTTTTTCAGGTAATTCAGTTCTTAAAAACACACCTCTAAAATTAGGAATTTTTAATTTCTTAACAGCTTTTAAAATATCGAAATTGGAAAGTGCCATTTTTAGATGTTAAATTTCTCTAATATGAAATCTTATGACAACAGTTTCTCCTCTTAAATTTAAAGGTTTATCATTTTGATCAGTAAATTTTAACCTCTAAGTTATTTATCGTTTTCATAGCTATCGGCCGAAAAACAAGATTTTTAGGTTTTTCAACTATTTTATATCCCGGAGATATATTTGGGAAAAAAGAATAAATAACCGGAACGGGTGTACCATTAACTATACTTCCGTTTATAATATTCAAATGAACTAGAATACTATTAGCGCTAAGAATGTTTACAATGTTTTCAGATTCATGAGTTCCCGATTCATATATTTCATGATGAAATCCTAATAAATCAGCTAAGGTATTGTTTTCTTTAAAACTTACTTTATAATCTTGTTTGATTGTTATAACAGATTTTAAAGTTTGATTATTTGGTTCGATTTTTATAGCATCACCAATCAGGTTTTGAATTGCAGTGTTTATGGCTTTAATTTCATAAGCTCCTGTTGCCATGTATGGGCATTGTTGCTAGGCTGATGAAGAAGATGTTTATCTTGGATATGGTGATCATACGGTGTTAGACTGATGACTTGGGCGGTACACAAGTATGGGGGAAGTGAGGAAATCCCGGCTTGGTGCTCATGTATGAGCACGACCTAATTCGAGGTTGACTTGCTTAATGACTGACAAGCATAGAAAATGCCTCAGCTTGGCGTTCACGCGTGAACGTTACTAAAATTAGATTTCTTGTTGACTGTGTTGACGACAAGGATCATGCATGAGATCCGTGATGTCTTCCGGCGTTGTGGTATGAAAACAAATCGATCTCCAGTGGTGCTCTCGTGTGGTTTATTCATCCTGACAGAAATTGTCAGAAGTAGAATCATCCTGAATGGCGAGCATAGAAAAGGTCTCAGCTTGGCGTTCACGCGTGAACGTTACTAAAATTAGACTTCTTGTTGAGACTGAGTCATTTCATGTGTTCGTGGGAATCATCCTGAATGGCGAGCATAGAAAAGGCTTCAGCTTGGCGTTCACGCGTGAACGTTACTAAAATTAGACTTCTTGTTGACTGTGTTGACGTAGACGAAATCCCAGCTTGGCGCTCATGTATGAGCACGATCTATTTTTTTTCTAGGTTATGTCTTGGCTTGATGTTTGCTCTGCTGTTGATGGAAAGTATGGTTTTTGCCGCCAAAAATCCCGCATGTCTTCGCTGTAGTCAAGCATTTCTGTTATTTTCTTTTTCATCGCGTAGACTTCCGTGAATGATATTCCAAGAGAAGCAAACTTGTGGTATACTCCAAGAATGTTTGCCATTTCTCTCAATTTTCGAGCATAGGATGGATGAACACTAATTTCCTGCTGAAGCCATTGTCCCCATGTAACACGGTGATCTTTCCTTCTTTTTTCGCTGCTGTAAAGATTGTGTAAACATGGTTAAGAAGGTTTCCATACTGAATAAAAAAAAAACGTCCGAGCGTTATGGCGTTTGATGTTTTTAAATCTCTCTTTAAGTTTTTCAAAAGCTTGTTCTGTAGTGCTTATTTCTTCAATATTAAAGAAAAACACTTCTCTGTCTATTTTCTTTGTAAGATCCACAATATTGTCACTCAAATACTCGTGAAGCTCCTGTGGTGTTCTTCCAAGTTTTTCTTTCTTTTTCATGATTAATTCCCGCAATTTAGATCTTGGCTTCGGTGGGAACTTTGTGGGTGGTCCTTGTATTTCCAACTCGTTTAAAAAACTGGCCATTTTCAAATGATATTCGCGATGCTCGTTAATTGCAGATAGCACCTCATCAGACCACTGATAACGTCCAGATGAATTTCCTTGTGCCATGTTTGAACAGTTTCTTAAACACACTCTCTTACACTGTTACAGTGAATTAAAATCACACCCTCACGGTTTGAAATAATCCAGAGAAATGACAAAGCTTATATCTCAGCTAGCTCTCTGGTAAAATGAAAGAATCTTTTTGTGTAGAATATTTCAAAAGTTCTCTGTGTGCGATTAAATTTTCTTCTATTCTTTATCTAAGTCGTCGGTTGATACGCTGTCTTAACACGCTGAAAATGTTAAGTCTTTCCTCAACGAAGCACAAAGAGAAAATGGGAAACATGTTTACTACGCAAATGGTGACATCTGGAAATACCAAATGTTTCATACTGCGCACATGGTAAATGGCCAGTCATAGTGCGTAGTATGACACGAACAAAAATTTCCAAGGCTATTCATAGTTTGCGAACGACAAATCGATACTGTCAGAATATTTAATCACTGCGCAGAATGAATCATAAACAACGTTGGAATGTTGTATTCTCTTAGAGTATATCCATTTAACATGCTCTAGACGTTTTACATGTCAACCACAGATTAGAATGGAGCGTCTGCGAAGCGTTTAACACATTACAATGTTTATTTCTCTCACGCTCACTCTATCTATAACACAGATCCGGTATGCGAAGTTCACAACACATTCCCTAAATAGAACACAGCGCAGTAGCGCGTGACTCATTATTAAGTGGGGGGAAAGAATGTCAGGGATTCTAAAACTTGACGGAATAGGATTTGCATAAATTTTTAGGCATGTTCTGCATCTGAGATTCTCAAACAGGGATTTTCATACAAGTCGCAACATTGCTGGTTCTAAGACTCTGGGAAATTTTTTTTTTTGAAAAAACTTGAATTTTCATGTTAATAGGGAGTGAATTTTTTTTTATTTTTTTTTTAAGATTGAATTTTTAAAAATTTTAAAAGATGGCCCAGAGAGGTAAATCCATACACTACTAATATTCTTCTAATAAACCACATCTTTGCTGCTTCTAGTGTCCTCTTTATTTCTTTGTTCATTGTCCAATGTTCATATATATATTCCGTATAAAAGCACTGACCTCATATAATATAATGATATGTGTATTAAACATAATATAATATAATGTTTTCAAGACTCTGATTTTGGTGGTCCTTGATTAATACATTATTTCTGTTCATGAATATTGGTCTCATATTTTGGAATGAATCTTTGGCCATTAAATAAATTATTCTTTTCCTTATTTCACTCATGCTCCTACCATCTGATGTTACCAAATAGCCTAGAGATTTGAATTTTGTAACTTGTTTGATTTGCTCTCCTTTGCTGAGCAGATTACATTTCGGGTTGATTGTTGTTTTTTTTGGAGACTACCAGACATTGTCTTTTTCACGTTGAGAGACAGTCCCATTTTTTTCACTTTCTACTTTCTATACTGTGTCCAGAAGTCTCTGAAGCTGTTTTTCCGAATCTGCCACTAAAACTGTGTCGTCTGCATTAAAATAAATTAAATATTATATAAATATTTATCTTATTTATTCTTATTTTAAAGGATGTTAAGATTTTCTCCATTTTAATTTACTCTAAAGCCAGGGATGACATACACCCTGTATCCCTGTCTCACTCCTCTTTTACTTTTTTTGAATTCACTATGTTCTCTTATTCTTACGGCTGCGCTTTGATCCCAGTAAAGATTTCGGATAACCCTCAGGTCTTTGCCGTCGATGTCTAGTTTCCCAAAATGTTAAATAGTTCTTCATGTTTTTCTTTGTCGAAAGCCTTAGGGTAGCCAGTGAAGCAGAGATGCAGGTCTTTTTGCACTTCTAAAGTTCTGTTCTATGCATCTTTCCATGACCATTGGTAATGTAAGGATGGCATTTCTGGTAATTTTATTATCGGGGACAAAACCAAACAGCGTTTTGGATAGTTCTGGTCTCAAGCTCTTCCGTACCCGAAGCATTCTGAGCAATATTTTAGTAAAATGACTCATCAAACTGATTATTCTGTGTAACTCGCATTCTGTGGCCCTTGGTGTTTGGGTAAGGCTGTAATTTATAGAAACTGAGTTACATAGGTCATCTGGGATTTGCCGCTATCTATATTGTATTTGAGCCATTGTCATAAGGTTGACTGCAAAAAGTAACATAAGGGGTTAATTGTAAGGAAGTGTATATTTAGGCCGAATGCGGCCTATACAACCCGGTGCTGTGCTATTTGGGCCGAAGGTATTTTACTTTTTAGGCATGAGAGTGTCAATTGCCACCGCGGAATACGGTGTCCATTGTCGATTCAAGTGTGCATTGGTATGGTCAGACGGACCTGGGGGCGTGAGGGTCTAGTCAGTTTGTATCAATGGGCGGTAGTCAGATTGACTAATCAGGCGAGGGCTGGGGTAGCCATTGGCGATCGTGGTAATTGACGCTACCTTTAGGCAATATTGTACGGACACAAATTCTGTGTTTTCAACAAAAAAAAAACAAAAAACGCCAGAACAGTGCAAACTGCAAACTCGCACTATCGGCCCAAATAACCCGGAACCAGGGTTTGGGCTATTTAGGCCGTATTCAGCCCAAATATACCTAGCCTAATTGTAAAGGTAGTTCTTCACACATTTTGACATTTCTCTCTATTAGAGGGATGTTCATGTAGAGTAAAAAGATACAATGTAGTTGGATGATATTTAATCTGACCAAGAATCGTGATTGAAGTTAGGTTTAGTAATATATGTCGGTTGTATGTGGTGGACGACATATTTGGTCTAGAGAAGGGATGTTAGGTTACCAGAGGCCACCAATAACATTTGAAACACAGATTTCATAGCACATGTAAACACATAAAAAGCCTGAACTCCATTCAAATTTGCCATCATTCAATTTATTGACAGATTTAAAACCAACCACGAACATAACAAAAAACATGAGCGTGTATCATTACTATTATACCAAGTACGCAAATTCACCAGACTAACAAATTTATAATGAAATCAAATGTAAAGAATAAATAAGCATGGTAATGTGAATGTAATGTAGGCCTACTTAATTGGATCATATGGTGTAAAATTCCAAACATTGTGTCGGTTGAATTGGTGGACGACAACCGACATGATTTCAACATTTATTGCTATTGTTGTCTCTTAAATGGAGACTAAAAATGATTCACTGACTGATGATAAACCATAAAAACATTTCAAGCATTATTTTTACTGACATTATAAGGCAAAAATCCTCACAAAACAGACTTTGGGCATATTGGTTGAACCTGGATAACATTGGCGTCCAAGGCCTTTTGGATACAACCAACATGGAAACATTTATTTCTAATCTTTGTCACAATAAATGGTTTAATGTTTGATGCTGTAATAAATTATACCAATACTAAATCATTTCACATGTTGATTAATAACAATATAATATATATGATTCTAATTAAAAGAGCAGACTTACCCATGTCGGTTGCATCGTAAAAGGAGAGGGTGGACGACAAACTTCGACCACCACTGGCCTTGACCCTGCGCGCTACAACAATGTGAAATAGGGATCGTTGTAATCACCGAAACGAAAGTTTCAGCTGTTGATGAAAAAAAGACGGAGCGGCGGAAACGAGACGAACAATCGGCCTTATATCGGTCACATTGAATGGACAACAAACCTAGACCTAGGTTTGATCTTGGCTTAGTCGTAAGACTTTGCATCGCCAATGGTATTTTAGCCAACACACTGTTGCCGAATGAGTACATCGCCTATTTAAACATTGTTTAGTGGTGTTTTTCTTCCAAAGTAATGAAAACAAACAGCATTTTCAATCATCATTAACTGGACGACACACGATACTACCAACATAACAAAACAATTTACATAATTTTTAATCATTCACACAGCAACATTTTCAAGCATACACATTCACACTGGGAGAGGCCTTTATTTGTCCATATATTCTGCAGTAGCAAAAAAAAAAATAGTCATAGTATAACAGATTATGAGCAGTGTGAAACCACCACTATAGGCATGATCCTTTTAAACACACCGTAATAGGATGAAACATGGATGATTTTTATCCTACTGATGTTCTTAAAATTAGAAATACATGTATACTTTTCCCTACCTGCTGCTGTCTCCTGGATGTCTCTAGATCATATTTATCATGTACTTTTGTTGACTTGGCTCAACTACACTAATGCAATGATTCTTCAAAGTGGGTGGGGGTCTCTGTGGCCGACCTTTTGACAACGTCTCATTTAGAAGTTTTGTTCAGTTGTTGTCATAATAATTATATATTAATCTGTTCTTAGATCCTCTAGAGCCACGATTACTTCTATTGGTATGTTATCTGGTCCTGTTGCTTTTCCTTGTTTCGTTTTATTTACTGCTGTTTCTACTTCTTCCCTTAGGATCGATGGACCTTGCATGTTTTTCTTGATTCCAGGTTTTTCTCCTCTGTTGTCCTTAAAAAGATCTTCAACATACATGTATTTTGACCATCTATTTAAATTATTTAAAACATCATCTTTGTCCATAAACATTGTTCCTCTTTTCGATTTGATACAACTTGTACTAGTGCATCTGCCTTTGTTTCCGCTGATTTCTTTAATTTTGGAGTGCATAATTTAATATAAAATGTATTTTTGCTGTTTTTATCTTGGTTTTGCTCTATTTCTTGGCATTGTTCGTTTAAATCCAATTTTCCTTTGCTTCATTTATGTGCAACTGAAACTGAATGATCTGTGACAATCGCCTTGGAATATATATATATAATTTAACATTGCATTCAATTTTGTGATACACACTATAAGCTTTTATTTCTGTAATCGTTATTTTTTTTACCAAAATTACATTTCTATACAGCATCATAATATTCAAAAATTGAAACTCATGTTAACTACATGGTTCATGGTGACACTCGCAGAAGTCTGTTCAAAACAAATTATAAACTGCACTTACATTGTTTTATAAAAAATAAAATGTTTATGATTAATTTCGGCCATAATTCTTGGTGTGCTCAAAGTTTGTGAAAAAACAAACGTTCAAGTTGTTGTTGCTGAAAAATAATTAGATCTAGTACGTTTTTATTCATGCGTGTAATGTTGCAAATTTTATGGCACAAATTAAAAATTTTTCAGCAGTTCCATGGTAAAATTTCAAAATTTTCATGATAAAATTTACGCCCAATAAAATGGCAAAATTGCCCAGAAACAGATAATACAATACATGCCAGTACATTACAATGCATACTAAAGACTAAATTGACCCTTTAACAGCCAACATGGTGTCAAATTACCCCCTGTGGACCAAGTTTCAGCTCCCTGGAGTGAACACTTTGATAGAATACAGAGAGAAACACACCAACAGACAGTGGTAAATATAATTAATACATTATTTGACATACAATGCAAGTCAATGACTGAGAAGTAAAGATTCTGGTATTATTAAAGTGTAATTTACACTCTGTAGACGGACTGATAGTGATATTCAAATGGCACTAGATGCTATAACATGTAAAATTATAACAGTAATAGAAAGTACAATAAAATAGTAATGCATAAAACATAGTGTTGGACATTTTGATTACTGTGATTACTTAATACAAATAATCATTACCCGGTTGGTGGGAAATGGGCGATTACTGACTGATTACTGAAATATATAATTAACAAATTGCACCTCTGCACCTTCCTTCTGTCTTAATATAACAGACTCATTATGTTTTAAATCTTTGTTAAAATTACTTTCATTGAGGCTTATTCAATGATTATTTCAACTGAATCATTCAGCAGCCTACCATCCCATGCAATGACAGATAGATTTAAATAACATGAAATGGACTAAAACATACGGATGTGAGGGTGATGATGGACAAGTTCATGAACACTTAAGATTTCTGTATCATAAGAAACCAATGGTACCAGATTATATATATATATATATATATATATATTATATAATTTACAAGTCTCATTTACATTGCTGATGTAGCAGAGATGAACAGAAGGCCGGAGAGACATAATGTTCAAGCAAGAAGGAAGACATTATTTACTCTTACACTCTTAGCCTGGATTTTGTTCATCTTAATTTTACTTTAACAATGCAGGCCTATTTGAGAATATTCAAAGATTTTCAATGTAATACACAGTGTAAACTTTGGTCACAGTTTGCTAACAAAATTTGATGATGATGATGTTGTTCATCTATCATTTTCGAGGATGACTGCGACTTCCTTCCACTGGTTGGCGGAGAGTCTTCTAAGGTTGCTGTTTAGCCCAACTTGGGCAAGCAACTGTCTGCTACATACTGCACATTCAGGCTGGTGGATGGCGGGGATGATAAGCTGGCTGCAATAATATAATAAATGTATTATATATAATATATAATAATAATAGTTTGTCCATCAGGTATGATGATGACCTTAACAACACCAGAGGAATAAAGAACAGAAATTGTTGAGAATTTCAACACATGGACAATAAAGAGAACTAAAGGACACAGAGGACAGAATGGAAAGACTGTTCTTTCATGACTTATGGCTTCTCATGTGACTGATAAGTCCTATTTTTGCCCTGCAGACCCTTCCGCATAAATGACAAGAGTGCTCCGTTGGTTCAGTACCACTGGGCCTTTTCTTATATACATAATATATAATAACTAGATAATAATAATTAACATCATTTTTAGGTACCCTACAGCCAACACGTTTCCACAGGGGAGAACAAACTTTTTACACCACTTCAATTATTATTTCCTGAGTTACAAAAGAAAGAAAAAATTCAGTTCATTGATAAAATGAAATCAGATGTCAATGCAATTTGGGAAAAAAAAAAATATGGAACGCTTCACGAATTTGCGTGTCATCCTTGCGCAGGGGCCATGCTAATCTTCTCTGTATCGTTCCAATTTTAGTATATGTACTGCGTGAACAGTACGATATTTGCTGGTGAACAATCAGTAATATACAGCACAATAATCAACCATATTGGACATACTGGTTCAACGTGTAGAATACTGTAAGACGTTGACAAACTTATAAAATAAAATTTTGCCTGCCTACAGAACATTGTAACAAAATTGTGTTACCTATAAGAATCTTATAATTATTTCATCCGTTTTATGATAAATTTTTTGAAAATTATATAATTACTAAAGATTGTGTTGAAGAAGTGTTTTATTCAAAATTTAACGGGCGTGTGATATAAGGTAACCAGCAGTTACTGGCCTTGAAATGAGGGAGGGAAAAATATGATTCATGGCGACGCCATTAGAGTTATTTCCCATTTTCTCCCTTAGCAACTGGTGTCGGAAGATACTATAAAATAAGGGTGTCCTTACATAGGCTACATACATTATGAGAGATTTTCTGTAAGAATCACCATAATTGAAGATCTACTACTAGTACTAAGTCTATCTGATTCTGAAGTGTTTTATTTCCTCATAATTTTTTGACTAGATCTAGCTCTAGATCTAGATTCTAGGCCTTAGATCTATCCAAAAAACAAAACAAAACTGGACAGTTTCAACTGGAACCAATCATGCTTCTCTATAACCAATTAATCTGAAGTGCTCCAAGTCATTCTGTCGATTTCTTGGCATTAAAATACGCAGAATCCAAAAGTAATAGGCCTACTTTTCAATAACTACTCTGAAGTAAATCTGATTACATACAATAATAAACGAATTACTACCGTCCTACGCACACTCGTCTCTCAATCTAAATCTAGATCTAGATCTAAGTGTGTTTACAATGTCTCAATGAAACAGGTCCATGTCTGCGATTCACAACACGTCGATCCAGTGCAAATGCATCATGAAAACGTGCAGGATAACCAAATACTAACCTCAATGACGATTCCGGTCGTGCATAACGGGTTAATCAACGATCGTTGTTCCCATTCCAAGACCATCTCGGTTCCGTCCAAGTAGGCTACCAAGTCCGAAGCAAAGTTGTGCACAAACTTTGCCCAGTGAGAAGTGATAAGCTTAGATCTAAATCCGATTGTGTTTTGAGAACGGTACAGGGGAATTCATGTGCCTATCCATCACTCTGCGAATCAAAACAACCTCGGGGTCAAACGCTGCCATAAAACTGTCTCACGCACCGCAGTCTGTGATAGGCCCATCCCTTATCAAAGCGGCTGTGTTGGCACACAATAGCAAGGGGCGGGGACTAATTGCCCAAGTCAGCGAGTGTGCGGGGAATCCGATACACGCTTTGCACTGACTAACCTTCGCGTGTTGCCATAGTGACGGGTGAGACTGTGCTCGGCCCACCAAAGTAAGCAAGCGTGGATCAACTTTCACCGTTAACTTTATCAAACGAAGCCTACAATTAGTGTACCATAAATTTTGAGCCAGTCTTTTCTGTCCCATCGTTCTGTTACAATTTTATTCTGGCTATCGTCTTGCGTAGAGTCGACGTACTTTGGTGATCTCAAACTTTAACTCAAGTAATCTTTTTTTTTTCTTTTAGGTTTTGGTTTTCTTTTTCATGTAACCAGCACCCCAAGGCCTAAGTCGACAAATGGGGATGGAGGTTACCGGTTGTTTGGACAAGCTGCGAAATTAACTTATAGATTATATCATTATTATGTTAACGACTTTCTCCTGTAGGAATTGGAGAGGGGGCAGGAAGCGGCGACCGGGGGTGGGGCTGGGGGGGGGGGTGATGGGGCCTGAGTGACGAGACAACGGTCACCCATGCATTACTTTTATCTTGACAATTTGACATGAAATAATTATGAAGGCCTAAAACTGGGGTTTTACTGCCTGGGTAGTTTTTCACATGTTAAAGATTTTTTTTTTTTTTACCGGCAATTAAAGAAAGCAAAAGAACCACAGATTTAATGAAAGTTAAAAGACTCGCATGCAGCTCGCCAGCCGCTGGTTGCTGACCCGTGTGATGTAAAATACGATCAAAGTAATTATAAAATTTTGTAGTGAAGGTACTTGTAGTCAGTTTATTTTAAAATTTGAAAAGAGGGTTTGCCTTGATAACTTAAATTATACATGTATACTTTTATTAAAGAACGACTTGAATTATCCACGTAAATCACTGTTAACAAAATATTTTCCCGATAAGCCAAATCGAAAAAGAATACTTAACAGCTCGTAAAGTTTCAGCGTTTTTCAATCATTTGTTTAAAAAATACTGTCATTCTAGTTGCGTCTTGAAGTTTCAAACCCACTATATGTGGCAGTGTTGGCAAATTATCTCAATCTTAGTTCTTGATTGTTTCAACTCCACCTCATACACAACTGAGAAATTCAACGTTCAACGTTTGCGACAGTAGTATTATGATAAAAGAGTTGAAATGAATCGGAACTGTGAAACAGCTTGATAAGTGCCACAACGCAATTTAAACAGGTGTCAAAGTATGCATTTGTTATACCTCTTCTACATACTAAAAGATCTCCAGCTTTTCAGAAAATGGAGGTGGAACAAGTAAGAACCGAGGGTGTTAAATGCCCACAAAGTTCATTGTGACCTTTGAACCCCTTCCCACCCATTTTTTTTTTTTATTCTATCAAGATGCCAATTTGTTTGTAAACATGTTCTATAAAGAATGTACAGAAATACTATTTTATACTGTAGATTTTTTTTTCATTTTTAATTTGTAAAATTATAATGACGTTAACGTTAGCAATCATCCCTATCTTCATTCTCTCCCAAATGATTGATTAATAAATTAACGAAAACGTTGATGACCTCAGTGTGAATTTGTATCACCGTGGTAAATTTGTCATCAGCGTCAGAGAATTAATACATCCGTACCACACAATCAAACGTTGAAGCTTTATTATTATTAATTCATTCATCAGTCATCAGTCAATGGTACCTCCTTTATTTAAATCATATTACTGAGTCACAGTTTTTGTTGTTGTTGTTTTTGTTGTTGTTTTTGTTGTTGTAGTTTGCGATCCCAGTTCTTGTTTGTACTACAAATACACTCCTGGCGTGACGTCACACTATGGGGCGTCGAGTCGGCGAGCGAGTACTGTGTATCGCAGGCGCAGAGAAAAGCATTGCTACCGCTCAGGTTCCGATCCCGCCGGCGTGTTGTAAATGCCTTTTGTTTTTTTTTTCAATTTCCATTACAAATGTATCTGTCGCACGTCTAAAGCACTTACAGCACTTACGCTCACCTTGCGCGCGATGCCTCAAAGCCCACTGTCCGGTCAGTGACCTTACTCACGGAGAATCTTATCTGAGTCGCACTGACCCTTGCCGATGAGCGATGACCACACTGCCGCTGTCCACGTGGTTCAGTTTGTATTTTGATCAGTATGAAAACATTCGCTGCTACGCCTTATCACACTTGATAGTAAAACCTTTGTCTGTCAGTCTCTAACCAATGATCTGACTTAAATATGATACCAAACTGACAGCTGTAGTTTTCAGTCTTAAACAAAATTTAATGGTTTCATCCTGATTGACACATACATGTACTAATAAACCAATGTGGGCATTTGGGGCAAAGATCCTTTCAGAGCTTGTTTCATAGAATCAGATACAGACGACTCCAGGTGATGGTCAGCTCGCGAGAAAATGAGATAATATTGCAAATTTGTTGAGCAACAGTTCGCATGTCGATGTTACATTTCTTTTGATTGTGTTGGGAGAGCCTTTGAAAGCCCAGTCTTTGTGATGCCGACCAGCGGTTCACTGGTTAATATGTCCTTGTCACAATGCCTTTGATTTAGAAGAGATACAGTGAACAACAAGACGGCAGTTACGTCTCAAAGAGGTCAGTGACCCGACGCGTGAAAATACGGCTTGCGAGCGGCGCGGCCAGCTTGACCATGCCGTATTGGTACGCCCGTGCAGAGCGAATGCATGGAAAGTTGGTGCCGTATTGGTACGCCCATCGCAAGGTGAGGGTTTTAACGTCGGGCTAAGTGTCGATTAACCAACTAATAGAAGGCCACAATTAACCACGGTTTGGCAGCGGTCAATCTTGGCTCCATGTGGCTCGTTCTGCGCATGACAGGTCGCGGGACAAGAGTGCATCCAGGGCGCATCAGCTGGCCGTTGGTCAACGGCGTTTTGTGCCTCGGTGGTCTCTTGCGGTTTGTGCATGACTGGAAATGGTCGGGCTTGTCAGGTGCTGAATGGCCTAGATTTGGTCCGACCTCAAAAGTTTATTTTTAGAGGTTATCTGGGATTCCAGTGGTCGATACATTACCGCATTCTGGTTTAAAGGACCCCCCCCCCCCCTTAAAAAAAACGTTTTTCCGAGATAAGTGATTTAGCCACGACACAGATGCTAATGTTTTCATGCAAATCATCATCCATCTCATGTACGTGTTTGTCGATTGCAGTGCAGACCAACAAATTCAGGAGGGGGGCAGCAACAGATCCCCAAACACAGGTCATCAGCTGAAGGATTTCTTGTCGTATCAAACACTGCCATGGGTGCTGCAACCTCTGGACTGTGCACCCTAACCCTAACCCTAACCATAAAATAACGCTCGACGTCACCGAAAATCCCTGTTGCTGTCCCGCTCTTGAATTTGCTGGTCTGCAGGGTAATCGGCAAACACGCGTACCGGCATATCAACAATTTTCTTATTTTACAGGTGAGCGTTTCAGATTGTTGGTGAGAGTGAGATTTCTGATGTACAGACAATCATACAATTATGTAGCAGAGCCCTTCCTGTTTATAATGTTTACTGTAAGTTTATTGTAACTGACATGAAACCATTGTGGGGGAAGATTATTAAATGGTTAATTGAAGAGTTGCCAGCTTCTTTCCTAAGCTTGGTGGCTTTTCTCGGTTATTATATTTTTTTCCCTTTTAATATACATGTAATTATTTGTTTACTAGCTGAGGCACCCTGCGTTGCCCAAGGTGTATGGCTGTTCATTAGTTTCAGTTCTGAGAGACGAAAATGGATCTGTTTCACATTTTGCGTTCCTTTAGTTTTTATTTTGTTGTCAGTTTTGTTTGTTTGTTTGTTTGTTTTTAGGTAGGTCTTTACGCTCTCCTCCCCACGTTAACCCCCCCCCCCCCCCGCGCGCGCCCTGTCAGCATTCGAGACGGAGGCTGTCATAAAATGGCAATAATGTGCGGACTGGGCAGTGTGTTTACTGGAGAACTCAGTGGCAGAAAGTGGTGACATCATGGGCCCATGATGATCCTTGGGGGAAAATAAAAGGGTCGGGGGAGGGGTGTGTGGGTAGGAGAAATTAGCGACACAAAACAAACTAAAAAAAAACAACAACCCATCACTTCAAGTCTTCAAATCTGAAAACAGATCAAGCCGATTTTGACGGACTCATCAGTTGGATATAACGAGGCCACAGCAAAGAGTTTCGTTCGGCTTGCCAAAGGGCCGTGACTCCCCCACCACGCCTATTTGTCATAGGATCAAAAGGCGGGCCACGTTTCTCCGTAGCGAAATACAGTGATTAAACCAGAGATATCTTAACTTAACTAACCTAGATCGCTCACCCAATGCGCCGCTCGCGTGACCAGTGTGTAAAACCGGCCGCCATGTTCTCAAGGCAGGTCGCTGGCTGAGCGAGAGGCAGGCAGGGCCACACCTGTTCGTATTTTGTTATACGCGCTATGTTGGCTGGCGATACAAGTTACGATACAGTTACAGTCCGGCAAAATAAACTGTAAATGGTAGCTAAAAAAAACAACTCGAAAAGCGATCGCGGGTAGTATGCATAAATGAAATACCGGCCTTTGTTCAAAGAAAAATTTAAGAAAAAGAGGGGTAGGCAATGGAGAAGATTTCACTCTTCGTGTTCTCTGACTCACGGCCTTCTATCGAATAGTTATGGCAGTCATTCAGAAGAAAAAACATCAATGCACTTGATTAAAATTAAGAAGGCTGCAGCAGTTTATTGCTCACCCTATGAATATATAGTAGTATAATTTCATTGCTATTCTACAAGATATATTCCACTCTGCCACATATACCATACACGACAAGTAATAATAATAATACATAGCTCCACTATAATATTAGCCCGTCATCCCGTTAACAACCAGGCTCTAAGCGCTTTACAACAGTTATGTCGTGTAAATCAAATATTATTTTAAATACAATTTAGTTGTAAAATTTCTCCGTTTACGATAAGTTTTGCATTCTTAACACTATTCAATCAAACTGCACTTTTTGAGTCTACGCGGTGCATCTTTGCAAAATTACAACAGCTGAAGTTTCAAAGCCATTTTGTTATAAAACAATCAGAACAATTGAACTGAAGTGTAATTTCTGATATATAAACTCCAGCCTTCACTAAGGACATTCTAAAGAGAATGCTTTTGAGGTAAGAATGTGAAAAGATCGACAAGGGAGAACTTGGTTAGTGATGAATTTGTAACGGACTCCCCTCTATCTGTCTGGTCAACAGCAACATAAATCCAAGTTAAGCAGTTCACTGCTGCTCACCGTTCGTACAATAGGAATTAAAGAAAAGCGTCCAATAATTGATATTCGTGCCAATCCACGGCCGACAGTTAGCCAGCGCTCAGTGTCCCACAAGACTAATTAATTAATTGTCTTGGTGGCCACCCACTGTGCACCCCACTGATAAGATGCACAGCTGAACAGAAAACTAATTTCTTTCTCAACATTTAGCCATTCTTTCATCTTTCATTCACACACTGTTACTCTCATCACCAATCCAACCCATCCCATTTCCACCCCCTTCTTCATCACCCATTATAACATCATCCCAATCATTTCTTTTTCTTTCTTTTACTATTCATTTTCCTTGTTCTGTGCAGATGTTTGTAAAATATTTTTGTCTCCTTTCCTTTCTTCCTGATAAGGTCCCAGAGACCGAAAACTTGCGTGTTTTGAAGACTCACCGCGTATGTTTTCATTTAGGTATCATAAGACCCGAGCGCGGCAGAGGTCACTTCCGCCTACCTTGTACAAATGGCCGCCGTTTCCCATAGGGGTTACGGATTTGGGGAGGCCAGCCAGTGGAGGCGCGCGATCTAGGTTAGTTAAGATATCTCTGGATTAAACTTACCTTGACTCAGGTAAGTCGCGGCGCGCGCGAACCCATTTTGTTGATTGGCTGACGAGTTAGAGGGGATACGTCACGGCACTGGACTTCGATTGAGACCTCCCTCACCAGCCATCTACTGGATCTCATTGAAACTGAATATCGTGACGTCACCATCCAACAGGTGGACCAATCAAAATCGGCTAGTTCGCGATGGGCCTGAGGATGTTTGCATAGTTATAACTCCTGTAGCGAGATACTTTATAATAGAGAGGGCTGTTCTCGGATACCCTAGGGGGGGGGGGGTAACTTAAGATTGGGGATATCCCAGGATGTCACACTGGACCAATTGAGAGGATTTCTGTAGGGCGTCGTCTTAACACCCTACTTATAATTGTTAATTGTTGTTAATTTTCGTCGGGAATTGTTTTTTTTTTCTCTTTTATTTCATGTCTGCAATTTGCAACAACACATGGACGAGTCTGTGATCTTGCATTTCATGTCAAAAAAAAAAAAAAACAACTCAAAAACAAATTGACATACAGGTAGCCAGTTTTGTCCGTTGGCTTACCATATCAACATTAATTAAACCGTAAGGCAAATGGATTAGCGTTTGTATGTGTTAAGTCATTTATAGCGAGAAAATAATAATATCACAAAAAGAAAGCATTAATGTAATACATAATAGCACAGCTCTAATTTGGTTTTTAAACTAAGTTTAACAATTTGACATTTCTTACTCGTAAGGCGTGTGGTTGGTGAATGACCCCACTAGGGTCCCCTTCTGGTCTATCATTCTTTGTTTATTGTCTCGCTTTTCCCTCATACAATGTGACCGTTACCGCGTGGACATGGTTTCTCCAGACTGGAACCCGTGCTGTAAGATGTTGAATCATGCTATCGTGGAAGCGGCAGTGTTTATAAATAACGCTGTGACAATCGAAATTCCCGACTATCCTATTGCACTGGGGATTCTTTGCGCGTGCCAACCAACCCAGCCCACTTGTATTATGTCATTATGTGGGTGAGCAGTTCATTGGGCCGATGGGGAGCGGAAACAGAGCATGACGTAATTATTTCCGGACACAGGACATGCCACTGCTTTTACATCAATAACATCAGCTTGGCGCAAATCGGCCTTAACCTCAGTGTGGGCCCTTGGGCAAAGCAATTATATAGGCTGCGGCCCCACCCTTAAGCAAATAACCATAAATTTGTATTCATGGGGGCCCCTACACCTATGGGCAACTGCACAGTGTACCAATTAAAACGGCTCTGTACGAGCGGGTGATCCGCTTCGACTTGCTCTCAAGAAATCTGGATCAGAGACTCATTCCCTAATGAAGCAGTTCACCCCCTCTCTCTCTCCGCCTTAACAACAGCAAAAAAACAACAACAACAACAAAAAAACTTCACCTGGCCCTTCCTCTTTTTGCCATCGTCTCCACCTCCTCTCCCCCCCCCCCCACCCTGCATACGTGCCCTCGGAAAGTTGCCTGTGCCCAAAAAGGAACTCCCGAAAAAAAAAAAATTAGACAGAGTAGAATATTAACCTAAAACACTCTCTTTGATTGGACGATATAACCCTCTTCTCTCTTCGAACCAAAGGAAGATCGAGACGTGATTTACTTAACCTTCGCCGTATGTCGCTAAATACCACCTGTCCCGTACGTCATGGGGTAATTATATGACCCCTACATTTTATGTAGCAAAGTACTTCACCCCATACTCGTACGTCGTGGGGCATGTATGACCCCTACTCTTTATTTGGCAAAAATACTTTCTTCTTCTGCACATTTTGACAACAGCTCTGATACTGTGCCCGTGGGCTCTCTGGGCAGGTTAGTGGAGGAGCTCCTGCGTTTGACCCGCTCCTTCACCAGTTCCTGGGGCGATGGCAAAGTGAAACACTCTCTTGTTATCTTTATGCGCCTCAGCTACACTTGGCATTTTGTGGCTTGTCACGAGTGGAGTGAGTGCAATTAAGGGGATTGCTACAGAGCGGGTGTAGAGTAAGAAAGGCTCACAGTAGACAGCAAGTTAAGCGTGCTGTTGTGAGTAGTGGGGGCGGGGTCTGAATGAGGCGAAAGCGCTGTATAACCAGCACTGCAAGTTAGAAGGTCCTACGGATCGGACCTGTGAATAAAAGCCCATCGGGCGGACATAAAGGGAAGCAGTCGAGAAGACTAGTGAGAGTCTTTCCAGTTATGACTGGTATGTAGAACGTTGATTGATTATTATGATTGATGTATTATATTATATTCGTCTATTACCATGATGTGAATAAGTATATGTGAGGAATGTGGAAGTCCTTGATATTGGATATAGCAATGTGCGCCATGAGCGATAGATGAAAGTGAGTTCATGGATTTGTAGCGCGAGTGAGTAGTGTGTACTCCGATGGAGGTGTGTTACCGTAAGATGTGTGGTGAGTGAAAGGTGAACTAGTGTGTGTACGCTTCATGGATTGTAAGGAGAGGTGGAGTGAATAGAACTGGTAGGGTATTATACCAATGTAATATTATTCTTGTAGGTGTCGGGGACGGGCCGCAGAGCCACCTCGATGAGCACAGGGGATAGGCCAGCATAGGGCCGGAGGCCACACATAGGCCAGAAGTGAGGCTGTCAGTGTAGGACAGTAGAGGCACATAAGTCGTGGCAGTCAGGCCACGGACAGGGACGTAGATATGAGAGTGAATGAGATACTATATTGTTGCCATGTTGATAGGCTAGTGAACTGATACTATGTTGTTGCCATGTTGATGGCTATGGAAATAATAATGTGTTATTGCCCTGCTGAGGTGCGAGGGGAATGCTAAGGTGTATGACAATAGGAAGGTGATATTGAGAGACTGCGGTGCCAGTAAATTATTAACGTGCTATTAAGACCCTGAGGGGAGAGGCTGAGGCCGAAGTGCCTTTAGGAGTAACTACCGGATTGTGGATCCGAGGGAGAGTGTGTGTGAGAATAAGGCCGTTGTACGGCAGTCATTTCAATAATATAATGTATGTAATTGCGCTATTATATGTATAATTATGTTTAATAAATGTGTGAGTCTGATGGGTTGTTTTGTTAAGTGTTAACTTGTTTGTTCGTGATTGTCGTCCTGTCATGAACTATTACATCTCCCAGTCTGGGATTTGTGACACTGGGGGCTCGTCCGTTGTGACACTGGGGGCTCGTCCGTTGTGACACTGGGGGCTCGTCCTGTTTACCTGTGGTCATTTTCACATTGTGTATTCGTTATATACTAGGGGAACTGCTAGGTCAGTTTTTTTAGTGTAGGTATTGCTCACGCTCACTCGTTGACAGTCATCTTGATGCGATTTGAAATTAATTGCATTAATTTTTTTGGGGTGGGGGATGATGTCACGAGTGGAGTGAGTGCAATTAAGGGGATTGCTACAGAGCGGGTGTAGAGTAAGAAAGGCTCACAGTAGACAGCAAGTTAAGCGTGCTGTTGTGAGTAGTGGGGGCGGGGTCTGAATGAGGCGAAAGCGCTGTATAACTAGCACTGCAAGTTAGAAGGTCCTACGGATCGGACCTGTGAATAAAAGCCCATCGGGCGGACATAAAGGGAAGCAGTCGAGAAGACTAGTGAGAGTCTTTCCAGTTATGACTGGTATGTAGAACGCTGATTGATTATTATGATTGATGTATTATATTATATTCGTCTATTACCATGATGTGAATAAGTATATGTGAGGAATGTGGAAGTCCTTGATATTGGATATAGCAATGTGCGCCATGAGCGATAGATGAAAGTGAGTTCATGGATTTGTAGCGCGAGTGAGTAGTGTGTACTCCGATGGAGGTGTGTTACCGTAAGATGTGTGGTGAGTGAAAGGTGAACTAGTGTGTGTACGCTTCATGGATTGTAAGGAGAGGTGGAGTGAATAGAACTGGTAGGGTATTATACCAATGTAATATTATTCTTGTAGGTGTCGGGGACGGGCCGCAGAGCCACCTCGATGAGCACAGGGGATAGGCCAGCATAGGGCCGGAGGCCACACATAGGCCAGAAGTGAGGCTGTCAGTGTAGGACAGTAGAGGCACATAAGTCGTGGCAGTCAGGCCACGGACAGGGACGTAGATATGAGAGTGAATGAGATACTATATTGTTGCCATGTTGATAGGCTAGTGAACTGATACTATGTTGTTGCCATGTTGATGGCTATGGAAATAATAATGTGTTATTGCCCTGCTGAGGTGCGAGGGGAATGCTAAGGTGTATGACAATAGGAAGGTGATATTGAGAGACTGCGGTGCCAGTAAATTATTAACGTGCTATTAAGACCCTGAGGGGAGAGGCTGAGGCCGAAGTGCCTTTAGGAGTAACTACCGGATTGTGGATCCGAGGGAGAGTGTGTGTGAGAATAAGGCCGTTGTACGGCAGTCATTTCAATAATATAATGTATGTAATTGCGCTATTATATGTATAATTATGTTTAATAAATGTGTGAGTCTGATGGGTTGTTTTGTTAAGTGTTAACTTGTTTGTTCGTGATTGTCGTCCTGTCATGAACTATTACATCTCCCAGTCTGGGATTTGTGACACTGGGGGCTCGTCCGTTGTGACACTGGGGGCTCGTCCGTTGTGACACTGGGGGCTCGTCCTGTTTACCTGTGGTCATTTTCACATTGTGTATTCGTTATATACTAGGGGAACTGCTAGGTCAGTTTTTTTAGTGTAGGTATTGCTCACGCTCACTCGTTGACAGTCATCTTGATGCGATTTGAAATTAATTGCATTAATTTTTTTGGGGTGGGGGATGATGTCACGAGTGGAGTGAGTGCAATTAAGGGGATTGCTACAGAGCGGGTGTAGAGTAAGAAAGGCTCACAGTAGACAGCAAGTTAAGCGTGCTGTTGTGAGTAGTGGGGGCGGGGTCTGAATGAGGCGAAAGCGCTGTATAACTAGCACTGCAAGTTAGAAGGTCCTACGGATCGGACCTGTGAATAAAAGCCCATCGGGCGGACATAAAGGGAAGCAGTCGAGAAGACTAGTGAGAGTCTTTCCAGTTATGACTGGTATGTAGAACGTTGATTGATTATTATGATTGATGTATTATATTATATTCGTCTATTACCATGATGTGAATAAGTATATGTGAGGAATGTGGAAGTCCTTGATATTGGATATAGCAATGTGCGCCATGAGCGATAGATGAAAGTGAGTTCATGGATTTGTAGCGCGAGTGAGTAGTGTGTACTCCGATGGAGGTGTGTTACCGTAAGATGTGTGGTGAGTGAAAGGTGAACTAGTGTGTGTACGCTTCATGGATTGTAAGGAGAGGTGGAGTGAATAGAACTGGTAGGGTATTATACCAATGTAATATTATTCTTGTAGGTGTCGGGGACGGGCCGCAGAGCCACCTCGATGAGCACAGGGGATAGGCCAGCATAGGGCCGGAGGCCACACATAGGCCAGAAGTGAGGCTGTCAGTGTAGGACAGTAGAGGCACATAAGTCGTGGCAGTCAGGCCACGGACAGGGACGTAGATATGAGAGTGAATGAGATACTATATTGTTGCCATGTTGATAGGCTAGTGAACTGATACTATGTTGTTGCCATGTTGATGGCTATGGAAATAATAATGTGTTATTGCCCTGCTGAGGTGCGAGGGGAATGCTAAGGTGTATGACAATAGGAAGGTGATATTGAGAGACTGCGGTGCCAGTAAATTATTAACGTGCTATTAAGACCCTGAGGGGAGAGGCTGAGGCCGAAGTGCCTTTAGGAGTAACTACCGGATTGTGGATCCGAGGGAGAGTGTGTGTGAGAATAAGGCCGTTGTACGGCAGTCATTTCAATAATATAATGTATGTAATTGCGCTATTATATGTATAATTATGTTTAATAAATGTGTGAGTCTGATGGGTTGTTTTGTTAAGTGTTAACTTGTTTGTTCGTGATTGTCGTCCTGTCATGAACTATTACATCTCCCAGTCTGGGATTTGTGACATGGCTAAACATCACCAAAGCCGCATGCCGCCCATCTAAAATGTTTATGAATAGACTCAATGGCCAAAGTTTGTAGCTCTTCTTGTGCTTACTGCCTTTGCCATCTTGTCTATGACATCGACGCCACCATTCGTTACGTTTAATCACAGTTCTCAATTTCTATTACCCTTTGCGGCCTGGATTGATTGTTATTGTATTGCACAATGTACTTAATGAAATGACATTCTTCACACTCCCAGACTTGTAACTCAGTAGTGTTGCCTTCTTCTGGAAGCCAAACACCGATTGATAGTTGTCGATTTTGTGGATCATTAGTGTTTTGGAAGAAATCATGTACAGGACATTAGTCCTCACAGTTCCAATCACTGTCATGCCATCCCTACGGTAGTAAGTCCTTTGGCTAATGTAACGCAGGAACGGGACCGAGCGGGTCTCTCTATCTATAGCTATCTAATCTGACACCAAATATGTAACAGGAACGGGGAACACGAGCGGTCTCTCTATAGCTATCTCACACAGTTAAACATACAAACAAAACTATCAGGTTTTGAGAGGACAACAATTTTATTAAAAGAAAAAGAAAAGAAACAAATCAAATAACACAATGCCAATAAACACAAGACAATAAACAGTACAATAAACAAGACAATAAACCACAATACAATAAACAAGACATTACGATAAACCCAACCGATAGGCGCGCTGAAGAAGAACCAAAAAAAAAACAGGAATTAACAGCATGCCTCATCAGTTAATCATTACATCATGCTAAAACAAGAGAATGCATAAAAAAAAAACATAATAAGTTAATAATAATTCTATTCACATTGTAAACTAAACATGGGGAAGGTCTAGTATCTATCAAACAGTAATGTATAAACTTACTTTGTGGGCACTCCAGGGGAGATAACTCGAGTATAAGATGCAAGCCTACCAAGTAACATGTTTACTTCCCTTGGCTTAACTACAGGCTGACATAGGGCTATCCCACACGTTATAATTCTTATAATTATTATAACAACGGCCATTATCTAGATCAGGAAGAAAACTTAATTTGATTCCAGACAAGATAACATTAAGCCTTACATGTGTATACGCGCACCCTGTACGCATCAAGTCTATCCTAGTTATGGAATGAGCTGGAGTTAAACTAACTACAATAAAATACAGTCTGCTGAGTCTACACACTCATACCACAGAACTGCCCGTGCTAGATGGCTCAATAAAAGACAATCCCGTCTACTTACTTAGCCCACCCACGCACACGTAGTATCCCTTAACTCTTTCCGTACTTTTCACCGATACATCGGTTCCTCCGACTGACGCATTTGGACTAATTTCTGCTGAAGTGCAGTAATTGTGGCATCGGTTGTACCACAAACAACAAAAACACTGGGAAGCTAGATGGACACAGTATCGTTGAAATGCCCAGGGGTAACAAGGAGAGTACTTTTTGCCGATGTATCGGTCCCCCCGACTGACGCATTTGGACTAATTTGGGCTGAATTGCAGCATGGAAAGAGTTAATTAACAATTACCATCATAATTAGCAGAGGATAGCAATAGCCAACTGGATCTACTCATTAAGTCAAAATTAATTAACTTAGGCCCCATTAGCTAATCCAGCTCAATTCCCCACATGTATAGATTATTAATATTACACAAAAACCCTAGTCCATACTGCCACAGGCCTATCTCAACTCAGAGCCAAACTTATCCCTTTCCGATCCTCTGGATATATAATACCAAACTCCTTACTCATAAAGTCACAGGAGTATCTCTAGGTGGACAAACCCACATGATAAGTCAACACCTAAGTCTCAACCAACAATAGCAAGTTATAGTCTCCCACTACAAGTGATATGATAATCATGGCATAAAGCCAAACCCAACTACATGGTACAACTACAAGACTGAACAGTCAAGTCAACCCACTTGTACTACGTCCAACAATACTGATATACCTAAAACGTTCCCATATGGTCAATTGCCAAATTGTGGGGCACCAAAATGACCATGTGAACCAATTTTTCGGCTAGATCCAGTAGTGTTAATTTTGCTTTGACAGGGTGGTCAGATATATGACAGACCATATTTAACTGGTTTTGGGACAAGAATGAGTCTAGTTGATGAGAAATTAAAGTTTATTTGCAGTCATCCCCCCCGTTACCTACATCATTTTTGACACCATGAAGGGACAACAACCACCTTTGTAAAGCAAACCACTGACAAAACACACATTCAAACACTGTTTTCCAGATAAAAGAATTGCTTGATGCATGAATTTGACTTGCACAACAATTTACAGTTAAAAATTTAACCTAAGCTGTGGGTCAAATGACGTACATAACAACCGACCTTTACTGACACAAGAATTTGACAACATAATTTCAGTAAAAAACCTGCAAGCAAGCAATGACTGAAACAAAAACAAAAAGATGTTAACATAGTAATGGTTTATGACAACTTGGAGTGAACTTAGTGACCAATAAATGTGATTCAACGTTCTTGTTACGTACATCACTTGTTGACACCAAAATGTACTCTTCCTCTATAACTCATAAGTTTGTCACAATTTGACACTAGATCTATCAATAAAAATAAAATCTCTATCTCCATTCAACAATACTTTAAACTTGCGTAGAAACTGTTACTACTAGCACCAGATTTCCACATGTTCTCGCACTCTCCCGTTACGGACATAAAATTGACCCAGACAATTTTACGTACACCATTTGACTTCAAAGCACTAGATCTAGATCTAGTTGTCAAATTTTAAGATAAATCGTATTTTCTGTATTCCTTAGCAAGGGCCTAATGCTGCAATCATGCCTCAGTGTTTGTCTTGATCACTGATGTATGTTTGGAGCAATACGTTTCCATAACTTGCAACTGAAGAACAAAAGTGAGTTTAAAAAAACATTACGAACGTCAGCACATTCCCGTTACGTTACGAACGTCACATGCTCTTTGAACTTTGACACGAAGACAGAGGTTTTAATAATATAATAACACATTAACTTATCACTGTGAGTAAACGTAAATTCGTTTTCTGGTAACATAAGCTACAGGTGACAAAACGCTCTGTTCAAGCGGGTCGCGTTGTGTGGAGATCTACCACAATGTTACGAACGTCAAAATTGACCCGGGGAGTAATGAGCTATTTATAAAGCTCGTTTTGCAAAACTGCAACCCGGGGTTATAAACGAAACTTAAGATTTCGTTACAGCAGAAAGTACACGATAAAATTCTATGACGAAGATGTATTCGTAGTGGATAACAATCAAATCGGCGCTCCGATTCGGAATCCGTATTTTTGACACGATGAAAGACGTACATAACGGACATTTTCTTTTAGGTTTAGCGATGAGATTTCATGTTTTCCAAGTAATTTTCGGGTTTGCAGCTGTAGATGCACCATTCATTTGTGATCACAACATAAAAAACATGAGGTCAAGACACCCACTCATCCGATGTTCAGGTTTTCAGTAGACCACCTCTGACGTGTCCGTTTTCACTAGCCGATTTTTCACCATATTTTCGGACTCAAATTAATTTTTCTGCACAGTTACACGATCTTTCACTGCAATGTTGTGTTTCCTGTTAGATCTATCATTTCTTATCAAATATAAACAAAGAGAAACTAAAGTGGTGACATCTGTGTCATATAATTAAAGAAATCCCAAAGGCATGTGTGATTGACCCAGTTTTTGGCATTTGACCATAATATATAATATTCAGTGAACACAATTATATAATGTAACAAGATAATATCATAATAATGACATACATATCATAGGTCTACTGGGCAAGCAACGCCCATAACCCCTAATGATTGAGCTAAGTCAGTGACTCTGATCCCTCATTACAACAGAGTCCAAACTACCTCTGTCAGTATGTCAAAAGAACAGACAATGAGCACCTACAAGGATGCCATAACATGACACCTGATGCATAGACGATGCATCCATACACCTCGCATAGGCCTTTCTCTTCATCCTATCAACAAATATAAGTTCAAGGTCCAACCCTCAAAAGTTTCTAAGTCCGATCCAACCAGTACAAATTGAAGAAAATCAACTTAATACCTATTTAGAGAACATACTAATTCAAATAGGCATTATAATAAACATATATAAATTAAGAAATTAAAGTAAATAATCATCATCCTTTAGTATAATTCCGATATTCGAGGTCCCAAATGCTGTTTAAGTGTTGTAGCTAGTGTAAACAGTCAGCCAGGTTTGTTATTGTTCTAACCAATCCCGGTCTTGATTTGACCCGCTTGACCAGAAGTCATGTGATCACGCCTGCTGGCGTCTGCTGTGACCTACTCACGCTCACTTTGCGAATCCCGCACCTCTCTCTCTCCATCTTAACTGGTCTGCTCATTATCATAAAGTTCACAATGAATACGGTATCAATAAAATGTAACGACAAGGCACACAAGACAAATCTACACATACATCATAGTCACAATGCTGATTTAAGGGCACTTAGAAATAATCATCATCCAACAATAACATTACAAACCCACAAAAGAACAAGTTAAAGTAAAGAGATAATTTGGTTATAATTCTTGCCCGTTACTCTCTCTCTCTCTCTCCTTTAAGAATGACACTTTGAGCCTGAATGGCACCAACTGCAGATTAAGAACAACGATCTAGATCTGTCTATCTCTGATCCAAGTAGCGGGACTTAGACCACACCCTCCAGTAGTACTATTTGTTAGCACTTCACATAAAATCAGTCTGTCATAAATTACAGTTAAATGTTTCCATTTAATTACATGAACTAATCATGCCCGCTAGCGTTGATAGCATTCTAGAACCTTACACTCTTTCTCTGCAGGATACTGATAGATACTAAGATAGAAACTTAGTAAGATAAACTTTACCATAGATTGTTAGCTGCTAGCTCGATTGCCTAACCAAGCTGAACAAAGTTCACCAAACCTCCAAGTATAATCCAATCATTATTATTTCACATCATCTAAATATTATTAAATACCAGAACTAAATTAATGGGTACAACTTACGTGAATTAACCAAATGAATTCACACTTGATCTACATCATCAGAGCTGGCACTTCACAAATCTTGAAATATTTACAACTTTTTTTACTTTTATGTTAGTCTGGGCGGAATGACACGTCCTGCTGTCTTGAAGACTTGGGTGGAACTGACTGACCCACGCTATCATCTAAGCGTCACCCAAAAACACGCAACCCATTTACTGCCTAACAGTTCACTAAGTGCAAATTCTAACAAAACACTAAAACAAATAAAAACATTTTTGAAAGCTACCCTCTCGCTCGCGTATGTTGTAAATACACCACCTTAATAAAATATTACTTAACAAGATAAATACTAAACAAAACTTACAATGTAGTGATACATAACAAGGTTCTACTTCTGGCACCAGGGATGGTCACTTAAACTGACCAATCCTGGACAATACAGACAACGCTAAGACTATGGTTTAAAATTGGCGCATTGAGTACATCAGTTGGCAATGTTACTCAACACTGCATGACTCATGTCAAGTGCGTGATAAACAATAAGGGGAGATTATCTATGGTTTCTGTGTGGTTACTTCCGCTTGACCACATCTAGTGATCTAGCTAGTCAAAATAACGGGTTTATCTCCCTTTCCGTTGCAGTGAGCGATGTTCTCAGCCCTGTAATGGTTCACCCCATTACACTAAGTTCAGGTCTAAAGAAATTATCACATGTCAAAATTTCGGCCTGTGTTGAAATATGGAGAGCACAGTGCAGTGTTTCTTCCCGCGGACTGTTGTGGCTCCCTCCATTCCTTCGCCAGGTAAGTGATTCCTTCCAAGGGGTGAAATATTACGGCATCCGTGTCTCTGATTATTTTTAGCCCATATTTACCAGGTTTAGAGTAAGGAAAGAGGGTAGATACTGCAGGAACTTGCCTCGACCCCTCCATGTTACAAGTACACTAATGAGAGGCCATGGTATATAATGCAGTTTTAAGTTCTGGGATAAAAAATTCCACATAACTCTGAAGGGTGCAGAAATATCTCCGGCTCTTCGAACTGTTCGGGGTTCTTTTGTCATCAAACTCATAAAGTTTGGCACAGTTCCAGGAATCAATTTCTGCTCTAGACTGCTCTCACGGAAGTACTGCCAAAGATAGTATCCCACATTTGCGTTGTTGCCATCAGACTTTGGTTTATTGCACACAAGTTGCATCCTGCGAGCCCTTTTACTTCAAGTTCGTCGGTGTCGATCTACTCCTCACCTCTCTGCCTTCTCCCTTCCAAGGTTCGTGAAATTGGAAACATTAAATAGCATCGCACCAGTGATGGAAAGACAAAACAAGGCAGTTCCTATTTTTATTTTCCGGTGCCCTGATAACATTGCATTGTGGAAGTTTTTTGTTGGTTGTGGCGGACTGGTGCTCCACTCAGTTCCGTCATTTCCATACATGATGTTTTGGGATTGTCTTCGCTGCTGCTCCCTGGGAATCTTCGTCTCCTCTGTGAGTCCGAAGTTCCACAAATGTGCGCTGTTCCTGTTCTTCTTCATCTGACCGCACTGAGTCAGTCTCATGAAACTTTGGCATAAATTCTTCTTCTCTGCTGGTGTCCTGGTCTTCCTCCTGGGTCATGAGCAGGTGGAAAATATTCTTGTCGTCCACCCGGAACGGCATTATATTAAGAGTATCAATAGTACCCGGTATACGATGTATGTCACCAGCCATAGAGACTCGTTGTTCATGCAAGTGTGCTAGTGTAAAATGTGAGCATCTATGTTGAGTTTTCACACAACACGATGAAGGAAGCAGCAATTGATTAAAGTGATCCCTATATAAAGAAGAAAAAAAGGAAGGTCCGAACTGGAATCCAAGGTGCATTTCACTAGCCACATCAGCTGCTACTCCCTAAGTCACAAGTGTGAGCACTGAACAGCTCATCTCTCTCCACGGTAACCTGGATCTATTTGTCATGTTTTATTACATTTTTGTTTCCATGGAAGTTTAATTCATTTTTATTTGCTCCTTCTGACTTTCTCTGTGATTTCAAACCCCGACAAAATTGGCAAATAATAATAATTCATTTTTTTAAAAATGTAAAAAATATTTTTGAAATCCTAGTCACAATTTTTATACTCCTGAGCAAAGCAACGATGACCAATGGGGAAAACGCAGAAAAAAGTGACAAAAAACAACAACAACAAAACAACCGTCACATCTTGCGAAGCCTCGAACCCCAGGCCCTGCCCTTCACCCTCCAACTCGGCAGGCGAATTTACCTCTGGTAGATTTTTGGAATAGAAAAAAGGAATGAGCGACAGTGAAGGACGAACTCTTCTGGCTTTCTGATTTTTGCTTTCCTATTTCCCCTCGACAAGCTGTTTGTTTATACTGCATGGTCTGTTTTCTGAATGAGAAGTGATGCGCATCGTTTGTTTTTGGTCATGTGATTGAGATCGACGCTCGCGCGGCCGCCGCTGGCCTCTCACTCGTCGAGCGAAGGAATTGTTAGTTTCAGCTTTTCAATGTATGTATCTGAAGTTAATCTGATCTTTTTAGACTTTTATCACTCGCTAGAAGTCAGAGGGCCCTGGACAGACGAGCTGTAAAGAACTCAGCAGTAATTACTGCGCAGTGAGTGCCGCTTACTTTGTGTGCCGTCCACACGGGCGATATTTAACGCTACGCAGCTCATTTCAAGATGGACGATCGGAGAGTCAGTGTGGCTTTTGTTATAGTCATGAGAAGAATCTTCAAAAAAAAAAAAAGAAAGGGACAAAGAAGATCTTTGGTTCATCCCGTAGTTTCTCACAGATTACTGCAGACATCCATCCAAGCATCATTTTTTACAATTTTATTTTTATATTCTTCACTTGTGCTGTCCCAACAGATGTTTCTTTTCTTTATTTCCAAAATCAAATTCTGTTTTGTGATAAGACGACATGGTCACGCTGGAAATATTGTCGTGGGGAGTGAGACGAGAGAGAAAAAACACAGTTGTTGTAGAAATGCGCCGGCAGTAAATGCAGCTCGTGTGTCCGCGTCCATTGAAGTCTGTGCTTCACCAATGCGCTGATATGTCGCGGCGTAGCAGAATGTGAGCAACACGCATCTGCTACGCCAGGACTGAAATTACTGCGTGTCGCTCGCGTGACCGCACTCATTTGGCACAGTGTATCTCCAGACTGCGCAGTAATTACTGCTGCGTTTTTTACAGCTCGTCTGTCAAGGGGCTTAGAATGACAAGGTTCTATCTCCACTTTTTTGGCTGAATGGAATTATACACTACACACTACTTCTACTGGCCTTCTCCATTGTGTGTCAAAGTATCAATCCGCTAGATTTGGTGTGCAATTTGTAAGTCTTACTAAAAAGAAAAAAAAAGAAGTTTCCTCTAACAGCTATGATCACATGAAACTTCAATATTCGAGTTGGCGGAGTTAGATCCTTGTCATTTTAAGGGAACGCATGGGTACTTGAGGTCGACTCCACGTTGTCGAATTGGTGTACGGTTGCTGTCTGGGTAACTTCGCACGCTATTTCTAACTCACTCACTCACTAATATAGCAGTCTTATGCTAAATCGGGATACAAACCCTCCACAGCCACGGCCCATGTAATTTCCTCTATGGCAGAAAATGACTTAACAGGCACGTCAGTCTTGTATTTCTTGAGAATCCAGCGTTCCCACAACGGCGTCTGGTAGGGAGATTACCGAAGAATCAGACTATTGGTAATTTCTACTTTTTTCGATAGTGGTTATGTTCAGGGTACGTTGGAGTAACCACCTGAACATATCGGTGTAAAAAAAAGTGTAACTAGATAGACACGGAACTTTTGCCTACACAGTCATGAGCTGAACAGCCCTAAAAAAGAGAACTAAATCCCTCCTCCTCCTCCTCCCCCTCCCAGCACGCCAGTGCAAAAACAAAACAAAACAACGTTGGCGCATGATCCTGACTTAAGGCCTGTTGACACTGGTAGGTTTTAAGAATAGAAAAAAGGAATGGGGGACTGTGGGGGAAGAACTCTCCTGGCTTTCCGTCTTTTGTTTTCCGATTTCCCCCTTCGACTCGCTGTTTGTGTACACTTTCTGAATGAGAAGCGATGTGCATCGTTAGCTTTGGTCATGTTCTTGTTGGTTTCTTCTAGAAAAAAAAATATGCATAATTATAATTATAAAAACCGAATTACAGTTGTTCTTCACCCGTCCCTCGATATACCCCAGGGCTTGCTCATTGTTTGGCACCAGTTACTGACCAAATCGTGAAAAGGTATATTTATTATGCTTCAAAAATTTCTAAGGGTTACAATAATTATAACCGATATTGAAATCATAACACGACCAATGGTAATTACCGATGGGAAGGCGGCTGTGTTTTTTTTTTTTCTTTAAAATATATTTTTTCCACTCATTTCGTCCTCACTTGGTGTCCCTTTTCAGCTTTTATTTGACAGCATTTCACGAGCGTTCAGTTTGGTGCATTTTTCCCCGAAGGAAAAGTGTAGTAGTACCCATTAATGGGAGTTCAACTTACTTGTTTCCAGGGGCTCAAAAGGAGTGAGAAGCCTTTGAGACTGTCCAAGTTCAGAGTTCATTTGAGTATACAGCCTTCATCATTTCACAGGGAAGCCGATACTAATGATGGGAGACCCCTTTCAAGTCTCACCCACAGATCTTTATAGAACTCTGTGGTCTGACCATAACTCACAGGACGGAGTGCGTTCGGTGCGTACGCACTTCAACTGGTCTTGTCCACAGCATCGTTCCGCTATTTTGAAAGAAAATGGCGTTGAAAAAAAAATTCTCTTTGCCTCAATAGCGGCGAGGAGCAGAGCAGAATGTATGCTGTGGACAAGTATACAGAGTCGAAGAATTTTTTTACGTCATTGTCCTTTAAAAAAACAGAGCGGAGCGGATGCTGTGGACAAGAGCAGTAACTCATCATTGTAACTGGTAGCACACATTAGTTACATCCTTGCAACGTTTTCCTCTTTGTTCTGTTACTGGAAATCTTTCACGTTCGCTGGGCTCACAATCTGTCACTCGGTGACTTTTCGTACGAATTAGTATTTTAGTAGGAAACGGAGGCCCAAAACAAAATCTGCATCTGCAAACAACAACAACAACAACAACAACAACAACAACAACAACAACAACAACAACAACAACAACAACAACAACAACAACAGACAACAATAACTACAACCGACCGTGCCACCAAAATTGTAGCTCGTCATCCTATTTCCCACCTGAAGGGAAAATGTTTTTGTTTTTTGAAATTACTTTCTTTCGCGCGCACGTTCTATAAAGTACTTTGAAACACTGTAAACGTTTCATCAATTTACGTTAAATAGAAGTGGTCGACTATACGGAATTAAAAGGTTTCCCTTGTAATACGTACTGCAAATAAAAACTGATTTGATTGCCATTTGGTGAAAAGGCTTTTTTTTGTTTTTTTTTCCTATCGGTTGGCCTGAATAGCGGAACATCATTAGCGTTGATTCCAGAAAAAGTGAGAACATCATCACATTCAAAAATAGGCTCAAAACTGAATCGTCTAGGACTGCTTTCTTTGAAACTGAATGACGGCCCTTTTGGTCTCACAGGTTGAAGGACGAGAGTAGATTAGATCTAAGTTTTGTTACCGCCTGTGGAGCATAAGAAATTGATCCTAAATTAATCCAATTTCTAATGTTAGATCAGCGCCTTAGGACATCACTTCTTGTGGATTTGGTCGCTATACTTACTACTTCGGCAAAAACATAATCTATTTCCGAGTCGATTTCAGAACATTGCCTGATAGTCAAGCATGGAAGATATCCCACTGGTTATATTGTTTATATTTTCTGATAATTTGAGAAGTCAAAAACTATGCGATTGGAGAATTTTGCTTTGTTTTGAGCCAACAATAAATGTTAACAGATTATCTTCATTTCGCAAAAGAAAGGTTGAGGCAATTTTGATGTGCAAGAGAAATTTGATGTGGCTCTACCACTATGATACTCAGAGCAATAAATACTCAGTTGATCTGGGAAAATTTGATGCTCGAACACGGAATATTTAGACTGCTCGGGACATTATGTTCCGACCTTTCGTCGTGATGTTGGAACTTTTAATTTTATACGAAGCTGAAGCAGTTCCCCTATTCTCCATCAAATCACAGTATTCAACATGATCATGGGTAGAAAGATAGACAGCTTTATTTGCTAAAAGCAGACAGACAGATAGACAGACAGACAGATAGATAGATATAGATAGATAGATAGGTAGGTAGATAGATAGATAGATAGATAGATAGATAGATAGATAGATAGATAGATAGATAGATAGATAGATAGATAGATAGTCAAACACACAGACAGATAGATAGATAGATAGATAGGTAGACAGATAGATAGATAGATAGATAGATAGATAGATAGATAGATAGATAGATAGATAGATAGATAGATAGATAGATAGATAGATAGATAGATAGATAGTCAAACACACAGATAGATAGATAGATAGATAGATAGATAGATAAGTAGATAGATAGATAGATAAGTAGATAGATAGATAGATAGATAGATAGATAGATAGATAGATAGATAGATAGATAGATAGATAGATAGATAGATAGATAGATAGATAGATAGATAGATAGATAGTCAAACACACAGATAGATAGATAGATAGATAGATAGTCAAACACACAGACAGATAGATAGATAGATAGATAGATAAGTAGATAGATAGATAGATAGATAGATAGATAGATAGATAGATAGATAGATAGATAGATAGATAGATAGATATATAGATAGATAGATAGATAGATAGATAGATAGATAGATAGATAGATAGATAGATAGATAGATAGATAGATAGATAGATAGACAGGTAGACAGATAAGAAGCTGGGACTCAGAGAGATAGAGAAAGTCTGCAGTGAAGAAAACGCGTGAATATTCCATGGTTTACAACATTTTCAGACAGAGAAAACATTGGGACTTACATATCTGTCTTACACTGATCGACTTCAAAAAAGCAGTTACTAGGGACGCGCACCGGAATCATAGTGATTTGTTAAAAATCAAACCAGAAAAAAGAAACAACACAAAGAGGAAAAAACTAGAGAGAGGTAAGTAGACTAAACGAAAAATAAGGATTTTTTTTTTTAAGGGGGGGGGGGGCGGTCTGCTCCTGATAGCCATGTTTCAATTTTTATAATGGTACGGAAGACTGAGCCCGTTTTTCACCTGTGATCCAACGCATTGCGTAATAAGCCGCCGACCCCTGTTGGAAAACTTAGCCGGTTTTTTGAAATATCGACTAGATCTATGTTGTTTTCGAACTTTAGATCGATTAGCTTGATGTACCAACCCTAAAGTTACTGGACTGTATAAACATGATAGATCTTTGGATAGACTGTTGGATATTGTTACAAAGACTTTGCAGTGAACATAATTTTCAGTTCAAACCACAATATTACCATGTGGATTTAGAGGATGCCGTGCTTTGTTACAAAAGTTCAATTACCATAATATTATTTTATTAACGCAGTTTTATAACAAGTAACATAGTTATATTTCAGCTTGCAATTGAGCTTGTGTTGTTTTTTTTTTTAAATCACTGTGTCATCTTTTAGTTTCTGATTTTTATTTATTTATATATTTATTAATTTCCAGATGATGGGAAAGTAAAATCTGGATCACCCTATGTAACCACAATAATTGTGGTTAAGATAAAGCATACATTTCGAGTAAAACATGGCGTTTTCTTTCTCTTCTTAAGTAAAATTCAGTTCTTGCCAAGGTAAGGTGCTGCAGTCGGGATCGGTAATAATACTTGCTTTGCACGTTAGAAACATTAAGTTTAATCGATATGCAAAAAACCGGCTCAGTCTTCCAACAGCTTTTACGAGCTACTTTTTGAAATTTTGAACAATAGGATTAAAAATCCGGCTCAGTTTTCTGGTACCCTTTTTTATAACCACCCTGTTTCTGTCTGTCTGCCATTCTCTTTGTCTGTCTGTCTCTCTGCGTATCTCTGCCTTCTCGTCTGTCTTTTATTGTAAAAGACTACCCAGTCAGCCTTTCTATTTTCCCCACCTGGACGGTACATTTACTCCCACCATATCCATTTTATCTTCCCATTTTGATTTCACAAAGCTTCTCTCCTTTTCATTTTAAATGACTTTCTATGCCCCAAAGCATTATTTCCCGCTGTCGTTTAAATCTCATTTTATAAACTACCCTCTATGACTCACGTATTCATTTCAAGTATTTTTTAAAAATTTTATAAATAGCTTTTTCCTCTTTTTTAATTTACTTTCTAATTTCCAGAAACATCTCACACATTCGTTCCAATTATGTTGTAAGAGATCGAAGTTTTGTACAATTCTCCTCGCTTCCTGGTTCCACCTAGAACAATCCATCTCCATCTGTCTAGTCAAGTAGCCCGAGGGCTATCTGATTACTGCTCAACCACCCACGAGCAATCAAATCAATTGATTCCACCTGTCCACTGGGCCCGGAGGTTTGAGACATAGAATTAACCAATACATCACGGAATGTTCACAGTCTGTTATTTGCTGTAATTTATGGCGCATTGTGATTTTGTTGATATTGTTTTCTCAGATCTAGGGAGGTATCACACTGAGCCGGTCAGACACGGTCAGATGTTGCCAAGCATTAAATTTTACCCCCATGAAAGTGTAGGCTACAAATGTACAATTAGGCCGGACATTTATTAACGTCAGAGCTACGTCATCAAGTAAGATCGATCCCCATTCATCACTGGCACGTTCGTTGGTGATTTTATCATATTTTTTCTTCTTGTGCTTGAGGAACCTTTATATAATTCTAACTGTAGGCAACTAAATTCTATGCTAATTAAGGAATGATTTTATGATATTGCAGTGTATTCATCCTGCTATTTTTGATTGAAAGATTGTCGAAAATGAAGTCCACTAGATGCAGAGCGAAGCCTAATAAATCTACAGACTGAAGTCAAGACCTGTAAAGTGCTGGCTGGGTCAGGGTGCTTGTAATCTATTATGTCATTATTTCAAAATGGTTCCATTTCTAAATCTTTTCAAATGGTCTGGAAAAAGGAGTGGGTGAAGCTTGGGCGGAACCTCTTGAATTATTGTTATTTGATGTAACTGTGTTCAAATAGAGGAAGGAGTGGCAAGGGTCTTTTATTACATTTAAACACAATTAAACAATGCATTGCTTAAAATGTCATTCGCCCCATTCATCCTAATAATGTAATCTTGCATTTTTACAAGGCCCCTAACTCAATACACTCATGTATAGATCCAGTCTTGAATGCTTCAGAACAATAAATTAAACAAACCAGGAAGGGCCAAAGAGAAAAACATGTTGGTCACAAATCCGAGTGTCACGAGCGAGTGAGCGAGGATCAATAGTTACGAGAAGAGAGTTAACCCACGGGCCACGGGGTAAGGGAAAGCGTGCATGTTGTGATTGGTGGGGGTCTGAATGAGGGGAGAGCGCTGTATTACTATCACTGCACACTAAGACGTCCTAGAGAGCGGACGCAGGAGAAAGCCCCAGAGGGCGAACATAAGGAGAGCAGTCGGAAGACTTGGGAGTAGTGTTTTTTCCAGTGATGACTGGTAGGTGGAACGATGATTGATAATTATGATTGATGTATTATATTCGTCTATTACCATGATGTAAATAAGTATATGTGAGGAATGTGGAAGTCCTTGATACTGTATATAGCAATGTGCGCCATGAGCGATAGATGTAAGTTGAGTTCATGGATTTGTAGCGAGAGTGAGTATTGTGTACTACGGTGGAGGTGTGTTACCGTAAGATGTTTGGTGAGTGAAATGTGAACTATTGTGTATACGCTTCAGGAGTTGTAAGGAGGGGTGAAGTGAATAGAAGTGGTATGGTATTATACCAATGTAATGTTATTCTTGTAGGTGCCGGGGTCGGCCGCCTACGGTGAGCACAGGGGATAGGCCAGCATAGGGCCGGAGGCCACACATAGGCCAGGAAGGAAGCTGTCGGTGCAGGACAGTAGAGGCACATGAGTCGTGGCAGTCTGGCCACCGACAGGGACGTATATGTGATCGTGAATGTGCTATTGAAATGCTAATGTGCTATTGCCATGTTGATGTGCTATTGAAATGCTAATGTGCTATTGCCATGTTGATGTGCTATTGAAATGCTAATGTGCTATTGCCATGTTGATGTGCTATGGAAATGCTAATGTGCTATTGCCATGTTGATGTGCTATTGGAATGCTAATGTGTTATGGCAATAGGAAGGGGCTATTGAGAGACTGCGGTGCCAGTGAAATATTAATGTGCTATTAAGACCCTGGGAG
The DNA here is from genome assembly GCA_963931925.1 of Onchidella celtica. Taxonomy (NCBI): domain Eukaryota; kingdom Metazoa; phylum Mollusca; class Gastropoda; order Systellommatophora; family Onchidiidae; genus Onchidella; species Onchidella celtica. The sequence continues at coordinate 31,648,101 of OZ007577.1, forward strand.
GAGAGGCTGGGGCCGAAGTGTCTTTAGAAAGTAACTACCGGTGTCACGAGTGGAGTGAGCGATAGTTAATAATTACGGGGGGAAAGGAGGAGATTAAAATTAACGCACGTAGACAAGTAAGGGAAAGCGTGCATGTTATGAGTGGTGGGGGTCTGAATGAGGCGAGAGCGCTGTATTACTATCACCACTGCAAGTTAGAACGTCCTAAAGAGCGGACGCAAGAGAAAGCCCAGTGGGCGAACATAAGGGGAGCAGTCGGAAGACTAGTGAGAGACTTTTTTCCAGTGATGACTGGTAGGTGAAACGATGATTGATAATTATGATTGATGTATTATATTCGTCTATTACCATGATGTAAATAAGTATATGTGAGGAATGTGGAAGTCCTTGATATTGGATATAGCAATGTGCGCCATGAGCGATAGATGAAAGTTGAGTTCATGGATTTGTAGCACGAGTGAGTATGGTGTACTACGATGGAGGTGTGTTACCGTATGATGTTTGGTGAGTGAAATGTGAACTATTGTGTGTACGCTTCATGGGTTGTAAGGAGAGGTGGAGTGAATAGAAATGGTATGGTATTATACCAATGTAATGTTATTCTTGTAGGTGTCGGGGACGGGCCGAAGAGCCACCTCGGTGAGCACAGGGGATAGGCCAGCATAGGGCCGGGGGCCACACATAGGCCAAGAGTGAGGCTGTCGGTGCAGGACAGTAGAGGCACATAAAATCGTGGCAGTCTGGCCACGGACAGGGACGTAGATATGAGCGTGAATGTGCTAATTGAAATGATAATGTACTATTGCCATGTTGATGGGCTATTGAAATGATAATGTACTATTGCCACGTTGATGGGCTATTGAAATGATAATGTACTATTGCCACGTTGATGGGCTATTGAAATGATAATGTACTATTGCCATGTTGATGGGCTATTGAAATGATAATGTGCTATTGCCCTGCTGAGGTGCTAGGGGAATGCTAAGGTGTTATGGCAATAGGAAGGTGATATTGAGAGACTGCGGTGCCAGTGAATTATTAATGTGCTATTAAGACCCTGAGGGGAGAGGCTGAGGCCGAAGTGTCTTTAGGAAATAACTACCGGGTTGTGGATCCGAGGAAGAGTGCATGTGGGAATAAGGCCGTTGTACGGCAGTTAAATTCAATAATATAATGTATGTAATTGCGCTATTATCTGTATAATTATGTTTAATAAATGTGTGAGTCTGATGGGTTGTTCTGTTAAGTGTTAAACTTGTTCGTTCGTGATTGTTGCCCTGTCATAACTTATTACATCTCCCAGTCTGGGATTTGTGACACTGGGGGCTCGTCCGTTGTGACACTGGGGGCTCGTCCATTTTCGTAATATTTAGTTAGTAGGTATTTGTCAGTGGGCATTTGTTACTTTAGTTTTTGTCCACGTAGTACTTATCTTGTGGTAGGAATTTGTGCTGTTTTTGTTCGTGGGATGAATGGAAATTTCATGATGGTATGATTTATGTGTATTTATGAATATGTATTAATGCATGTATTACTATGAATATGTACTAATGTGTGATTGAATTTTCACAGAGAGAGTGTGTGTGCCAGCCTGAGGAGACAAGCAGCCAGAGCTCCGCGTAAAGGAAGAACTTGAAATCAAAGTGAAAGTTAAGTAAAATTCAAAATTTTTGTGCCCTGGATTGAGGGCTGTCTGTTCACCTGTCTTTTTCCGCTGTTTTTCTGTTTTTGTTGTAATTGATTATATGGGCGGTGGCGCGGGTTTGCTGTGTTGAACTTAGTTTATCCTTTTAAAAAAAAGGTGTGGGAAATTTGGAACTTCGTTCATCACAGTGAACAGTTCTGTAGGGACCTGTATTTTTGTTTAGATTGTGCTGTTCCATCTTCCTTGTTGTTTTAGGAAGACGTTTCTCTTGTCCCTCTCTTACCTATCTGTAGATACGTTCTTTTTTTTCAGACTCTGTTCTTGTTCGTACCTTGTAGTGTAATCGGCGTAGTTAGGTTGCATTTTTTTCTCCATTATATTTTCTTTTTTAGGTCTTTGTCCTAGTCTGGTTCGTTGTCCTTGACGTCCTTGTGGTCCTTCTTCTGAAGTTCTTCATTTTTGTCTTTTCTTTTCTATTTTTATTATTAATAGTGCTGTACATTTAATGAATATAGAATTAGTTAGGAAGTAGGTTATAAAATGTTCAGTAGGTAAATTTCTGAATTGTATTTGAGACAATTGGGTGTTGTTATATCTGGTGTGATCTCAGGTCTCTGGTCGTGTCGTTAGTGACCATACCGACAGGTTGGTCTTTTTCATAATACATACCATAACCATAAATCTGTGAAATGGCGGATCTCCGTGAGCTCATGAAGGTAGGTACGGAACTTGGCCTTGAGGGAGAGGAGCTGCGCGGCTGGATTAAAGAGCAGCAGGCGGAATTGAGCGATGAGCGTGCTAAGGATAGGGAGAATAAACAATTATGGTCCACGTACCTGGCTTCCTTGTTGCAGGGGCGAGCGTTAACCTACTTTAAAGAGCTACAGCGCGAAGACGTATATGATTACGATAAGCTGAAGTCTTTGCTGCTTCGCCGATTTGCGCGTACGGAGGAATATTTCCGGGAGCAGTTTAGGCGAGCACGTGCGGATACCAGGGAGGACTTTGCTGCCTTCGTCGCGAGATTAACAGAATATTTCGCGAACTGTGTGGTATAATGTCTAAGACGTTATATTAACATTAGACATGGACAGGCTTGCAATAACTGATTCAGGAGGCAGCCATAGCAGATTTTGTAGTCCTTTCTTTATTTATAGAAACTCCCGTTGTGGTAACCATAACAATAATAACATGCCAGGTAAGCGAGTATGCCAGAGTGGCTTTGGCAAGTTGAATGGACATTACACCCCTCTCCAACTTAGATAAATAATTTCAATTAAATTTTAAAATAGGGAAGGGTTCATATTTATCCATCCAACCCGTCCTGTCATCTAGGCTTGAGACATCATGGAGATAATTCTTAAATGCTAGGACGATGGTAAGAATCCTCAGTATAATAATCGTTCCTAAGTGGTGTATCTGGCGGGCAGTTTAACAATACGACCGCTTCTAGTTACAGTGTTGGGGTGATTTATCTGTGTTTTTAAACGAGGAGATGGTGGAGAGGATGGGACCTCGTCCACATCTAGTGAACCTGGTTGCTCGACCTGCAACCCCGTTGGATAGAGAGGTTGGGTTGGCTTTTGCAGATCGTGTGACCGTGATGGTTGGTCTTCTTCAGGTTTTCCAGGGAGACTATCAATGTCATCTTCCCGCATGTCATGTACCAAAGGTTCTGGTTCTTGAACTGAGACAGTTTTGAAGAACGAGGAGTTTCTGGTAACTGAATGTTGATTATTAGCTGCTGTCACCATGCTCCCCTTTATATCTTTGATAATGTAGGGTGCTGGATTGTAGGGAGGTGAGAGCTTGTTTTGTCTCGGCTGACGTACCAGTACAGCATCTCCTAGGTGTGGTTTATGTTGCTGAGTGTTTCGCTTGGTGTCAGCGTATCCTTTCTGTCGCATCTTCGCCGACAAATCGTTGTCCGCGATGTTCTCAGTCAGTTTCGTCTGGTCGGTAATGACCTCAGGTAGAGTAGTTCTCATCTTTCTGCCTGTGAGTGCTTCATGAGGTGAGACTTTGGTGGAGCTGTGCGGAGTGGCTCGGTACTGGCGGAGGAAGTTTGGTAGTTCCTGTTTCCAGTTAGACCCCTCTGCTTCACAGGTATGAACGAATTTGTTCAAAGATCTAACAAATCGTTCTGCCTCTCCATTTGCTTCTGGCCACAAAGGCGAAACCTTGCGATGGTGGAAGCCCAGCTTCCTAGCAAAAGATGAAAAGTCTTCTCCATTAAATGGAGCACCGTTGTCTGACTTCAAGACACTGGGAGTTCCGAATCTTGCGAATATCTGGTTAAGTTTCGGTGTCACCACACGTGCTGATGTTGAACTGATGATTTCCACCTCAGGAAAACGGCTGTAGTCATCAATGACGATGAGGAGATATTCTCCCGTAGGGAATGGGCCTGCAAAGTCAATGGATAACTCGTCCCATGGACGCTTGGGTAGTGGTGTCATCTGAAGTGGGTCACGTTGTTTGGGTCCTCAACCATCTTGTCAATGCGCGGGAACCAGACCTTCTCACGAATGAGTTGTTTCGTTTTTACAACCCCTTGATGAGATGCATGTGCTAGCTTGATGACTTGCTTCTGTAAACTTGCTGGGACGACAACTCGGCTCTGCCTAAGGACAACTCCATCATGGACCGAGAGTTCATCCTTCAACTGCTTGAAGGGCGCCACAGATTTGGCGTTCCATTTTCCAGACATGATGGCGGTCATGACGTTTTGTAGCTGTTCATCATGGCTTGTAGCTTCTTTGACCTCGTTGAGTGTGAGGGCATGAGGAATCGATGCGTTTGTCACGTAACGAATGAAGTTCTCCCCGTCGTTGTCTCTGCTTGGTTTCGTGGATGGGTGACGAGAGAGGTAATCTGCTGGGTTAGCCTCATCTCGGCCTGGGCTGTACTTAAGGGTGAACTCATACGGCATGAGGCGTAATCTCCAGCGATCCATCCGTGCTGAACATGGTTTGCTGCTGCGGATGATGCCCAAAAGAGGCTTGTGGTCTGTGGTGACGGTGAAAGTAGAACCATACAGGTAGATGTGGAACTTCTCAACGCCGTATACCACAGCCAGCATCTCTCCCTCTGTTTGGCTGTAGCGACTCTCAACATCTGTTAAAGCAAGGCTGGCATAGCAAATGACTCTGCCCTGTTGAGTCAACATGGCACCAAGACCGCACGGAGATGCGTCGACTATGATCTCCGTGTGTTTCTGGGGGTCAAAATATGCCATTACTCCGACCTTGGTGAGTGCTTCCTTCAGAGTGTTGAAGGCTTCTTCTTGAGCTTTTCCCCATGTCCACGCCTGTGACTTCCTGGTGAGTCTCCTGAGGGGTTCAGTGATGGTAGCATACCCGTCTATGTACCTCGACACAAACTGGGTCATACCAAGAAACGATCGTAGCTCTGACATTGAAGCTGGAGGCGCTGCGTTGGTGACAGCTTTGACCTTTTGAGGCTCTGGTGACATGCCGTCTTGTCCAAATATGTGCCCCAAGAACGATAGTTGATGGACACCAAACAAACATTTTTCTTTGTTCAGCTTTGCCCCTCTTTGTCGGAGCCGGGCGAGTGTTTCTCTGAGGCTTTCATCGTGTTCTGCTTTGTTCTTGCCATGGACAATTATATCGTCTATGAAGTGTGTGACGCCTGGGATGTCATGAAGAATGCCACTGAGAGCTTGTTGGAACATTTCTGGAGCAGCGTTCACTCCAAACATGAGTCTCTTGAAGCGTCTTAGTCCGACATGGGTGGAAAAAGTTGTGATGAACCTGCTTTCCTTGTCCAGCTCTAATTGGTGAAAAGCTTGTTTCAAGTCAATGCGGCTGAAGACGGTTGATCCGTTTAGATCATTTATCATGTCCTCAATCGTTGGCATGGGATGTCGCTTTCGCTTGATTGCCTGGTTAGCTTCTCGCATGTCAATGCAAAGTCTAACTCCGCCAGACTTTTTGGGAACAACGACGATGGGACTAACCCATGGTGTGGGTCCATCAACAGCTTCGATGATGTCCTCTCGTTCAAGACGGTGAAGTTCCTTTTCAACGTCCCTCCGCACATGATATGGGGTTCTGCGGTATGTCTGAGCTTTTGGGGGCACTTGGTTGTCAATGTGCAGCTTGACATTGATGCCTTTGATCTTTCCAAATCCTTCCTTCGTACAGGTACTCTGGTATATGAAGGTTGAGGGCAAACGAAATTATGCCAAGATCCTCAGACGTTGCGCCAGAGAGAAGGTTTCGACATGATCGGTCCAAAGTTTCAACCACGTAAAACTTTGCATCTGTTCGTCGCTGTTTCTGCTTGTGAAATACCTTGGAGGTAAAGAAACCCATCACAGGAAGCCTGTCTGTAGTGTTGTACCCATAAATGGGTGTAGAGCTGGGCTCGAGGGTTGGCTTTGGTCTCAGTTTCTCGTATGTTTTCTTTGTGAGGACATTCACTGACGCTCCTGTGTCCACGATGACATCAATATCCTGGTCGTACAGCGATACTACTGTCCGGGGTAGTTTTTTTGATGTTTTTATGGTGAACACACCGTCGCTGTCGCTGTCATTTGCCACGTGATTTACTGGTGCGTAAACTTTCTTTGAGGAACGGCATACCTTAGCAAAATGGTTTGTTTTGTTGCATGCAATGCACGTCTTACCTTTGGCAGGGCATGGTTTGGATGGTGGGTGTGGGAATATTCCTCAACAATTTCTGCATCTCTGGTGTTTAGCAGCAGGTGCTTTGTTAATGTTGTTGTAGTTGAATTTCCATTTCTCCTTGGGCGGCCCTCTCTTTGTGTGTGCACCTTTCCCACCCACAGCACACGCTGAGTCAGCTGCAGACTCAATTTGTCGTGTCTGTTGTTCTGTTAACTCATCGTTTCTTGCTTCTGCAATCAGCTCATTGAGTGTTAGCCGATCGCGCAGGGTTTTTTTTCGCAGTTTCGATGAGATGATGCCTTCGATGAGCTGCGCTAAAATCTCTCTGTCCACATCTGTGAAGGAACAGAGTGCTGCCTGGGTTCTCAGCCTGACATGAAACTGGTCTACGTTTTCTGAAGGCAGTTGTTTCATTTTCCTCAGTTTGAATGCTTCAAACGTGGTGTTGACTCTTGGTGTGAAGTATGTTTCCAGCTCCTTTTTCAACGAAGTGTATGACTCTTTGCATTCTGGCGTGAAGGTTTCTACTAGGTCAAATACCTCATCACCGCCATAGTGCATCAAAAGGGCTTGTTTACGCTCTTCGGATGAAATGTCCATAGCTACGATTAGGTTCTCAAATTTGGAGAGCCACTTCTTCCACCGGGTTCCAGCTGATAGTTCATCTTCCCTAACTTTAAAAGGAGGGAAATGCGGCAGTGCATTATCCATACTTTGTTTTTAGTCTGAGGACAGATGTCACTGTAGATCTATGGATACCTTCTTCTTTTGTTGACCTAAAAACGTAGGCGTAGGAAAGGCTGTCCGTAGTCGTTTTAACCACGTATAGAGGCCTACCCAGCGCTTTGTGGATAGCTCGACACACTCGTCACTAGATCTACATCTAGTTCAATTACGGTACTTTAAACAGCTAGAAACGTTGAAAGAAAGATTCTACCACTTTATATTGTGAGATTCGGGTATCCTCGTCGCCAATATAATGTCTAAGACGTTATATTAACATTAGACATGGACAGGCTTGCAATAACGGATTCAGGAGGCAGCCATAGCAGATTTTGTAGTGCTTTCTTTATTTATAGAAACTCCCGTTGTGGTAACCATAACAATAATAACATGCCAGGTAAGCGAGTATGCCAGAGTGGCTTTGGCAAGTTGAATGGACATTACAGGTGGACTTGGCGCATGTGGGCGCGGATTTTGCTAAATTGAAAGACCTAATGATCCGTGACCAGCTGTACGCGTCGTGCCATAAAGATCTGGTGGCTTTCCTGAAAGAAAACGAACCCGCGACGGTGCAGGAGGCGTCTAAGTTGGCGGAAGCATACCGTACGGCACATCCGTCCAAACCAGTCGAGAGGGCGTACGTGCAGGATGCTGGTTACGTCGCCGTGGTTGAGGGGTCGCCGACAGGACATAAAGACAGGTCGCGTCAGCGTGGTGCCTATAATGGGCAAGCCCAGGGGCAACGTAGGGGGTATCACCAATCACCTGCATATGGATCCGGTAAGTTTGACCGAGCAGGAGGGCTAGGTCGCGGTAATGGCCGAGGGCGATTTGTGACCTTTGCCGATGACCGACGGCATAGGGACTTTAGTTCCGGTCGCGATGGGTCACGGGGACCCAGGTCTAGCGGAGCACAGGGAGCGGAATGTTGGACTTGCGGACGCGTGGGGCATTTTTCACGCGATTGTAGGGCCGCGAAATGTTGGAACTGCGGAAGAGCAGATCACATCAGCGTGAATTGTCCTGCAGGTAGGATAGCGGCGAACGTGGATGACAATCGCAGTGGCTCCAGTCCATGTTCCCCTAATAAATTTCATCATGCGGCCGAGTGTGTTACATCGGACAACGGAGGCGGACAGTATTCTAAGTGTCCCAGTTGTGAGAAGTTATTATCTTCCGGTGTTTTACCTTGTGGGAGGAAGATCCCCGTTATAAATTCATGTCATACAGGAGGTGGTCTTAGGGTTTATCCGGGGTTTGTTGGGGACGAACCGGTCTCGGTTTTACGAGATACAGGATCTACCGTTGTGGGAGTGCATGGGGACTGCATTCGGGATTCACAGCTTACAGGTGAGACTGTCCCGTGCATCCAATTTTCAGGGGCCATTGAGAAATTACCCATGGCAAGAATAGTGATAGATACACCTTTCCTTACCGGGTAAGTCGAAGCAGTCGTTGGTTGTTTTCCAGGCGCCCAGCTCATCATTGGTAATGTATCTCGGGTAGGTTCCCCTTCCGAGGAGAATGTGCAGGCATGGTCGCAATCAAAAGGTATTGACTTTTGTGCCGCAGTCGAGACACGTCGACAGGTACGTGATAGGAGTAAGATTAGACCTTTGACAACGCCAGCGGTCAACCTGGATATCACACCAGGGCGCTTGGCGACATTACAAAAGGAGGACCCATCATTGAGTCCATGTTTTGAGGAGGCGCGAACGGAGAAAACGAGGAAATATAAGAACGGGTCGTCGTCCTTTGTTATTCAGGCGGGCATTCTGTTCCGTAAGTATGTAACGGTGACTTCCATTTTAAAGCAGGTCGTTGTGCCAGCGTTGCTAATCGCAACAGTATTGCATTTGGCACATGATGTCCCATTAGCGGGTCATATGGGAATAGCTAGAACCAAAGAAAGCGTTCTTAAAAATTTTTACTGGCCATCCATCCACAGGGATGTACAAGTGTATTGTAAGACATGCAGTGCGTGCCAAAAGACGACGCATAAGGGTCGTACACCCCAGGCTCCTCTTCAAAAGATCCCCACGGTTTCGGAACCGTTTAAAAAGGTTTCGATAGACCTTGTTGATTTAAGAGAAAGATTATCTTCAGCGCGCACTATAGCAGAAGAAGCTTCTAGTATCGCTTCGAAAAGAGCAAAAGACTATAAAGATAGAGGTTCCAAACTGAGAATTTTTAAGCCAGGAGACAAGGTCCTATTGTTGTTACCTACGGACCATAATAAGTTATTGATGACATGGAAAGGTCCTTATGTTATTGAGCGAGTTGTTTCAAAGGTAGATTACGCTATCCACATGGATGGATCGAGTAAGGTTTTCCATGTTAATATGCTACAGAGATTTTATGAGAGACCACAGTATCTGTGTGCACAGACAAAACCAGAGGAGACTGTCTTCTCTATTGCTTGTACCGGGGTCGTAGACCAGTTGGACTGTGACGTAAGCGACACCGAGGCGCAGGAAGAGTTACAAATTCAATTGCCGGAGTTAACTCCGACACAAGGTTACAGGGACGTAAAAGTTAACCCTGACCTTACGAGTTCAATGAGTAGGGAACTTAACACCCTTTTAGCGTCATTCCCGGATGTTATTACGGATTTGCCGGGTCGCACTACAGTGATCCAGCACCAAATAAAGTTGACTTCGGATAAGCCAGTATCTCTTAGACCTTATCCGCTGCCTTTTTCTTCGAGAGAGAGAGTTATAAAAGAAGTTGAGTCAATGTTGAAGTTAGATGTGATAGAACCATCAACATCGCCGTATTCATCACCCATCGCCCTCGTGAAAAAACTTGATGGATCGGTGCGGTTCTGTATTGATTTTCGAAGATTGAACACTATTACGGTAGGCGATAGGGAGCCTATTCCGTTTCAGGAGGAACTAATAGCTTCATTGGCCGGGTCCACGTGGTTTTCCAAGATAGATTTAACGAAAGGTTATTGGGAAATCCCTCTTACTGAGGAGTCTAAACAATACACGGCGTTCCAAACGCCCATTGGATTATTCCAATTTAAGGTCATGCCATTTGGGTTGGTAAACGCGCCAGCGACGTTTGCACGATTAATGAGACTGGTGTTGAAGGACATACCTAATGTCGTGTCATTTTTTGACTATATAGCATGTCATACGTCGACATGGTCTGATCATATTCAGACACTAACAGTAATTGTTAAACGATTACGTCATTTTGGGTTAACTGCTAAACCCGCAAAGATGGATTTGGCATGTCCAGAGATAGTATTCTTAGGACATATTGTGGGTAGAGGTGTTCAGAGACCTGAAATAACAAAAATTGATAAATTAGTAGGGTTGCAAATCCCTAAAACAAAGAAACAAGTCAGAAGCTTAGTGGGAATTTTAAATTATTACAGAAAGTTCATTCCAAATTTTTCCTCCTTGTCATCTTCTCTTACTTACTAAGAAGGGACAACCCGATAAGGTCCAGTGGACGTCTGAATGTCAGACAGCATTTGATAATTTGGTGACAGCATTATCATCGTCACCCATTCTGATATTACCCGATTTTCTATCTAATTTTATCCTCAGAACGGATGCGTCGGACTCTGGTGTCGGCGCTTGTCTTCTACAGGAGAAGAACGAATGGTTCCATCCTGTATGTTATGTCAGTAGGAAGTTATTGCAGAGAGAAAGAAAGTATTCTGTGATAGAGCGTGAGTGTCTTGCCATTGTGTGGTCCGTCCAGAAATTAGGACGCTATCTCATGGGACGAGAATTTTGTATCCAGACAGACCACAAGCCACTAACGTTTTTGTCGAAGAATCGTTCGTCCAGCCCACGCTTGTCTAGATGGGCATTGGCTTTGCAGCCGTATACCTTCGTTATTCAACCAATTCCAGGAACCAGCAATCATATCGCCGACTACCTTAGTCGAGCCTAGGGGAAGAGTTCAGGAGCTTATACATCGGAGGACAGGAACATTGACATCATCTGTGTGAATGAGTCGTCGACTTTAAAATATTGACATTATAAATATGATATGAAGAATGGTTGATAGGTTGATTGGTTTTTGATTCTGTATTAGGTATTGTGTTTAGTTAGCTATTGATGAGGTGATACATATATGCATAGTGCAGGGCATATTGATCCCATATTTTCCCCTGATTCCGGTATTTTATGTGCTAGGGGCATTGGTAGGTCATTTTTAATGTAGGTATTGCTCACGCTCACTCGTTGACAGTCATCTTGATGCGATTTGAAATTAATTGCATTAATTTTTTTGGGGTGGGGGATGATGTCACGAGTGGAGTGAGCGATAGTTAATAATTACGGGGGGAAAGGAGGAGAGTAAAATTAACGCACGTAGACAAGTAAGGGAAAGCGTGCATGTTATGAGTGGTGGGGGTCTGAATGAGGCGAGAGCGCTGTATTACTATCACTGCAAGTTAGAACGTCCTAAAGAGCGGACGCAAAGAAAGCCCAGTGGGCGAACATAAGGGGAGCAGTCGGAAGACTAGTGAGAGACTTTTTTCCAGTGATGACTGGTAGGTGAAACGATGATTGATAATTATGATTGATGTATTATATTCGTCTATTACCATGATGTAAATAAGTATATGTGAGGAATGTGGAAGTCCTTGATATTGGATATAGCAATGTGCGCCATGAGCGATAGATGAAAGTTGAGTTCATGGATTTGTAGCACGAGTGAGTATGGTGTACTACGATGGAGGTGTGTTACCGTAAGATGTTTGGTGAGTGAAATGTGAACTATTGTGTGTACGCTTCATGGGTTGTAAGGAGAGGTGGAGTGAATAGAAATGGTATGGTATTATACCAATGTAATGTTATTCTTGTAGGTGTCGGGGACGGGCCGAAGAGCCACCTCGGTGAGCACAGGGGATAGGCCAGCATAGGGCCGGGGGCCACACATAGGCCAAGAGTGAGGCTGTCGGTGCAGGACAGTAGAGGCACATAAAGTCGTGGCAGTCTGGCCACGGACAGGGACGTAGATATGAGCGTGAATGTGCTAATTGAAATGATAATGTACTATTGCCATGTTGATGGGCTATTGAAATGATAATGTACTATTGCCATGTTGATGGGCTATTGAAATGATAATGTGCTATTGCCCTGCTGAGGTGCTAGGGGAATGCTAAGGTGTTATGGCAATAGGAAGGTGATATTGAGAGACTGCGGTGCCAGTGAATTATTAATGTGCAATTAAGACCCTGAGGGGAGAGGCTGAGGCCGAAGTGTCTTTAGGAAGTAACTACCGGGTTGTGGATCCGAGGAAGAGTGCATGTGGGAATAAGGCCGTTGTACGGCAGTTAAATTCAATAATATAATGTATGTAATTGCGCTATTATCTGTATAATTATGTTTAATAAATGTGTGAGTCTGATGGGTTGTTCTGTTAAGTGTTAAACTTGTTCGTTCGTGATTGTTGTCCTGTCATAACTTATTACATCTCCCAGTCTGGGATTTGTGACAACCGGGTTGTGGACCCGAGGAAGTGTGCGTACGGGAGAAGGCCGTTGTACGGCAGTAACGTGAATAATATAATGAATGTAATTGCGCTATTATCTTTATGTTTATGTATAATAAATGTGTGAGTCTGATGGGTTGTTCTGTTAAGTGTTATACTTGTTCGTTCGTGATTGATGTCTTGTTATAATTATTACATCTCCCAGTCTGGGATTTGTGACACCGAGCATTAGAAACAAACAATGAAAACCTGTACAATAAATTCCAAAAGAAATGAAAACGGAATAATTCTTTTGGAATTTATTCTATAGGTAGAATGCGCATGACGTCACAGAGTTTTTGTTTTGTACTTCGGCCAAACAAGATGGCCGGTAGATCAGCTGATGAGTGTAACTTCGAGATGTGTCTAAGCAGTTAAAATGCCTGCTGGTTGCATTGTAGTTGACTGTTGTGACAGGGGTGGAAAGGATGTACCAAAACTGGTCCGATTCCCTACCATCCGTGTAAACAAGAGAAAGGAAGTGAAAGAATTGACCGAACGTCTCCCATGTGCGTATACACACGTGTCATTGTTTACAGTAGTGAACTCGCCGCCGATTGGTTCGCGACTCCTTAAGTAGGTCCGGACAGACAAGATGGTGGATATGCGCATTCTACCTATATTGTATTTTATTGTTTTTGTTGTTGTGCCAAGCGCCCCGCTTGTGGCTTAAACTTTTCCTCGACTTGTCACAAACCCCCGTTGCCACCCTGCACGTTTTTTTTTTTTACACTAAAAAGACTGCTTAACTTTGCTTTAGGGACATTCCACGGTAACTGACGGGATGGTCAGACAATACTTTTTAAGAAAAAAAAAATGCCACTAAATAAATAACCAACCATTTATTTCAAAATGGATTGATCAGTTCACCAAAAAAAAATGGTACAGAAATGAAAAAAAAAAAAGTGTTTTAAATAGTAAATATTAAGATGAATTCATTCAATTGCCTTTACTTTAGTTGGTAACTGATGGGACAGAAATAATATTATGTTCTTTACATAGCAAAATGAAACTGAAAAATTTGCGAAACCAAATCAACAGGATTAGTGAACAATGTTTTTCTACAGTTAAAAAAAAATGCATTTGAGCATACATCAAAAGCATAAATTATCAAGTTTTACTTTAAACCACACAGAGGCAATTAGTTTGAGTTGGCCTTAACTGATATGACATAATTTTGGTGCCAATGAAAGAAACCAACAGCTCGCTAATCTGGATTCAAATGCATTAAAAACATGAAAGAGTTGTGTTTTATCTTGTTAAAGGACACTCGTTTCCTGTTTCTTGTTCCAAATAAAGGCAATAAAGCTATTAAGTGATATAATACTCAAAATAGAAATTACATTAAGGATAAAAATCTAACAAAGCTAACAAAGAAAAGGACATATCTAATAACAAAAGTATAAAACTGTGAGCACATACGTTCTTGTTCCTTTCACAACATTGACTCCTCAGAACAAAGTATAATATGGTATTCCAAAGAGCGTGTCTAATAACCAATTAAATATGCATGATATCAGATACGCCCTTTTCCTATCATAGCAAGGACTGATCACAAGGAAACCTTAACTCCAAGCAAAAGAGCACATATTACTATTATATATATAATATATATATTTAAATTTACTAAACTTGTCAACAAATATGATCCTTTTCTGTCACAATATAACCTGCTCAGAAGAAAAGCTGTACTTGTATTCAAAAGTGCGCATCTGATTAGTAGCTAATTAAACGTGATCACTAGATACGCTCTTTTCCGTTCACATCACAGAGTCCCCAGAGAGGAATCTCTAATCGAATGCCAAGAGAGCCAGTAATTTGCCAGAAGGAAAGATTGAGGTCAATGACCACAATCAAACGTGTCCGGCACTGATTCTTGACATGTAGGGAGATTTTCTTTTCTCATCCAGAATTTGGCTTAAATCTCATTGGCTCTGGAGAGTGACAGAAATAGATTAAAGGTAGACAGAGAGAGATATTACAGAGAAAGATAGAAGGAGAGATTGCAGAGGGAGGAGAGAGAGAGAGAGAGAGAGAAAGAGAGAACGCGGAGAAAGACATAGGAGGGGAGATTAAGAGAGGTAGGGAGAGAAAGAGAGTGAGACACAAAGAGAAACAGAGAGAGAGAGAAAGAGACATACAGAGACAAAGAGAGAGAGAGAGAGAGACAGATAGAAAAAGAGAGAGAGAAAGAGTTAGAGGTGGACAAACAAGCACACACACACACACACACGTGTGTGCGCAGAGAGAGACACACACAGAGAGAGAGAGAGAGAGAGACAGATAGAAAAAGAGAGAGAGAAAGAGTTAGAGGTGGACAAACAAGCACACACACACACACAATCATGTGTGTGCGCAGAGAGAGAGAGACAGCGAGAGGGAGAGAGAGAGAGAGAGAGACAGAAAGAGCGAGAGAGGCCAGGTGGGGGATGAGTGAGGGAGGGGGGAATCACCTCAGTTTGCAAAGAGTTCAGTCACCACTTTTAGTTAAAGTTGAGTCCACATATTCATCAGTCGACTTCAACTGACATGTAAATCTCCAAGTAATTCACGTTTATACACTGTGATAATACTCTGCATTGCTATAATTTCGTTAATACGCGTACATTGTTTAAAGGAGCTCAAACTTCTGAAGTCAAATTTCTCCAAAGTGGGGTCAAGGGAAATACAACATTTGTAGACTGGAGTGGCAATACCATGATTATCTATTTGTACGAATCATCGTGATAAGGACAGCCTGCAATATGAAGTCAATGTTGCTTTAATATGACCATAAAATATTGCAGTGCAAAAATGGAAGGCCATTGCTTTGAAGATGCAGTGATATATCGTTGGATATTTGCCATATTGTTGTATACGCGTTTTTGCCTTTTCGAGAAAATGAGGACTGAAGTTTGACCGGCAAAAGGGCTGAAACGGGTAAACATTACATAACAAACACATATCTCGAAAAGTGTTTAACCGATGGGAGTGACACAGAAATAAAATTAGGAGTGAAAAAACCACTTTCATAACTTAACCACTGAATCGCATGCAACAATAGGGCAAATACCCCTCAGTATGAACATTTGAGAACCCACTGGCGAAACCAATACCCCTTGTGCTTTTGTCACCTGTTCACAAAAGAACATCTCTGTTCTGTTCAAGACACACCAGACGTCTCTCCAGAAGATCGAGTTGCTGCTCTGTGGTTCATAGATTGACATCTTGACAGGAGACGGACAGAACACCTTTTTTTCTGTTGTAATTCCCTTTCCTCCAGGGATGCTGTTAAAAGAAATTAGACCAGAGTTTTTATAACCCATTCACTTTTTATTTCTTTTTTTTTTTTCTCCCCCTCAAAATCTTCATTTGCTTATGTCCGAGGTTCCCAACCTTTTTCGTCCAGTTTTCGAATTTGCCAATTACAGGACACAGCAGCAAATCTGGGTCACACTTCCACCCTAACGGAATTCTGCTAGAGGAAGCCCGTCCACGCGTCATCTGCTAACCACTATATATATATACTAGCAACTTTCTGAAGGTAAATTTACCCCAGCCCTGTTTTGTTCAGTAATTTGAGTTTAGACTTCTAGTTCTACCAATTAAGCAGTCGACAAAAAGGGAAAATTAGACTACTACATTGGCAACACGGTAATTAAGAAGTATAGAATAAAGATCGTTAAGTCCAACAGGGTAGAAAGAAAGAAGAATATAAAAGGAATTTTCTCACAAAATATACCTACTTCAATTTTCCTGCTGCTGGTGTTATGGGGGCGTAGTCTACTTTCAAAGCCAAATAGAGAAAATACTGCGTTGTGTTTCGCTCTTCAGCGATAGCTTTCAATGTAACATACCATGGTCGCTTAGCAACAACCTTTTCGCCTCAATTTCAGCGTTTTTTTTTACTATTGAATTCAGCATATTTCGTTGGGTAAATTTACAAAAGGTTGAGAACCAGTGGCTGGTGTGGATGTTGTTAAAAGAAAATTAATTAGGCTATCCTTTTTATAACTTGTTTTCCAGTTTGTTGGGGTCAAGATCTTCCCTGGGTTGATGTACATCTGTAGCTGAGATAAATTGATGGTCAGTGATTGTTGTCGTGGTCTGCTTTCTGTCTGCCCGTAATCAATTTTCTCTTAGTGATTGTTTCGATGTAAACCTGTCTGTCTTTATCTTATTTCTGTCTGTCATTCTTTTAACTTCTCTTTCTCATACTTTTCTTCTGGTCTTACTCTCTCTCTCTATCTGTCCACCACAATTGCGACTTATAAAATAAAATAATTTTCGTTTCTTCAATTCTTCTTATTGACAATCGTCCTCTCCCCTTCTTTCTCTCTTTCTCTCTCCCTTTCTCTCCTCTTTCTCTCTCTCCTCTTTCTCTCTCTCCCCTTTCTCTCTCCCCCTCTCTCCTTGTTGTCCGTTCGGTCTCTCTCTCTCTCTACTATTTCTTTCTCTCTCTCTACTCTTTCTTCCTCTCTCTCTTTTCTTTCGTGCACTCTCTCCCACCCCCTCTGTCTCTCTCTCTCTCTGTCTCTCCCCCTCTTTCTTGCTTTCTCTCTCTGTTTTTCTCCCTGTCTTTCTCTCTCACCCATTCTCTAACTGTCTCTGTCTCTTTCTCCCATTCTTTCAAAAAATGTTGGCGCGTCAGCTGTACCAAGTATTATATTATCATAATATTATTCTCTATAATAATGAAGGCCAGGTAAGATCTGACAGACCTGGCCAACAGTGCTGATATCATTAGAAGGAAACCAGTCAATTAATACCCTCAGACATCCTGCCCAGTCACCCGTTTCCCCACCCCGATTCTACTGGAAACTACAATGATTGGCCCCACCCAAGGCTGAGTAAACAAATAGTTCCTTGCCCTAATTAGCCAAGCCATCTCCTTACTGTAAGGCTTCTGTTAGCTGTTTTCTTGATTGGGTCCAGTTGCAGACAGTGATGTCCTATTAATCAATCAATCAATCAATCGATCGATCGATCGATCGATCGATCGATCGATTGGTCTGTCTGTCTGTCTGTCTGTCTGTCTGTCTGTCTGTCTGTCTGTCTGTCAGTCAGTCAGTCAGTCAGTCAGTCAGTCAGTCAGTCAGTCAGTCTGTCTGTCTGTCTGTCTGTCTGTCTGTCTGTCTGTCTGTCTGTCTTGTCACAAATCCCAGACTGGGAGATGTAATGATTATAACAGGACAACAATCACGAACGAACAAGTATAACACTTAACAGAACAACCCATCAGACTCACACATTTATTATACATAAAGATAAAGATAGAAGTGCAATTACATACATTACATTATCGAATTCAACTATCATCCAACGGCCTTATTCCCACATGCACTCTTCTTCGGGTCCACAACCCGGTAGTTACTTTCTAAATACGCTTCGGCCTCAGCCTCTCCTCAATGTAGGTACTACTTGCGGCCTCTCTTATTGGCTCCTGCTCCTCCTAATCTCCGTATCTCAATCTCCCCTCAAGGTCTTAATAGCACATTAATATTCACTAGCACAGCAGTCTCTCAATAGCACATTCATATTGCAATAGCATATTAGCATTTCAATAGCACATTAATATCGTAATACAACGTCCCTGTCTGTGGCCAGACTGCCACGACTCAGGTGCTCCCGCTGTCCTGCGCGACAGCCTCACTCCTGCTGGCCTATGGGTAGCCTTCGGCCCAACCCCGGCATAAGTCCGCTCACCGCGGGTGGCTTCTCTGCCCGACCCCGGCACCTATAAGAATAACATTACATTGGTATAATACCATACCATTTCTATCCACTTCACCCCTCACTACGAACCATCAAGCGTACACACAATAGTCCACATTTCACTCACCACACATCTTACGGTAACACACCTCCACCGTATTACACAGTGTCAAGAACAGATTTAATTCATAAATGTTTCCACTGACTAAATTTTTGTGAGAGAGCAGTGAGTAATTTTTACAAACGTAATTATTGTGCGAGCCAGCATAACTTGGTCTCGTAAACAATTTGTTTTGAACAGTTTTTTTATATAATAGATAGACAGAAGATGTGGGGAAGGATAGACGGACAGCGTAGGTGTGCATGACTGAGCACTTTTTATATCTCGTGTTTTGAACTAGGTTTAGTAGAGAGGGAAGGGGTGAGTAGGAATTAAATGTTGTTGAGACGTCGGTTGACGTACAGAAAATCCGTGATCCAGAGTAAAAGCTCGGGGTTTTGAACATGTTAAGAATTTATTGCTATAAAATTACATTATATTGTATTGAGTGATTCGACCTTTGATGTCGACCCAAGGTCGTTGCGTAGGGTTGTTACTTAAAATAACTCAGTTCGGCAGCTGAGCTAGAAGTGGTTGCACCAATCACAATCCAGGAATTAGACGGTAAGCTGCAGATGCAGTCCAGTATTTAAGGCCATACAGAACTTAGTTCTGGGCCACATGTAGACAATCCATTTACGAGGTGGTCGGCGATAGTCCTCAGCCAGATGAGAGACATAGAGACGCAGTTGAGCAGTCCATTGTGAGGAGCCTGATTTAAAGCTCCAGAGCCTAAGCTACTTGGTTTGATATTGTTACGAATCTGGACTGGGTGATAGTGCCCTCCAGTGTTAGGGTTCTGGTACTAAAGTCCCCTCTAGCTGTTATGAAGAGGGTCTTCTCAATGATGGTATTATGACTGCATTTAAATCGAGAGGTATTTAATATTTAATCTTTCGTACCATGCCACACACTAAGAACAACCTGAATAAGTTTCATAAACAGACCTGCAGGGCCACAAATTTAATTACATTAATTACCCTAACAATTTTGTCTAGATCTATTACATAGTAAAGACAACATCAGCAGCATCAAATCTAAATTCAATAATATGTCACTAGAAGTCTTCTCTAGATTCCTATAATATTATGATAATTCTGACTCACTAACAATTTAAGTACTAATTATCTATCTCTCAGATATAGTCTACCTACTATATATCAATCAATATACTAACATGGGCTCTGGCGACGATGTCACCTCAGCTATTTGTGCCTACCGCTTATAATGAATCGAGCCCGTCAATATAAACTGACGTAGCTAAGTCTAGAGATCTACTCTAGGATGGGCTGGCAATTCCCAGCCTCATCCAGACAAATCAATCCCAATTCACAGATGTGTATGCTATACATTCATACTAGTTGCAAGTCAATATAAGTCTTTGTCTTGCATTCTTGGGCAGCATTCCTAGTATATGCGGCAATTCTGTCCTAGTGGATAACTTATGTTCAGCTCCTCGTTCATTGTTGAGTCATCAATGGACAAACACTTACGCTTGGTCCCTGGTGTTAGAAAACCAGGGAGCGATGGACAATAGCAGTGGACATATCTCATTCAAGCATATGGCTTCATCTCAAATGTCTATAGTGAACTAGACATGACATCGAACAGACTTAGGATTCTTCAGGCAGAATCGTGCCGACGCCTGCACAGATTGGAGTTTTCTGTATGGAGTAATGGACATAGGTATGGCTACACTTTTATACTGTGCAGCCACCTGCAAATTACCGTCCAAATCCCTAGATTTGATTGGTGCATCCATGCGAGCTCATCTCGCAGTATTAATATATTCTACGTGGGAGTTGGTCACGGCCTTGTACTAAAAATAGACAAGGTCAATTTAAAATGTCAAAACAATTACTGAAATCTTTAAACCCTCGTGCTTTCTACATTTTATGTACGAATTTCTGAACGCGACTAAGCGTCTTAAACTATCTATCCTTATTCACCCCTTCTCTTCCCTTCTAAGTGTTCATCAAAATCACGGGGTCGAGAATTGCACTGTCACTCCTAACTTATCCATTTATTCTATCTCGCCCCACTTTCTTTCCATCTTTAAGAAAAAGTGTTTCAAATACAAACTGTTCACGAGAACAGTTCAAGGACAAATTACGCTGGTTATAATCAACGAGACCGTGAAAAATCAACTCCTTGCAAGTCGTGACCCAGCACGGCAATTATAGTACACCCAAACCACGACAGATATAAACCCACAGCGTTTACATCCAGCGCTCTCACTCCCAGTGAGGGCCTCATGGTGAGAGTCCATACTAATTTGTAATGA
The DNA here is from genome assembly GCA_963931925.1 of Onchidella celtica. Taxonomy (NCBI): domain Eukaryota; kingdom Metazoa; phylum Mollusca; class Gastropoda; order Systellommatophora; family Onchidiidae; genus Onchidella; species Onchidella celtica. Next base: position 31,668,701 of record OZ007577.1, read on the forward strand.
TGAAAGTGAACCGTTCTACTTACTTTTGAAGACAGTTTCAGAGCTACCGCCAGACAACGCATGGTTGTACAAGCATTCTCCATGGCGTGTCTAGAGGAAATGTCCATATCATAACATGTCTCATTGAATTAATAGAATTTAAACTGTTATATCCGTCGCCACGTGCGCGGATTCTATTTGGCATATAACTCATATGACCTGCAAGTAGTTAGATTGAATACGTTAGTCTTTATAGAAAGCTGTAGTTTCATTAGTTAGATTCAGTTGCCTTTGAATTGATATTTATATTTATAATTATATTTGTTACATTAATTCCTGTAATTAAACTGCCCTACAGTTCTGCTAAAAATCAAAGCAATTGATTTATTTAGTTTTTTAGAGTGCAAGTATTTTTTTTTTGTGTGTTCGTCGATTGTGGGAGCGGACCTCGAAAGAGTGTCAGTCGAAATATCCCCATCTAACCCACATCGCGACACTGGAGGGGACACTACACGACGTTTAATTTATAGTTTATTTAGATTAGATTATAATATCGTTTTTCTCTTTGATTAACTTTTGTTTCTTTTCAGTTTCAGTGCTCACGTGGTCTTCACGTTGAGCTACTTTAATTACTTCATTGTATTTAGTTTTGTATACTGCTTTCTTTGATTATTTGTTCCACATATTTCCGGCTCTCCCATTGACCCGAGGATCGAGGCCAAGGAGACTTCAACATAACTGAACGAAGAAAGACAAACGTACTGACTGTGGTGTACGCAAAGGCTAAAGGAATCTCCACCAGTTCCTTGAGTTAAGTGATTCCATCCTTAATATTGTCTGCGTTAAGGAGTTGAGTGTTCCTCCTTCTGTTTTACAGGCTGATTTTACTTTTTCTCTGTGTTTAGGAACTCACGGGCGGTGGCGAGGGCGTTCTTACGTTTGCGGGTCCCCCCTGCCAAAGTGGTGGCTTGGTCGCAGACTCTGCCGTCTCGACGACAGATTGTGCGGTCTCGCAACACCAGTGGTTATTGAAACTGTGGGAAGTCGCATTCGCGAGAACGGACTTTGATAGGGATCTGTACACTTTGTTTAGATTGTAGCGTTTCCATCTTCCTCGTTGTTTTAGGAAGACGTCTCTCTTGTCCTCTTCTTAATCCTATCTGTAAATATGTTCAGACTGTAGAGTTTGTTATTGTCCGTCTTTTCTTGTTGGTCTGGCGTCTAGTTTTCTGTTGTTGTTTTTTATTACACCTTACGTACATTATAATTATACATTCCTTTGTTTAATATAATGCCTGTGTGAGTCATGTGTCTACATTGACGCATTGATTGAATTTATCTGGTTATTGTGACGTATAAGGCTAATACGCCAGAGTATTTATTTATATATTGGGAATATTGATTCCCCATTCAAGTGCAGTTGTGCACCTGCCTTGAATATCCAGTATATAATTACTGAAGTTATTGTTCTTTAAAGAGAACTACCGGTAATAAAATTACCTTGCAATTGCAATTATACAAGAGCTATAGAAAAATAGCTAAAAATATTAATCAACGATCTAATATTCGTTGATTCACGTGTAATTATATATTACATCGGCAGTGATAACAGTAAGGACACTGCGATTTCATTGAAGAAGGAACATTGTTTGTATTTTGTCGTCTACTAGTGACGTCGACCCGACGAGTGCAATTTGCCTCAGGGATTAATAATCGCGGAGTTAAATAAGTAAATATTTTTTATCGCGTATCGGATTAACGTAAATACTACAGTGTTAACATAGTACACTGTCAGACGGGTTATTGCGTGAATTTATCCGGATACCTGTCCATTAACATTAATAGATCTCCTGTAGAGACCTATTGTGAGTGTAACTAATCATAATGGCCGATTACACTTCCTATATAAATTCAGCGAAGCTGTTAGGCATACCCGAGGACCAGCTGGCTTCTTGGTGCGAGAGTAGACTAAAAGAAGACCTAGCTAGAGAAGAGCGTGCCGCAGACAGAGCCGAGAAGGCCGCGGAACGCAAACGAGAAAAAGAAAAAGAAGAAAGAGAACGACAAAGAGAAATAGAAGAAAGAGCCGACAAAGCGGCTCATCGAGAGCACGAAATTGCCCTAAAGAAATTAGAGCTGCAAGGAAACCAACCGACCGCGGCTCCAAGTGTTCCAACGAATAATGTTAAAGCAAAACCAAAGCTTCCAACCTATAATGATAAGGTCGACCAGATCGATTCTTATATTCATCGTTTTGAGCTCCACGCGGTAGCCGCCGGATGGGAAAGAACTGAATGGACTTCGTGCCTTGCAAATTTATTAACGGGACGTGCACTTGAAGTATTCCATGGCCTCAACATCGAGGATTCTAAAAATTACGACATCCTTAAAAAGGCTCTTTTAAAGCGTTTTCAACACACCGAGGACGGTTTTCACCAAAGATTCCGGAGTTGTAAGCCAGATCCGTCCGAAAATTTTTCAACGTACGTCGACCGCCTAAAGCACTACTTAGACCGCTGGATTCAGCTGGCTGGTGTCGCTGACGGTAATTTTAAAGGGCTTTATGAGCTCGTTCTGAAGGACCAAATATTTAACGCGTGCCATTCAGAGCTAGTCTCCCACATTAAAGAGTGGGCACCTAAGACGTTATCGGAAATCACGTCCTTAGTAGAACAGTACGCGTCCGCACACCCTAATCGTTCGCTGGCTAAAGCCAAAACTAGCGAACCGTTTTATGCCGGAGTCGGTGGAACTGCGCCAATGGGTACAAGAAATTCTCGACCAGTTCATCGCCAGACGCCGCCTCCGCGTGCATATTCCGAACCGCCGCCCAATAAAGCTCGCGGTTTTCCAAGCCGTGCTGGACCTCCCACTCGGGGACATTTTATTCGCTATCCAGGTCCACCCCGTCGTGACGTTAACGAGGGCTACCATTATCAGAGCCCACCATGTCCACCTCCTTGGGCATATTATAATAATCCATATAATGCACCTCCAATGCAACCCAGACGTAATATATATGACAGCATTAGGTGTTATCGGTGCAATAAACCAGGTCATACTTCAAAATATTGTAGGGTTAAGTTTGAAGCTGCAAATGCTTGCACCGTCATTGTTCCGGCTGCACAGAGTAGCCGTAGCGTTGAACTCACGTCGCCCATGACGGGCACCGTTCCGGTTATGTCGGCCCTCCATCAACACGGGTCATTGACCTTATATGAGGATCATGTTAACGCCATACCCGCGTCTGTGTTACGCGATTCAGGTTGCACCACTATCGGTGTTAGGGAATCACTGGTCAGACCGACCCAGCTGATTGAACAACAGGCAACTTGCATTACTTTCGGGGGCTCCGTCGAGCGATTCCGTCTCGCGGAGATATACATCGACACGCCATTCATTACAGGTGTCGTAACGGCATGCGTATTACCAAATCCGGTCGCCGATCTAATTATTGGTAATTTACCACAGGTTAATGATACACCTGACGGCCAGTTAAAAGTTTGGAACGAAAACGTTGCGTGTGTCACCACACGACAACAGTCAAAACGTCCACCGGATGGTAATTTACAAACCCCTGCGTTTGATTTTAATGTCACGCCTACAGTTTTCTATAAGGAACAACAAAGCGATCCATCATTAAAACCGCTGTTTGCGAAAGTTCAGCCTCAGAACCGAAATGCCTCTCCGTTTATCATTAAAAATGAATTATTATACAGAAATTTCCGAAATAAACGTGAGACCATTGAGCAGCTCGTGGTGCCTAAGTCGTTCCGTCGCGACATTCTGCGTCTCGCGCATGATACATCATTTTCAGGCCATCAAGGTTCAGCCAGAACCAAATCACGGATATTGGCTCATTTTTTCTGGCCTGGTGTATACGCGGACGTGAACCGTTTTGTGGCGCGCTGCGATGTATGTCAAAAACGTACACCTAAAGGTAAAGCATCACGCGCACCCCTTCAGGAGATGCCTCCAGTCTCAACACCATTCGAGCGTGTCGCAGTTGACATAGTAGGTCCTCTTAGTAAATCAGACAGAGGCCATCGATTCATCCTTTCGGTAATCGACTACGCGACGCGCTGGCCTGAGGCTATTCCTTTAAGAGACATTACGGCTGACCATGTCGCTGAGGCACTTGTTACTATTTTCTCGCGAGTCGGATTTCCGATCGAGATTCTTTCAGACAGAGGACCACAATTCACCTCTGATCTATACAAAAAGGTACTAGAATTAGCGGGCATTAAACAGAAATTAACGTCCCCCTATCATCCGCAGTCAAATGGTTGTTGCGAGCGGTGGAATGCGAGCATGAAGTCTATGCTAGCACGCGTATCCGCCGACAAACCTGGAGACTGGGACCGTCAGCTCCCCGCTATTCTCTTCGCCTGTAGGGAACTCCCGAACGCGTCCACGGGTTTCTCCCCATTTGAGTTATTATACGGACGTAAACCACGTGGCCCGATGGCCATACTTAGTCAATTGTTCGCCTGTTCTGAAACCGACGATTATGATACGCGATGCGCGTATCAATATGTTGTCGATCTCCGACAACGAATTATTAATGCATGCAAAACCGCTCTGCAATTTGCATGCGCTAGAGCGAGTTCTTCAAAATTTTATCGCGATCAGGGCGCCCAAATGCGCGCCTTGTCCGTCGGAGATCTGACACTTGTTCTTTTGCCGCAAACGCAAAACAAACTCCTTCTAACTTGGAAGGGACCATACAGAGTCCTTAAGAGACTCTCCAGAGTGAATCATTTGATAGATATTCGTGGGCAGAGGAAAATATTTCATATTAATATGCTGAAAAAGTACCTGCCTAGCGATGATCGTCGTAACAACTCCGTTCATGTCGTCCCAAGGGCCAACGCGGCTTTAGTTACTGTCGACGACGAGGACCCTTTGAGTATCGACAAATCTTTGCCCATATTACAGGCCACCGAGAGTATAAACGATGTTAATATCAATGATGAGCTTGCGCCGTCGCACAAACAGGATCTTACACACCTGCTCCAAGAATTTGCCACGGTGTTCACGGATTTGCCGGGTTGTACGTCTTTAGTCCAACATGTAATACGACTTCGCACAGACGTACCGGTGTTTGTTAAACCGTACCCACGCCCGCTGCACGCTCACGAAACGATAATTACAGAAGTACGTGCCATGCTACGGCTAGGCGTGATAGAGCGATCAACAAGTCCGTATTGCTCGCCGATTGTCTCGGTCAAGAAGAAAGACGATACCGTGCGTTTTTGTATTGACTATAGAAAGCTCAATGCTATAACCATCTATGATGCGGAACCAATTCCCAATCAGGAGGACTTATTCGCGCGGTTATCCAATGCCAGTATCTTCTCTAAAATAGACTTATCCAAAGGATATTGGCAGATTCCTCTCGAAGAAGGAAGTAAACAATATACAGCGTTTCAAACCCCTTTGGGTTTAATGCAATGGAAATATATGCCTTTTGGACTGGTTACTGCACCAGCCACTTTCGCGCGCATGATGAACATCTTGCTAAATGAATTGCGCTGCGTACTATCATATTTCGATGATATATGTATTTTTCAGGCCGATTGGGCTGGCCACTTAATGGCCCTTCGTGAAGTTTTTGCCGCTCTTCGCCGAGCTGGCCTTACCGCGCGACCCAGTAAAGTGTTCCTAGGATATCACCATATAAACTATTTGGGTCATACCATAACCCACGGGGTTCAGACTCCAGACGATCGCAAGATATCCAGTATTTTGAAACTGCAGCCCCCTAAAACTAAAAAGCAAGTCCGTAGCTTGTTGGGACTTTTGAATTATTACAGGAAATTTATACCAAACTTTTCCTCTCTCTCAGCCCCGTTATCTGATCTAACGAGGAAAAATGTTCCAAATAGAGTCGTCTGGACGCCTCAGTGCGCTGATGCCCTTCAGACTATTCAGAATTTATTTTCTACTTTCCCCCTGCTTGTTTTACCCGATATACGCCAGACATTCATCGTCCGAACGGATGCGTCAGATAAAGGAATAGGCGCCGTGTTACTCCAACAGCGTGACGGTTTCTTGCGACCGTGCTTATATGCAAGCCGGAAATTACTTGATCGAGAGACGCGCTATGCGATTGTCGAACGAGAGTGCCTCGCAATTGTTTACGCGGTAGATGCATTTTCTCGATACTTATTAATGTCCGAATTTATAATTGAAACGGATCATCGACCATTACTGTTTCTTAAGTCGAACAGAGCCAAGAATGCTCGACTAACCAGATGGAGCCTTGCGCTCCAGGAATACAAATTTACTATTCGGGCTATACCTGGGGAGGATAATTTACAAGCTGATGTATTGTCCCGTTTGATTTAGTGTTCTAAAATAGTCTGTTAAACATTGAGGTTGAGCATTTTTCACCTTTTTCGGAGACCGTGGATGGTTTCACATTATATTGTCCTACCAATTATGGACATTCTTTCTCAAAATTTCCATGTGATTCCTTTTTCCACTAGCGTCCATCCTGACCATGACCTGAGTTACAGACAACCTTGACGCCTTTGTCTGCGGGTCAATGAGATGAGAAAATGGCAAACCGAGCGACCAGACCTACTGCTGCCAGGATACCATTACTTTAATTAACTATTGTTCGTTCATGTTCTATGAATGTATTAATTACGCTCAGTGAAGCGATGAGCTAGTTGCTCAATATTTCAGTCTTTACAGTATGTCTGTGTGAGAGAAGTTTATCACTTTAATTCTTAAGTGCTACAATAACTATATATTATCACAGAACGTCGCATATAAATATACATATGCTATTGTCCATCGATAATGCCCGTTCTTAGAATTTTTTTTTTGACTTTCAGTAACGATATATTTTTTTTACTATATAGCCCTTTCCAAAGTACTATTACATAGCAACGTTAGTAGACAGTTATGTCGTTCAAACCCTAAGTTTTCACTGGGGTGGGGGATGTGTCAAGAACAGATTTAATTCATAAATGTTTCCACTGACTAAATTTTTGTGAGAGAGCAGTGAGTAATTTTTACAAACGTAATTATTGTGCGAGCCAGCATAACTTGGTCTCGTAAACAATTTGTTTTGAACAGTTTTTTTTTATAATAGATAGACAGAAGATGTGGGGAAGGATAGACGGACAGCGTAGGTGTGCATGACTGAGCACTTTTTATATCTCGTGTTTTGAACTAGGTTTAGTAGAGAGGGAAGGGGTGAGTAGGAATTAAATGTTGTTGAGACGTCGGTTGACGTACAGAAAATCCGTGATCCAGAGTAAAAGCTCGGGGTTTTGAACATGTTAAGAATTTATTGCTATAAAATTACATTATATTGTATTGAGTGATTCGACCTTTGATGTCGACCCAAGGTCGTTGCGTAGGGTTGTTACTTAAAATAACTCAGTTCGGCAGCTGAGCTAGAAGTGGTTGCACCAATCACAATCCAGGAATTAGACGGTAAGCTGCAGATGCAGTCCAGTATTTAAGGCCATACAGAACTTAGTTCTGGGCCACATGTAGACAATCCATTTACGAGGTGGTCGGCGATAGTCCTCAGCCAGATGAGAGACATAGAGACGCAGTTGAGCAGTCCATTGTGAGGAGCCTGATTTAAAGCTCCAGAGCCTAAGCTACTTGGTTTGATATAAACCCACAGCGTTTACATCCAGCGCTCTCACCCCCAGTGAGGGCCTCATGGTGAGAGTCCATACTAATTTGTAATGATGAAAGTGAACCGTTCTACTTACTTTTGAAGACAGTTTCAGAGCTACCGCCAGACAACGCATGGTTGTACAAGCATTCTCCATGGCGTGTCTAGAGGAAATGTCCATATCATAACATGTCTCATTGAATTAATAGAATTTAAACTGTTATATCCGTCGCCACGTGCGCGGATTCTATTTGGCATATAACTCATATGACCTGCAAGTAGTTAGATTGAATACGTTAGTCTTTATAGAAAGCTGTAGTTTCATTAGTTAGATTCAGTTGCCTTTGAATTGATATATATATTTATAATTATATTTGTTACATTAATTCCTGTAATTAAACTGCCCTACAGTTCTGCTAAAAATCAAAGCAATTGATTTATTTAGTTTTTTAGAGTGCAAGTATTTTTTTTTTGTGTGTTCGTCGATTGTGGGAGCGGACCTCGAAAGAGTGTCAGTCGAAATATCCCCATCTAACCCACATCGCGACACACAGTACTCAGACTCGCTACGAATCCATGATCCTAACTTACATCTATCGCTCCTTGCGCACATTTCTATACACAGTAATCAATGACTTTCACATTCCTCACATATAACTTATTTACATCATGGTAATAGGAGAATATAGTACATTAATCATCATAATTATCAATCCTAGTTCAACCTACCAGACATCACTGGAAAATACACACTCTCCCGACTGCTTTCTTCCGTCTGTCTCTTGGGACTTTCTAACTTGCAGTGATTTGACTGCCCAGATCTTGCCGGGACTAAGCCTCAGCTTAACTCACAACATGCACGCTTCAAGACCCCTTACCCGCACTTATTGACCCCCGCTCACTCGCTCGTGACATCATCCCCCACCCCAAAAAAATTAATGCAATTAATTTCAAATCGCATCAAGATAAATGTCAACGAGTGAGCGTGAGCAATACTTACATAAAAATGACCTACCAATGCCTATAGCACATATGATACCGAAATCAGGGGAAAATATGGCGATCAATTTGCCCTGCACTATGCATATATGTATCACATCATCAATACCTAACTAAAACATAATACCTAATACCGAATCAAAATCAATCAACCTATCAACCATTCTTCATATAATATTTATAATGTCAATATTTTAAGATCGACGAATAGTTCCCACAGATCACTGTCAATGTTCATATGTTTGCCAATTTCTGCTGACATACGTTTTCAATCGTGCACAATCTGCGTTGTTCTGTCTGTCGAATGTTACTGTCCTCCGATGTGTAAGCAACTGAAATCTTCACCTAGGCTCGACTAAGGTAGTCGGCGATATGATTGCTGGTTCCTGGAATCGGTTGAATGACGAACGTATACGGCTGTAAAGCCAATGCCCATCTAGACAAGCGTGGGCTCGACGAACGATTCTTAGATAAAAACGTTAGTGGCTTGTGGTCTGTCTGGATACAGAATTCTCGTCCCATGAGATAACGTCCTAATTTCTGGACGGACCACACAATGGCAAGACACTCCCGCTCTATTACAGAATACTTTCTTTCTCTCTGCAATAACTTCCGACTGACATAACATACAGGATGGAAACATTCGTTCTTCTCCTGTAGAAGACAAGCGCCGATACCAGAGTCCGACGCATCTGTTCTGAAGATAAATTTAGATCGAAAATCGGGTAATATCAGAATGGGTGACGATGATAATGCTGTCACCAATTTATCAAATGCTGTCTGACATTCAGACGTCCACTGGACCTTATCGGGTTGTCCCTTCTTAGTAAGGTCAGTAAGAGAAGATGACAAGGAGGAAAAATTCGGAATGAACTTCCTGTAATAATTTAAAATTCCCACTAAGCTTCTGACTTGTTTCTTTGTCTTAGGGATTTGCAACCCTACTAATTTCTCAATTTTTGTTACTTCAGGCCTCTGAATACCTCTACCCACGATATGTCCTAAGAATACTATCTCTGGACATGCCAAATACATCTTTGCGGGTTTAGCAGTTAAACCAAAATGACGCAATCGTTTAAAAATTACTGTTAGTGTCTGAATATGCTCAGACCATGACGACGTATGACACGCTATATCGTCAAAGAATGACACGACATTAGGCATGTCCTTCAATACCAGTCTCATTAATCTTGCAAACGTAGCTGGCGCGTTTACCAACCCAAATGGCATAACCTTAAATTGAAATAATCCTATGGGCGTTTGGAAAGCCGTGTATTGTTTAGATTCCTCAGCAAGAGGAATTTCCCAATAACCTTTCGTTAAATCTATCTTGGAGAACCACGTGGAACCAGCCAATGAAGCTATTAGTTCCTCTTGGAATGGTATAGGCTCCCTATCGCCTACCGTAATAGTGTTCAATCTGCGAAAATCAATACGGAACCGCACCGATCCATCAAGTTTTTTCACGAGGACGATGGGTGATGAATACGGCGATGTTGACGGTTCTATCACATCTAACTTCAACATTGACTCAACTTCTTTTATAACTCTCTCTCTCGAAGAAAAAGGCAGCGGATAAGGTCTAAGAGATACTGGCTTATCCGAAGTCAACTTTATTTGGTGCTGGATCACCGTAGTGCGACCCGGCAAATCTGTGATAACCTCCGGGAATGACGCTAACAGGGTCTGAAGTTCCCTACTCTTCGAACTCGTAAGGTCAGGGCTAAATTTTACGTCCCTGTAACCTTGTGTCGGAGTTAACTCCGGCAATTGAATTTGTACCTCTTCCTGTGCCTCGGTGTCGTTCACGTCACTGTCTGACTGGTCTACGACCCCCGTACAAGCAATAGAGAAGACAGTCTCCTCTGGTTTCGTCTGTGCACACAGATACTCTGGTCTCTCATAAAATCTCTGTAGCATATTAACATGGAAAACCTTAATTGATCCATCAATCTGGATAGCGTAATCTACCTTTGAAACGACTCTCTCAATAGTATACGGACCTTTCCATGTCATTATTAACTTATTATTATCCGTAGGCAATAACAATAAAACCTTGTCTCCTGGCTTAAAAATTCGCAGTTTGGATCCTCTATCTTTATAGTTTTTTGCTCTTTTTGAAGCGATACTAGAAGCTTCTTCTGCAATAGTGCGCGCTGAAGACAATCTCTCTCTTAAATCAACAAGGTACTGAAACACTGAAATTTGCTCATCGTCTCCCGATGATGGCGACGTCATCATGTCCCGAAGAACATCAGTTGGACCCCTAGGACTACGACCATACAACATCTCAAACGGAGAGAATCCTGTTGACTCCTGACGTACCTCCCTATACGCGAATAATACTGCAGGGATATATCTATCCCAATCTTTAGGGCGATCAGCAGCTACCTTACGCAGCATCGACTTTAGCGTCGAGTTCAATCTCTCGCACATGCCATTAGCCTGCGGGTGATATGGGGTGGTAGTGATGGGCTGTATGCTAAATAAGCGAAACAATTCCTTCATCATCTCCGACGTAAACTGTGCGCCCCTATCAGACAAAATTTGTTCCGGTATTCCTACTCTAGCGAAAATTCCAAACAACGCTTCCGCGACTGCCTCTGACGTTATGGTACGAAGAGGAACCGCCTCTGGCCATCTCGTAGCATTACATATGACCGTTAAGAAAAATCGATTCCCCCTATCGGTAGCTGGGTGAATGGGGCCAACAAGGTCAATCGAAACCTTCTTAAACGGCTCCGAAACAGTGGGGATCTTTTGAAGAGGAGCCTGGGGTGTACGACTCTTGTGCGTCGTCTTTTGGCACGCACTGCACGTCTTACAATACAATCGTACATCTCTGTGGATTGATGGCCAATAAAAATTCTTAAGAACTCTTTCTTTGGTTCTAGCTATCCCCATATGACCCGCTAATGGGACATCATGTGCCAAATGCAATACTGTTGCAATTAGCAACGCTGGCACAACGACCTGCTTTAAAACGGAAGCCACTGTGACATACTTACGGAACAGAATGCCCGCCTGGATAACAAAGGAAGATGAACCGTTCTTATATTTCCTCGTTTTCTCTGTTCGCGCCTCCCCAAAATGTGAACTCAATGATGGGTCGTCCTTTTGTAATAAGATAAGATAAGATAAGATAAATTTTATTCGTCCTTGTACAAGGAAATTTGTTTTGATCATTGAATACATAACAATACCAAGCGCCAAGCGCTCTGGTGTGACATCAAGGTTGACCGCTGGCGTTGCCAAAGTTCTAATTTTACCCTTATCACCTACCTGTCGACGTGTCTCGACTGCGGCACAAAAGTCAATACCTTTAGATTGTGACCATGCCTGTACATGCTCTTCAGAAGGGGAAACTACCCGAGATACATTACCAATGATGAGCTGGGCGCCTGGAAAAAAACCAACGACTGCTTCGACTTCCCCGCTAAGGAAAGGTGTATCAATCACTATCTTTGCCATAGGTAATTTCTCAATGGCCCCTGAAAATTGTATGCATGGGACAGTCTCACCTGTAAGCTGTGAATCATGAATGCAGTCTCTATGCACTCCCACAATGGTAGATCCTGTATCACGTAAAACCGAGACCGGTTCGTCCCCAACAAACCCCGGATAAACCCTAAGACCACCCCCTGTATGACATGAATTGATAACGGGAATCTTTCTCCCACAAGGTAAAACACCGGAAGATAATAATTTCTCACAACTGGGACACTTAGAATACTGTCCGCCTCCGTTGTCCGATGTAACACACGCGGCCGCATGGTGAAATTTATTAGGGGAACATTGAGTGGAGCTACCGTGATTGCCATCCACGTTCGCCGCTATCCTACCTGCAGGACAATTCACGCTAATGTGATCTGCTCTTCCGCAGTTCCAACACTTCGCGGCCCTACAATCCCGTGAAAAATGACCTACGCGTCCGCAAGTCCAACACTCCGCTCCCTGTGCTCCGCTAGACCTGGGTCCCCGTGACCCATCGCGACCGGAACTACAGTCCCTCTGCCGTCGATCATCGGCAAAGGTTACAAAACGCCCTCGGCCATCACCGCGACCTCGCCCTCCTGCTCGGTCAAACTTACGGGCCCTATATGCAGGTGATTGGCAATACCCCCTACGTGGGACCTGGGCTTGCCCATTAAAGGCACCACGCTGACGCGACCTGTCTCTACCATGTCCTGTCGGCGACCCCTCAACCACGGCGACGTAACCGGCATCCTGCACGTACGCCCTCGCGACTGGTTTGGACGGATGTGCCGTACGGTATGCTTCCGCCAACTTTGACGCCTCCTGCACCGTCGCGGGTTCGTTTTCTTTCAGAAAAGCCACAAGATCTTTATGGCACGACGCGTACAGCTGGTCACGGATCATTAGGTCTTTCAATTTAGCAAAATCTGCGCCAACATGCGCCAAGTCCAACCAGTTCGTGAAATACTCTGTCAATCTGGCGACGAAGGCAGCAAAGTCCTCCCTAGTATCCGCACGTGCTCGCCTAAACTTCTCCCGGAAATATTCCTCCGTAGGCGCAAATCGGCGAAGCAGCAAAGACTTCAGCTTATCGTAATCATGCACGTCTTCGCGCTGTAACTCTTTAAAATAGGTTAACGCTCGACCCTGCAATAAGGATGCCAGGTACGTGGACCATAATTGCTTATTCTCCCCCCATTGCAGTTGTGCATTTAGTTCGAACCTGTAAAGGAAGGCGTCTATATCGTCCTTCTGGTCGTCGAACGTAGGCAGCTTAATCCGAACACCACTTTTATTTTGTGCCTGCCGCTCAACTGTTTCCGTTGGCGCATTCTTCTTGATTTCCAATTCTGCGATTCTTACTCGCGCCTGTATCTCGCGCTCTTGAGCTTCTATCTCCTTTAACTTTAAGTCTTGAGCCTCTTTTTCTCGCTCTCTATCTTTAGCACGCTCATCGCGCAACTCCGCCTGCTGCTCCCTAATCCAGCTACGCAGCTCCTCTCCCTCAAGGCCAAGTTCCGTACCTAACTTCATTAGTTGCTGGAGCTCCGCCATTTCACGGATTTATTATGATACAATTTGAAATACAATAAACTGTCTATGTACTTACTATAACCGACGTATCCCGAGACCTGAAATTATGCCACTACTATAACAATCACTATTTTCAAATGGAATTCAGAACATACTTAACTGAACATTTTATAGCATACTCTCTAACTAATTCTATGTTCATAAAATGTATAGCACTATTAAATAACAAAAGAGAAAGGAAAAGACAAGAATGAGGAAATTCAGAAGAAGGACCACAAGTACATCAAGGACAACGAACGAGACTAAGGCGAAGACTTCTAAAAAAAAATATATGGGAAAAAAAATGCAACCTAACTACGCCGATTACACTACCAGGTACGAACAAGAACAGAGCCTGAAGAAAAGAACGTATCTCAGATAGGTAAGAGAGGGGACAAGAGAATACGCCTTCCTGCAGAAACAGAGAAGATACCGACGCTACAACTAAACAATAACAAAGCCCTAAAGACTGTTCACCGTGATGAACGAAGTTCCAAAGTTTACCACACCTTTTTAAAAGGATAAACTAAGTTCACCACAGCAAACCCGCGCCACCGCCCGTATAATCTATAACGACAACAAAAACAGCAAAAACAGAGAAAAAGACAGATGAAAAGACAGCCCTCAATCCAGGGCACAAAATTTCAGTTTTACTTAACTTTCCTTCTGACGTTAACTTTTCCCCTTACTCGGAGCTCTGGCTGCTTGACTTCTCAGGCTGGCACACACTCTCTCTGTAAAATTTAAATACACATTAGTACATATTTATAGCAATACATGCATGAAATACGTGCATCAATACATATTCATAAATATCCATAAATTATCTCGTCATGAAATTTCCATTCATCCCACGAACAAAAGACAACAGCACAAATTCCTACCACAACAGAAATACAACTAGATATGACGAATACTCAATGTCAAAATGACTACAGGTAACTAAACGGACGAGTATCACAACGGACGAGCCCCCAGTGTCACAAATCCCAGACTGGGAGATGTAATGATTATAACAGGACAACAATCACGAACGAACAAGTATAACACTTAACAGAATAACCCATCAGACTCACACATTTATTATACATAAAGATAAAGATAGAAGTGCAATTACATACATTACATTATCGAATTCAACTATCATCCAACGGCCTTATTCCCACAGGCACTCTTTGTCACAAATCCCAGACTGGGAGATGCGATGGTTATAACAGGACAACAATCACGAACGAACAAGTATAACACTTAACAGAACAACCCATCAGACTCACACATTTATTATACATAAAGATAAAGATAAAAGTGCAATTACATACATTATATTATTGAATTTACTACCGTCCAACGGCCTTATTCCCACATGCACTCTTCCTCGGGTCCACAACCCGGTAGTTACTTTCTAAAGACACTTCGGCCCCAGCCTCTCCTCCCAGGGTCTTAATCGCACATTAATATTTCACTGGCACCGCAGTCTCTCAATAGCCCCTTCCTATTGCCATAACACATTAGCATTCCAATAGCACATCAACATGGCAATAGCACATTAGCATTTCAATAGCACATCAACATGGCAATAGCACATTAGCATTTCAATAGCACATTCACGATCATATCTACGTCCCTGTCGGTGGCCAGACTGCCACGACTCATGTGCCTCTACTGTCCTGCACCGACAGCTTCCTTCCTGGCCTATGTGTGGCCTCCGGCCCTATGCTGGCCTATCCCCTGTGCTCACCGTAGGCGGCTCTTCGGCCCGTCCCCGGCACCTACAAGAATAACATTACATTGGTATAATACCATACCATTCCTATTCACTTCACCCCTCATTACAACTCATGAAGCGTACACACAATAGTCCACCTTTCACTCGCCACACATCTTACGGTAACACACCTCCACCGTAGTACACAATACTCACTCTCGCTACAAATCCATGAACTTAACTTCCATCTATCGCTCATGGCGCACATTGCTATATACAGTATCAAGGACTTCCACATTCCTCACATATACTTATTTACATCATGGTCATAGACGAATATAATACATCAATCATAACGATTATCAATCATCGTTCCACCTACCAGTCATCACTGGAAAAACACTACTCCCAAGTCTTCCGACTGCTCTCCTTATGTTCGCCCTCTGGGGCTTTCTCCTGCGTCCGCTTTCTTGGACGTCTTAGTGTGCAGTGATAGTAATACAGCGCTCTCGCCTCATTCAGACCCCCCCCCCCCACTCACAACATGCACGCTTTCCCTTACCCCGTGGCCCGTGGGTTAACTTTATTCTAATCCTCTTCTCGTAACTACTGATCCTCGCTCACTCGCCCGTGACACTCTTCTTCGGGTCCACAACCCGATAGTTACTTTCTAAATACGCTTCGGCCTCAGCCTGTCCTCAATGTAGGTACTACTTGCGGCCTCTCTTATTGGCTCCTGCTCCTCCTAATCTCCGTATCTCAATCTCCCCTCAAGGTCTTGATAGCACATTAATATTCACTAGCACAGCAGTCTCTCAATAGCACATTCATATTGCAATAGCATATTAGCATTTCAATAGCACATTAATATCGTAATACAACGTCCCTGTCTGTGGCCAGACTGCCACGACTCAGGTGCTCCCGCTGTCCTGCGCGACAGCCTCACTCCTGCTGGCCTATGGGTAGCCTTCGGCCCAACCCCGGCACAAGTCCGCTCACCGCGGGTGGCTTCTCTGCCCGACCCCGGCACCTATAAGAATAACATTACATTGGTATAATACCATACCATTTCTATCCACTTCACCCCTCACTACGAACCATCAAGAGTACACACAATAGTCCACATTTCACTCACCACACATCTTACGGTAACACACCTCCACCGTATTACACAGTACTCAGACTCGCTACGAATCCATGATCCTAACTTACATCTATCGCTCCTTGCGCACATTTCTATACACAGTAATCAATGACTTTCACATTCCTCACATATAACTTATTTACATCATGGTAATAGGAGAATATAGTACATCAATCATCATAATTATCAATCCTAGTTCAACCTACCAGTCATCACTGGAAAATACACACTCTCCCGACTGCTTTCTTCCGTCTGTCTCTTGGGACTTTCTAACTTGCAGTGATTTGACTGCCCAGATCTTGCCGGGACTAAGCATCAGCTTAACTCACAACATGCACGCTTCAAGACCCCTTCCCCGCACTTATTGACCTCCGCTCACTCGCTCGTGACATGTCTGTCTGTCTGTCTGTCTGACTGTCTATCACAGAGTGTTTAACAGCACACACGTGGTACATATCTTACGTATCGTTATATATAAACAAACTCAATAAGACAATAACAGACATACATGTCGTGACATGGAAAGAACCTTAATGAAATGTGGCACACATCTATCTAGTAAGATGACTTGCTGAGGCAAGAACGATCTTCTGGATCTTTCCCTGTTTGTTTTCATGTGTATTATTCTGTTGCTCTTGGATGATCTAGAAATTTGATGAAACAGCGGATGGTGGCTGTCATTTAAGATGGACATGAATTTCTTCACACAAGCATTTGAGTATAGATGATTAAAACTGAAAAATGCCGTGTCTGTCATGTTGCATACTTTCTTGATGATTGTGTTGTTAAGTTTATGCTTGTCACTTTCTCTTGCATTGCCTCCCCATGCTGTAATACAATAAGTTATTATGCTTTCGATGGCAGCTTTGTAGAACAGGGAAATCAGTGTTTTATCAACATTAAAATATCTTAATTTTCGTAAAAAGTACATTCTCTGGCTGGCTCTTGAATGGACATTTGAAATATTTGTATGCCAATCTAGATTGCGGTGGATTATATGCCCAAATATTTGTAATATTCAACTCGCTAAACCTCTTCATTATCAATGCTTAATGGTGGTAAAGGTGCCGCGTTTGTCCTAAAATCAATTACAATCTCTTTTGTTTTCTTCACATTCAATACAAGAAAATGATCATGGCACCACTGTACAAATCTGGCTATTTCTGTAATATAGGCGTCTTCATCGACTGAGTTCTTGATAAGGCCTTGGATGGTGGTGTCATCTGCAACTTTAATTATATGAATATTGTCAAACTCACTTCTGCATTGACTGGTATAAATGGTGAAGAGGACAGGGGATAAAACGCAGCCTTGTGGCGCTCCTGTGTTCGTATAGAGAGTTGATGATGTAAAAATACTCTGTCCAACATTCAAACTTACATACTGGGGTCGATTAGTAAGGAAATCTAGTACCCACGACACAATATGTTTGTTGACATTCATTTCCAACAATTTTGAAACAAGGAGATGTGGTTGAATGGTATTGAAGGCGCTAGAAAAGTCTACGAAAAGGATTCGCGCATAGTTCTTTGGAATGTCAAGATGTTTGTAGACGTTGTCAAGAAAGTATAAGATGGCATCTTCCACATCCCTATTCTCTCGGTAAGCAAATTGCATCGGGTCTTGGTGACATTCTAAAAGGGGCAATAATCGGGTCAAAACAATTCTCTCAAAGCATTTCATTACAACAGACGTTAGTGCAATCGGCCTTAAATCATTCATTTCTACTACTTTGTTCTTTTTCGGTACAGGTATTATCTTAGATGTTTTCTATCTATCTATCTATCTATCTATCTATCTATCTATCTATCTATCTATCTATCTATCTATCTATCTATCTATCTATCTATCTATCTATCTATCTATCTATCTATCTATCTATCTATCTATCTATCTATCTATCTATCTATCTATCTATCTATCTATCTATCTATCTATCTATCTATCTATCTATCTATCTATCTATCTATCTATCTATCTATCTATCTATCTATCTATCCGTTAGTGTCTATCTGTCTGTCCATCCATCGGTCCTTCTCTTTGTCTGTCAGTTTGTCGCTTATTTAGCTGAATATTTGTGGGGAGATGGAATTTGCTTAGAGTATATTGTAGAAAAAGAGGGAGAGAGAGAGAGAGTGAGAGAGAGACAGAGAAAAAGGGGAAAGAGACAGCTAGAGAGAGAGAGAGAGAGAGAGTAAGAGAGAGGGACAAAAGAGAGGGAGAGACAGAGACAGAATTTGCACAGGATGAATTCCAGAAAAAAAGAGAGACAGAGAAAGAGAGAGACAGACCGAAAGAGAGAGAGAGAGAGAGAGAGAGAGAGAGAGAGACGCAGAGGGAGAGAGAGAGAGAGAGACGCAGAGGGAGAGAGAGAGAGAGAGAGAATGTGTTATCTTTGAATACATTTTGCATCACTGGTCTCTTTTTTTATCTACTTTGATCACGTCATCTCTTACATGTAGAATGAAATTAAAAGCTCTGAGACCATTCTGCTCGGCCCAGTCTGACTCATTCCTAATTTTGGTTCCAGTGCTCGAACTTCTGCATGAGCCAGTACGACAGACATTTGATTACACACTGCACGCGAACTAAGTAACGGGTGGACCCAAAAAGAAGGTACTTTGCAAATAGCTCCATATCAGAAACAACAGCAAGAAAACCTTCCAGTCACTGTCTTCAATAAGTCAAAGGAAACAGAACAAGCCTTTGATCACCAAGGCCAGGGCCTGTGTCAGGTTTGGAAAAAAAAAATTATCTTACTGTAATGGAGCTAGAGAGTAAACATGCAAGCACCTAAACTTTCTTGATTATGTGATAAAAAATTATGAGACTTTGTACACTGCCTTCATTTTTGATGATACATTAGACAGCCACAACCATTTAGGTAAAATTCGGGCCGCAAGCGTGTTTGCCGATTGCAGTGCAGACCAGCAAATTCAGGAGCGGGGCAGCAACACAGCCACATCCAAGAGATTTTCTTTGACGTTCAGAGTCATTTTAGGGTTAAGGCTAGGGTTAGGGAGCACAGACCAGGGGTTGCAATACCCATGGCAGTGTTCGATAGGACGAGGAACTGTGTTTGGGGGTCTGTTGCTGCCCCACTCCTGAATTTGCTGGTCTGCACTGCAATCGGCAAACACAACGGCCGCAAGGTCATGTACTTCCGACTCTTTGAACCGCAAAGTATGAGAATCATTTTTGTCGAGTAGAATCGAAAAGTGTGATCAGAAATTTCGTGTTTCGGGAGTAGCTTTTTTTTTTTTTTTAAAGTGAAAAGGAAACAAATCAAACAAACTTTCCATCACAAAGGGCTTTCGTCAGGTTTGAAAAAAAAAATGAAAAATTTAATAACTGCAACAATTATTGAAAAGAACATAAAAGTTGAAAACAACAACAACAACCAAAAACAATAATAACTGAAAGTGAACAAGTTGCCTGGTCTGGGCACACTGGATCGCTTGCAAACCAAGTTGTCGTCAGTCTAAAAGGTCCCGGTCACGCAAGCAGAATAAAACATAATTACAGAGATGGCTAGACTTGCTTTAAAATCACATTAACTTATGACTTTGGCCCACAGAATAGCAAGATTGTCTTCCCTTTACATACCGGCACAGCTCGACTTCTATTTTACCTTTCGTTCACTCCTTGTCCTCCTTAAATTAAATAATGCCATGACAGACTGCATCCTCTTTGTTGTACTTTGGACAACTTCACTTTTCCATTAGAAATTTTTAAAATTGCAATGGTCCTTTCTACACCATGCCGCTCTTCACGCTGTGATCATAATGGCTCACATCTTAAGCTCGTCATTTGGATTGACCTTCCAACATTGTCGCAATGTAAATGAAAAAGAGTATGGGATAACTCGTAGTCGTAGTCGTAATACGTCAACAACCTGAGCAAACTGACCCCCTCTCTGTATGTGTTTCGGTCTTTATATTAGGAGGGTCGCTGTTCTAGACAGACACACACGTACATACTGGTGGGGTTAAAATCTTTCTTTTCGGAAGATCTCGGCCTTTGGCATTTGCACCTCTCTTTTTCTTGTTTTATTAAAAAAAATTTTTTTTCTTATTCTGTTTTTTGTATGTTTTTGCAGATAAAATGCAAAACTTTCATGAACAATCAGCGCATTCCCTAACTCTCAAAACTAGTCCCATTCTTCCCTGTCCGTATAAAATATGTCGCGAGCTCAGACCTTGTTTGTTCCAACTCCACATTCTGCACAACCCAAATTACTGTTTCAATGTGCCGTAAGAAGCAGGCGACATCCGATGTAATCTGAATGATTAAGATGGGTTATAGCCCTTATTTGACAGCCGCACTGTAATAATCATTATCCCCAATGATACTTTGCCTAAACATTTTTCCTTTTCGTTGTTTCTTCTGTTAGAATACCTTACCTAACTTCATGGTTATTCATGAGTATGACCTGTCTGCCTATTGAAATTTTAATGATCCAATACTAATATTAATTTTCATTAATGTTGTGTGTATCATAATGATCATCCATTGTAGGATAAAATACATGTATATTAATGAGTTTAATTCTTTGTGTGCCGTGAATTTTTCCATGTTGGCCCATACAGGAAGAAACTAGTGAGGGAAATGAAGGAAGATTAACTACAGCAACATCTATTAATAGAAGTCAGCTTTCTTTTTTCCAACACAAAATAGCCTAGCATTCTGGTGCACCATTACATTGGTAACTGGCACAAATGTGACCAGCAGAAGAACCGATATGTTGGTGATTGGCATACAAAGAGTTAATGAGCAAATTTTACAGTTTTGAGAAGACTGTCATAATACTCACATTTCTGTAGTCTATTCCAGCCTATGACTGACTGGATTCTCTTTTTTTTTTCCTTCTGGTTCCTTTTCTTTTCTTTGTACCCCTTTTCTTCCTGACTTTTTTTGTTTTGTTTTGTTTGTTTTTTGTTCCTTTTTTCCTCTTAGGATTCCTTTTTCCCCCCAGCCTTTTTTACAAGTCTTTTTTCCTTCTAGCTCCTTTTTTTTAGCTGCTTATGATATGTTTAGCATATCCCAATTACCTCAGGTATTGAAAGGATCATTAAAAAGGCCCCACAGTCTCATATAAAACTACCTTTGGAAGCAAAAGTAAAATATTTCACTGGTTTCTTAATGAAGGTGTTTCCATTCTTTTCATTGCAGAGATGGTGCTTACATCCTTTCTGAACACAGAAGATTACAATATCAACTGCAACTCTTGCCTCACACAAGGGCTACATGCTTTTGACCTTGTGCATAAGAAAAGATCTTACAGGCCAATTTGGTAAGTGGAGAGACTTGAGAATAATTTGATCTAATCTGGGAAAGATTTCTAGTTGGAACCTGGTGGGACTAATTCAGATAATTTGTTATTCTCTTCATTCAAATCTGATGTAATTAAAACAAGTGTGACACCTTCTTGTGTGAATGTGAAAAAGAAGTTTATTTGGAAATTTGAAACAATACTTACATTTTTTTCTTTCTGGCACTTTGTCTTTGTTGTGGATTTATATAGGCCTATATGTAATACATATAGTATGAGATACAGACATCAGCTAAGTCTGCCCCCAAAATGACTTATGCATATAGAAAGACATTAGGCATTTATGGCATAAGCTTGAAGATATTTAATTCCATATCACTGCTTTAAAAGACGAAACATGTGGGTTGTCTATCATTTCTTAAAATGACCCCAAGGGGGGATAACAGTTCGTAAAATATATTTAATGTGATTCAAACTAGGTGCTGCCTGTTTGCACAGGTTAGTGAATGGATAAAAAAAAAAATACTTGTGTTGGTTTTTTTTTTTGTATGTGGTTTGTATGCGATGGATTTAATGCAGTGATATGAAAGTCTGGCAATACATCGCCACGGTGAAATAATTATGTCTTAGAATGTAGATAAATCTATCATGTGGCTCAGATTATACTTGATGTTCTGTGTCTTGGTTAGGCTGTTGTTAGCCCTTTGGTTATATTTTCCAATGTTAAACCTTCAGTTTTTGAGGTTCCCTGGCTTGGGCAATTGCACCTCAGTCATTATTATCATCTTATTATAACAAAGCTAGAGGGTGAGTATGTAAGCACCTGAAGTACCATGACTACTTGACCAAAAATTATGAAAACTGTGGTGCCTCAATTTTGGATGATAGATTACATGTAATATGCAATTTGGACAAAATTTAGTCTGTAATACACCAGTAAAATCTTATTATAACAGAAATGGTCTCAAGATTATTTCATGCTAGTTGGTGCAAGTTTTCTTAAGTGTCAACTAATCTAAGCCAGTCTCCTGTCTATTGACCAGTTGTGTTTATCAAGTTTCAGGCAATCTTTGAAAAATGCTGAACATGAGTTATGAATTATGATATATATTATATGAAATGAGAATATGTATGTATTGCATTCACATCAGTTCCGGTTACTATAGGTGTGGTGCTCTAGGAAAAACCCTTCACATAGGTCAAATTTCACATTTTGAGATATACATTTATTATGAAAGAGGGACACTTTTTTTTGTGTATTTTGCTTTTTATTTGAAGTCAATATCTCAAATAGTTTATGATAGATGCCCATTTAAAGTGTCAGGTGTAGTAAAAGGAGAAACTGAGAAAAATGACCTTGTAGGCCTGTATCTCAAAAGCAGCCTGTGCGTCATCCGACGGGTTTTCCTGGAGCGCCACACATAGGCTCTGTTTGTGAGGTAACATTAAATAAATTAGAAATTAAGAAAACAAACCTTTCTCAATTTGAACTAATCATTCTTATTTTGCTCCCACAGGATGGAATGCATTTCCTTTTTGACCTCTACCAAACTATGGGCATATCCATCATTATTTCATTAGTGCAGTTACAGATGAAGGAGAGGACCCACACATAAGCAAGCCCTTGGTCAAAGGCAAATCCTTTTTTATGAGTGGACGTGTCTGAGACATGGGGGACAGTATGAAGGAGACTTGTACTATTTAAGAGTATGTTAGCATTTTGAAAATGTGAAGACATTATGTTTCTCGTTTTGAGAAAAACATCAATTTTTGTTCTAATTAGCTCGTTTTGTTAACTGCTGTTAAATGAGCTTACCATATATGTTATATAAAATTCATTCAAATACCAAAAGAAACAAAAGTATTATTGACTTGCTTTTGATGATAGCCCTCATCAAATGGATATTTTTTTTTTCATCAAAATGAGATAAATTCATCGACATCTTTTTAGAAAGTTTGTCAAACAGCTAGAACGGTCATCTAAATGTAGATGAATGAATTGGTAAATCTAAATCTAGGTTCTATTCAAGCTGAATTCTGCTAAATCTGCTGTAAGTCTAGATTATAGGTATAGATCAATGTCTAGAAATATCAATGCAAGATCCTGTAGTAGATCTCACAGACTGAGTGGAATCCACAGACTAATAAAATATACAGACTGGAAACACGAGCTTCGGACTGTGTCGTTTTTTACGGAATTTCCCGAGCGGGGGCCGCATAACCAACATGGCCGCCGCTCGGGAATTTCCGATTCTAGTTCTATCTGCAGTAGAAATTTCTTTTTATTTGTCAAGATTAGTTATACATGTATTAATTTCTTGGTGCGGAACCAAACTTCCGCATTCAATAGGCGCGTCAAAATGGTGTCATTCAACATTGTAGCTATGCTGAATCGTCGGTCGTTAGCGTAAACCTAATGTGGCGGATGGTTCATGACCTTTCGCTGTTTTGTGACGTCACACAGTGGGATCATCCAGTCTGTATATTTTATTAGTCTGTGGTGGAATCTAGCTTCTGCCTAGACCCTAGATCTAGATCTGGAATCTGACTTCTGTCTTGATGTAGATTCTAATGTATAATCTTGTTTATAAGTCATTATTTTAGATGTAGATGTAGATTATGATAAGTGAGGGTATTCCCCTTTGGATTTATCAAGTTCAGTCTAAAAAAGCAGCCGTGACACTTATCACGTTAAGCAAAAAGAATGTACATCCCCCAAGTTTTTTGCCCTGGTGGTACATATTTTAAAGCCTTTTGTGACTCCAGAGCTAGGGAGCTCCTCCCGAAATACTCCTACCAACAGCCTTAATCAATTATTCTTTCAGATTTTCTTTTTTTTTCCTCCTGTGTTGTGGTTGAAAGGGCAAGGTTAGGGATTCAATAAGATTAAGGTTGAGAATAAGGACGGAGTTAGAGGCATCCCTATCGCAAAACTCTTGGAGTGCATGCATAGTCATAACAACAGCTTGCAAAAAAGAGGGATGATTTCATGGATTATTATACCTTTGGATATATTGCTTTTTGTGGATTTTTAAAAAAATCATGTCATGTAAGTCACATTGAGATATGATCTCATGCACTTATCTCTGATTTTGTACAAAAGGAGCTTATCGCATTTTACGGTCAAACCCTTCATTTGAATACTTGAACAGATGTGTTTTTCTCTTCATCATATGATGTAAACACCAGTTGTTTCTGTATAAATACTATTCCTAAGTGATTGCTCGAGGAAGAATGTTTCTTTTAAAGAGTAAACCTGTATTTATATGATAATAGCTGAGTGGAATTCAGCACTACTTCTCACTTGATGTAAGAATGAAATTTGTTTTTAAGAAAAATTTGGTCTCTTTTGTATCCATTTCCTGAGTTGTGTGTCCATGCTATTAACTGCATGTTCCATGTGGTACAGATAGTGTACTCTTTCATAATTATTACACATTCATTCACATTGTTCTTTTTTATCAGTATAGTCGAGTAGAAAATGAAAGTTCGAATGCAGTCCCAGATACTACTTCATTTTCAAACAAGTACATGTATTATTTTGGTACATTGCCAGTATATTTGAATAAAACATCAAGAAATAGAATCAAAGAAATAAATATGTATTTTGTGTATTGTGTAGAACAGCTATTTTGTTCCATTAAATGTGTCTGGAAGACGGACTTATGAGTTGTTGCGGTAAGAGAGACAGGGAGAGTGAGGAACAGAATAGTGAAACATCATCACTTAACACCAACAGTATGGCAATGAATGTTGACTTTCTGTTGCGAAAGCTCATGTTTAGACTTAGATCTATTAATATTACTGTGCGCACAAAAAGAGTGCAGAAACACAGGGGGTGGCGAAGCTTTAAAAAAAAAAGAAGAGAAAAAGTTGTGTAGGCCGCAGTGTGCAATGTCCAGCGTTAGACACACCCAGCATTTGAGACAACTAACAACAACAACAAAAAAACTAGGTGTACCAGGATACAATGAATTCCAAAATGAATTTAAAATGGAAAAATGTACATGTATAATCTCTCGGATTTTAAGTCTTTCATTGACTATAAACAAAATTAAAACAGATAATTCACTGATTGCTGAGGTGTATTATATTTTTAAAATATTTCCCTTTCTTAAAGTTGCAAAGCTACCTTTTTTGTGTGTGATTAAACGTTGCTTACAATGAGTGACACTGAAAATGTCATTTGGCATCTCTATGCTGATTTTTGTTTTCCTTTGATGACGGTTCTTGGATAACTGAAGCTTTCCTCCTCCTGAAAAACTTTCCTGTCTAGAAATAAAGACGACATAGCATTTTTTGACGTTGCAGAATTGTAAAAGGAATGTAAAACTACAATAATTAGATTGAGTAAAACTAGCTGAAGCCTTGGAAATCATTTGATTATACATTTATTTTACAAAATGTACAGGAACCAAGGTAAAACTTTGTGTAGTAAGAAATACTGTAAAAATTTTGTTATGATTTTATTCCTAAATAAACCCTACATCCAGGTCTAATGTCAAAATTTTGGCCTTGCTTATTCGCAGACGTCTGAATCTTGTTTGCAGATGGATTTTGGGTTTTGTGATTTTATTTAGAAAGAGCTCCTTTAGATCACAATTCTGGCTTGTTTTGTTGAATAATTAGGCTCTTCACACGATTCAGAGTAGATAATAACTCATGGTGTTTCTTACGGTAATGATGCACAAGGTTGTCTTTTTTTTTAGCAATACATATTGGTTATTGTGTCCTTGGTAGCAGAGACCCTGCTTAGAAACGCTTTTACTCAGGTTACCCGGTGGCATGCTAAGTAAACTCGCCTGCCAAGTTGGTAAGGGGGGTTCGAATCTCCCAAAGCGCTGACTTTTTGTTTTTGGTTATTGTTACTTTTTTTCTGCTTTTTCCCCCTCCGATCATCGTTGCTTTGCTCCAGAGTACAAAATTGTGATTAGGATTTTTTCATATTTTAAATTTTTTTTTCACATGAATTTTTAGCCAATTGTGTCGGGTGTGAAATCATAGAGAAAGTCAGACAGAGCAAATAAAATAATAAAACAAAGCATGACAAATAGCTGAAGCAGAAGACCCCCAAAATATATTTTCAGTATATACAGAATAGATCCAGGTTAACGTGGAGAGGAAATGAGCTGTTCAGTTCACACTGACTAAAAGAAATCATTTACATGTTTAAAATTTGATTTACATTTCTATTTCTGTCCTGTTCAATGAACAGGAATAAATAAAATGAACAGTAAAAAGTAATCTGGAGCACATTAGTAATATTGATCAATTTCCATAGGACTTCAATTTTACAAAATCCTTAAAAAAAAAAAATTCCTAAAAATGAGCAGTCCTAGGTTAAAACATAGTCTCCAATTGATAACCCTAGATGCTAGCCATTGTGCCATCGCAGACCGTGGTGTGCGGGAGAACTTTTCCATAGTAGACATCACAAAAGCAAGAAACCCTCCATCTGCGAATAAGATCGGGATCTTATTCACAGACGACTGTGAATAAGGACTTCGTTAGGCAATTCTGACACTATAAATAATGCATTACTGGGGAATCCCTGGTCAGTTATTCTTAGCATGATCGAGCGATGCAGCACTGATCACGGGGCTAGTGGTTCGCCGACATGGGGGCAGATTTCAGGAACACAATGTTTTATCTGCATTTAAAATAGCATACCAAGAAGGTATATTTACATGTATTCAGACATGATATCTATAAAAATAAACACCAAGTTTCCTTCTGTGCATCTCAATGTATTGTTGAAGTGAACACAAAACAAAATATCAAATACCATGTCTTAACTTAACTCATGTGTCACTCATCCTCTATGGCTGCTAGAAAAAAAAAAATGAAACCATGGGGCTAAAGTTCACCTGATCGGCTCTCAAGTTTCATAACAAACAGAAGTCATTTTCTGCGTCAAACCGATGTGTAGACACAGTGAGTGTCGGCAGCGGAGGTATGAGGAAGTTGCATTGCTTGCCGTTGTGTTTACAATGTGAGTAGGTCATCATGACCCAATTCTGATCCCAAAGTATTGTTTGGTAATAATTTTTATTATAATCATTGAAGTCCACACATTTGTTATTAAAATGATGGGAAGGGGTGAGAAGACTATTTGTATGACAAAATTGTGCACAGACATCCTCAGTATTTTTAAATATTATATATTGCATTGAATCTTTGAATTGGGTGAGCTGAAACCAGTCTGGTGGCTGGTGATTATACCGCACTGCTCTATAAGTTTGGTTCTCCAGCTAGCGCTGTGGCTTGTTAGTAGTGTTTTAGTGTGCTGCATAATACTTAGGTGGCATGCCACCAAACTGGGGCCTACGCCAGTCTCTGTCTGGCTTACCCCTAATAATGAGAGATAAGGCTCTGTAGCAGCACCACCGTCAGCCAAATAAACCTGTGTTCTTAAATTTAACATCTGTTTCTTGTAATCTGGCACTGAGGTGAACTTTTCTCATATTCAGCACAATTTGTGTCAATCAAATTGGCAACAGTTATTACATCACAGCATGAGCTACACATAGCTCATTGTTCTGCCATACCATGAAAGCAACCAATAATGTTTTTTTTATTTCTTATCAATTTTTAAAATTCCCACTTCTTAACTAATACTGAAGTAAAATATAATTATATAATAAAAGCTTGAACGCAAGAGGAACAGCACAGTAACTGATCAAGCAAATTAATCACATGACGAGAGTGGAGAAATGATTTTATTGGGAAAACAAATACCAAAACCAATGTGACAAAATTATCACTGTAGTTGAGAACGGCACATTCAATGAAGCTTTCCTGGTTCAAGTAGTCTGACTGAAGGCTAGCTTTGAATGAAAGATAAATGTCATATTATTTACCTTATGATAAAACGTTAGAACAACCCATGCATGAAAATTTATGTGTAGCTCCAACTAGCAGAGACTCTTTTTAAACATTTTTATTTACAAAGGATTATTTCCCTGTAAAATAATTTCCACATTACTAAACCTTCTTATATAAACTTAAAATACAGCCTGGAAACAATAGTTATAATGACTTTCCTGTGCTTTGTTTGTGTACCGATACTTATTATTAAGCATGAACATATATTCAATTTTAAAAATATTTTTAAAACACTCAAACACTTAACACACTGTTTTGTTTTCTTAATGTTCTGCATGACGTGTTTATGATCTCGTTATTCTTGGCAAACTTCCAAACTTCTTTAAATGACTGATCCATGGTTGAATATCTATATCCTTGTAATGACGACCTGATAAACCACCCCTACCACTCTTATTTCATATAATATTAAAACACCTGTTATGCCATTCATCATCGTTAATGCTATGTATTTCTCTCTGGATAATGTCAAGAAACTAATTCACAAATCTGAACAAACTGTATGTAAAATGGAGCAAGATATGCCATTGAAAAATAAATAGTAAAGATACTTACAATTTCACAGAGCAGACAAGAAAACTATGCACAAGCTGTATACAATATTTACAATTTATATGGTTAATAAATTTCTCAAAAAAGTTAAGAATATCAGAGGTCAGCATCAAACACTAAAATTGAAGATCTATTCCACAATGACATAGCAAGCTAAACAGTATATTTCTCAGAAGCTTCTTCTACAACAGTGAGTTGCATGAACAGTATTGAAAAAAATCAACATGATCATACATTTGGACATTATACACAAAATTCACTTTGTTTATTGAGAAATTCTATGACATTCATTCAAATCACACCAAAATCTCACATGATACTTTGCAAAGGTAAATCCTCAGCCATGAAAATATTACATCATGAACTTAACTGCAGTTTATACAGTGAATGCATTTCTGCCCACTGTTAAATGAAAACACTCTATGATAAGTTTGTCAATACATCTGCATTTATATAATATCTGTGTGATAAATGTATCAATAACAACAGTGCTTGGTCACAAAAGACCATTGTCATAATGCAAAGGCTATTTATTTTCAGGTTTCCTAATAAGAAGTGTGAGATAGCAAATGGAAAAAGCAAAAAATACGAAAAAGTTGTATCTATGCAGAGAGTAAAGAACTTAACTGAACTAAATGTGACTAGAAAATGTCATGTCCTTTTATTATTTAATGTCTGAGAATGGATTTTGAGATAATGTTGAATTAATTTGAACTTGATTCAAGAGGATGGAAGTCAACAGCAATTCATGATTGCATGGTATGTTAAATTTAGTTCATGACAAAGTCGCTTCTTCAAGCAGTATCACATACTGACTCAGAATCTCTCAGGTAAGCATCTATAGGTTGTTTTCTTGTTCTTTAATTACTTTGTAACAAAAATTAATTGATATAAAAAATATATCAGTATGAGATGAAATGTGTTCTTAATTCATATGACTAGGACAAAATTTTTTTTGTCATTTGATTACCGACAACACTAAGCTTTACCTTTGCAAATCCGAAGCTTCGGGCAAACATGAAACCACCGAACAGCTGTCTCTCATACATTTCTTTCTTTCATGTAACTCCAGACTGTCCAAATTTTCTTACCACAGCCTCAACCAACACTTACTACTGAACTGCAAAGAAAATTAGTATGGGAAAGCAGAGACGGAAATATGAATGATAAATGTTGTCTGGTACTGTATATGCATCCTATGATTGTCATATGAGCGAGCACGGACTGTGATTCTGTAGGTTGAGCTGTCTACCAATGGCTCCATAGTGTAGACAATACCACGACCCTCTTCCAGCCTGAGATGGAATTCTAACTTGGGGTCATTCTGGAGCATTGTAAACATTGTCTGTGGGTAAAATAGGACACGTTGTTATTCATTAAGTTAGAAGGCTGACAAAACTTTAAAAAAAAAAAAAGCGTAAATAACAAAAGTGAAAAACCAAGAAAGTTTAATGCAATAACTGTGATGCCTTAAAAGAATAAAATTCTCTTGTTTTTTACTGTCTGCGAAAACCCAAATTTGAATCGCATCATCATGGATATTTATTGGAATTCATTAGGAATAGTGCAGTAATCATTTTAATTGAATACACAACACATTGTCATGTGGCTCAGCCAAGGTTGTAAGTTCCACTGACAAGTTATTAAAAAAAAAAAGTAAAATATTTTACGTAAGTCCTCTAAAATCACAGTCCAGTTCAAATCTAGGAAAGATCAAAAGGACCGTAGTATTTTACATAGATAACTATAGGTGAACACAACTCAGCATTTTCTCTATTTGGCTTTATAATATTTTCTTGTCCCTGATTCTATGGTGGGTAGGATTGAGCACCTAGTCTTCTCAGATGAGGATGAAAAATTCGGAGCCGTAGGCACATTGTGCAGGTTAAAGATACCTTGGCAGTTGGAAATCGAGAAAAGCAGGCCAAACAGGCCGCTGCCAGGGAAAAATAAATAAAAATCTATCCATCCCCTCTCCCCCCCCCCCCCCCCCCCCCCAAAAAAAAACCATAAAAAAACAACTGCCGACCGGCGCTGCACTGTGGCGACAACGTGCCTGCTCTAGTTGTAACTGGGCTGCAATGACACTAAGGCAAATTTCCCAAATGGGATTAATGTAGTTACAAAAATAATGAGACTTCAGTCCCCTAACAACAGCTTTTGATTTCAGTTCTACCAGAGAGTATAGATGTATAGAGAGGTCTCACTTCCGCCAAATGGCGAAACTAGGTCGCTGCGGTAAACAAGAAATTGAAGAATTGAAAGACACCCTCTTCATTACAGATACTGTGCATATCTGTTCACTGTTATTTGTTCATATTTTTGGGCTGATTGAAACTATTTACAGCCGTATGTAAGCTCTTACACCCCATGGAAAGGCACAAGCTGGAATTGTTTACAGCAGCGACATACTTTCTGCTCCATGCTAACAATGATTTCGCTGAGCCTCCCGTGTCTCGCAGTGCAAATCGACCAATAGTGAAACCTCTCTATACATCTATACTATCTGGTTCTAACAAGGTTCCAACAGCCGACTGACAATTATGCATTTAGTGCATTCAGCGATCTGCCATGTACATGATAACTTATGATCATGTCTTTTGTGCATGGAAATTGGTTCCTCTGCATGTGCGCAGAAGCCAGAAGTAAATTACAGTGTCCCATATTTAAAAATTCAAAACCAGCTTCTATTTATTATGAGGTCAACTGTTACTGTTCCCTAAAACTGTAGTAACCAGTTATGGTCACTTTTAAAGAGAGGCAAACAAAAATGGTTTAATTTATAAGCACAACTGATCTACTTACAATGAATTTTTGAAAGTTTGTTACTTGATTACTTTTTAGCTTATGGATCTAGAACCAAGATCACTTGATGAGGCTTTGAATAAAGTTCAATGTATCTGAAAATTGAGTTTTCAATATTTTGGGTAACTACAGCCCCAGGGAATGGTGATGATATTAATTTTATATTTAATTTAAGCTTATAATACAAGTATACTCCCAACATCCACAGGAGTATCTTGAAGAGTAGGAAAAAGTTAAGTAGAAAGTTCACCTGAGGTAAGTATTCATCATTTTGATTGTATGCTGTGAGTCGGATCAGGTCTTGTCTGGCTGGGTTACCACCAGGCAGGGCAACTGTGCGGAACTGAATGATGTCTGCGTATTTCGCTCCTGGAGGGCAGGGGATAGTGGCATCCACACATTCCAGCACACAGTACCTGAAGATGACAAGAATAAGACACTGGCTCACGATTCCATTATTCTTTGGACATGGTCTCAGAATTGAATTCTTCTTGAGACACTGCCTCAGAACTGTTTTGTTCTCTGTTTTGTATTTGTTTATTATTTTTGAATGCCTTTAATTTCAAATGCAGTTCACAAGACTACTTTATGTAGAGAAAGATTTGTATAATTTTGAGGATGCCAAGAGTCAATTATATGTTTGCAAACTTTTCGTTACATCTGTCTCAAAACTTCAGTCAGTGCCAAACTTTGTTGGATTTCTTGTTGATGAATTGTCTATTCATTCATAAGTCTACAGAAAAGTTTCTCAAGTTATCCTCTAATCATACATTTATCTGCCACAACCTGACACTTGACACACGGAAACACTTTGTATCATTTCGGCATACACAAAAGTTTCCAACATTTTGTTTCTCTTTTCTTACAGTTTTTATCATTTCTTTTATTCCTTTCATTTGTGTTTTCTGTTCTTGAAGCACTGTCAGGCCTCAATTAAGGACAAAACAAAATTGAACAAAAATGTTTGTTGTTGGCTTTCTCAAGTCAATTTATTGTTAATAATAAACATTTCCAACAGCATTATGTATCCATAATATTGAAAAATCTGGTATCCTACTATCTATATTTCTACAAATGAAAACTGAAATGAGCTATTTTCAGTCTGATGCGATGGCTTAGATAAAGCCATTATGAAACCAAGGGACATCTAGAATAAACCACATTCTTACTTTTTGTGCCAAGATCATAATGGGACAAGCCCCCCCCCCCCCCCCCCCCCAAGTGCATTTGCAGAGCCTTACAGGAGCAAATGGATAAAGGAAGTTAAGAAAGTTAAATGTCACATGTAGACCAAGACAAACTTTTTTCAAGTAATATCTAGTTTTTTCCCCTAGCAGTTCACTCCAACAGGGTTTAACAAATGCTTCGCGTGTGGTGACACATGTCTGTGTTCATTGGAGAATTGCACACTTACTTGGTAGTAGGATCTCTGGCATAGTCTGGAGGACAAGGAATGTCAATACAACTGTAGGAGCCTCTCTGATTGAAGCACATTCTTTCTGGTCCACAATCGATACGATCCTCAGTACACTCATTGATGTCTATGCAACAGAAACAGAAACACAGTATTGTCTAGAACCATGACTACATCATGAATGTGGCATTAACACTGTTGTTGCAAAATGGATAAAATAGTAAGTTGCTTTAGATTATTGCATGGATAGAGCTAAACCTGATAAATCTGGTAAGAGATAATTATGTTAGAAATACTTCCTTATCTACGACTTACCCTGTTCTGATTCTTGCTGTGACATGATAATAAATTCATACTTAATTTTAAAAAAGTTACATATAATATTTGAACATGTTTCAATGCAATTCATGACAGCTTATGTTCAGTTTGTTTTAAGATGGGTACATTCAACTATGAAACATACAGCCTCTACTGTTTGTGTAGGCCATAACAGTCTGGGGAGTATGGTCTAGATAAGAATGTATATAATTTTACATATACATGGAAAGTACGAATATAAAGGAATGTCTTATGATAACCTTGTTCCTTCCAGTATTTATTAAAACTCTCTCTGTGCTGGTCACAGCCTTTCATATTGAACCTCGTAACTTACTACATAATGTATTTCAGCTAACTTTTTGAAGTTGCACTTATAAAAGACCTCCCATCCAACACATGCTTGCCGTTAGGTGCAGAATGATTATCTATACTCAATATTGGAGAAGTTGCCATCATGGACAGTGCATCATGTGAATTACCTCTGCACGAGTATCCATCAGCACCTAACTGGTATCCAGGGGGACATGAACATCTGTAGCTCCCTCTGGTGTTGGTACAATTGTGCTGGCAAACAGCCCTGCCTTCGTCACATTCATTTCGATCTGAAATGAAATCCTGATTGTTACAAACACACATACCAGCTGAATTAGACTGCTTGCATGTCTGAAATACAACACCATACTTTTTTATTATCAAGAAGCTGGGGTACCTGGAATTGCTCAGGATAAACCTGCAACTGGATTGTGATTTTGCAAATGCCCTCCGGATCTTCTGAACCCCATCCATTTCTAGTTAGTAGTTTTTAATCTGTAATAGAACACTGTCACAAATTTCTCCCATTGCTGGAGTCTGTGCACTTCTGTAATTCTTAGAACAGTGTGAAACTTAGGTGGTTCATTTAGTGCTGGTCTGTCAGGATAAGGTGAGAAAAATAAAATTCAAGATTGATAATCAAAACATCCATTTCTTTGTATCAAGAGCTATTTCTTCCCTAGAAAATCTGAGACATCACATCTCACCATTTGAAGACAGTAACAAAAATAATAAAGAGTCTCAGGGTAAAATACCACGGATAATTTTATTGTATGATATAACTTCTCTTGTTTTCCATTTTGTTCCGCTGCTAACCTGTGCATCACAAAAAGAAATTTTTCTGGGCAATGGATGAGGCTCAAAATATCCAAACGTGTTTTAAAATCTTACAATAGTAAATCATTTCAAGTACCGGGTGCAGAAAGGGAAATCTTGTGCCGATCAGTGCAATGCAACATCGTGCTCACTCACAAAATTTGTTGAAAAGGTTTGACATAAAAAGAAAAAAAAATCAGTGGAACTTAGGAAATTGAACTGAATTACACTCCTGATTGATCAAAATAAACCAATGACAAACAAAAGAACTGCCTCAAAAACAGTTACAGGACATACAACCCAGTCATTCAATGGAATTAAGGACCTAAAATTCACACAGCCAGTATGGGAAACACTAAATTCAATCAGTAATAGAAAACGCAAAACTCAGAGAAAATTTAAAACTCGATGATGATGTAGGTATTGCAAATCCAAATCAAATAATGGAAGCACCAGAAAAAAAAAAAAAAACAGAGGAAAAAAAAATGCAAATAGCCATCACTACAATTGCATCATAAATCTATCAAGATATATCCAAATATCCATTAATGACACATGAAATCAAAATTCACCATCCTTGGGAAAATCAAATGTCAGAAAAAAATAGTACTCTTTACCAATTTTCTGTACCAAATTAAAAGAATTTGACCCCATGTTCTACCAGCCATTCTTTCATAGCTGCCTTGCTTCACATTGTAAAATGGTATGGGTAAAATGCATAGGATTACAGAAAATGACAGGATAAATACAAGAATGCATGTAGGCATTTACCTATGCATTTACTCTTATTTGCTGAATCCTGCATAAATCCATCTGGACACAGTTTAGACTTTATTGGGATGCTTCGTCTTTCACGCCTGGACTTTTTGTTCTTCAAGTAGGTTGAATAAAATCTTTGATACCAAGTTGGTGAGGGCTCCGGGCGTTTTGGTTTGTAATATGCGTAAGTGCGATCCTGGGTGCGGGGACGCCTTCGGGTTGTTTTGCTTTCACCTAAAGTCAAGGCTGCAGATTGTTTTTGTGAGTCACTTATGCGTTCTGGTGGTCTTCTTGTCCTCAAACGCAAACTCTGTCTTTGTTGATTAATCCTGCGCCTGTCGTATGAATTAGGATTCCAGTTTTGAGATGAGTATGAACGTTGTTGGTATGGCTGTCTGGGTTGCCTGGGCTCCATGATACTTGCCAGTTCCTGTACAGTTCTACGCTCAGGGACAGGTAGAACACGCCCTGGTTCCAGGAACTCAAGACCTGGAAGCAAATGACAACAGGTCAAATGCCAGCTTGGGTCCTTCAAAAGACATAAGTGGAAGTACGTTTCACTGAGTTTACATTTCTAATGGACGTGTTGTCCAACTTTTTCTTAATGAGGGCTGCAAAAGCAAATTTTTAATCCCATTGCAGGCTGCTCAGTTTTCACTACTGGAAGGTTATAGAGGTAGGGTAGGACAATAAAATTTACATTGAGGTTAGTACAGAAAGTGCAGACCCATTCCTCAAGAGATTTTGGTGGGTCTAGCAATAGTGATTTAAAAATTAAACCAAAAAAAAAAAAGAGATTTAAATTTGTTTCGAAAAGCAGATGGGACTTGCTGAGTTGGCCAGGCTAAATAAAAGTCTTCAATGGCTGGATTGTGGCCATATATTTGACAAACCTGATCTACAGGAAGGGCTTCGGTTTAAGCCTATTATTTCTAAGACATTTGTAATAGAAATTCTCCTAGAAAAAGCAATTCCATAATCAATGCAGCACTAATGTAAAATGATGAATAAAAGAATTAATATTAAGAAATTAAATTTATTGAGAAAGTTGCTTTAAATTTATACTACATTATGATAAGAAAATAGGCTACCTTTTGATAGAAGATTATAATGATCGGAAAAAAACCCAACTAACACTTTGCAGACATTTAGTTTGCATACCGTTTAAAATATTTAAAATAAGATACAAAAGGTGAATTTCAAAATTAAAATAAAGGAAAAATGGTAGTCACAAGTAAAAAACAATGAATTTTACTCAGAACAACAACAGATTCTACCATAATGGTATTACAATATTCTCAAACTGATGACTGTCGCTCGGTGAAAACAGTAACTAATAAATAGACATCTACGCCCAGGTTTATCTAACTGATCTTGATCCCAGAAATCTTAATTCCTTTTACTTTTTTCTTTCTTCATTTTTTTCCTTATTTCCATGTTGCAGATTCATTTTTTTTATTAACTAATTTTTTTAAATAATATGCCAGTTATCGACAGAAAATTTCAAATTCTAGTCACTTTTTACTTAAAAAAAAACAACAAACAAAACATTCTCAATACATCAAGCATTTCAAAAATTCATGCAAATGCAGAAGATTTGGTATATATTCCATTCCTCATATTGAAACAATACTTTTGAGCATTTTACACTTTCACATACCAAAGAAATTATGTCACATATATTGCTATTATTTATGCTAATGCTGTTAGTTGAATGACACTGAGAAAAAACAGATTTAAAAGAAGTGCAATTACAAAGATTTGGCCATTGCAGAATGCACATCACTGTAAGCACACCAAATTGAAGTGGCAATACAGAGAATGCAATTCAAAAAATGTGTAGCCACCTGACAAAATGAGGCACTTTGTGCATTTTTGGTGGTATGGAGATATTTGAATCACCAAATAGATTATTCAATGTCCTTTCATTTGGTAAAAAAAAAATTTGCTGTAATTTAATTAGCAGAGGAGATATGGCCTATCAAAGACAGGAAATGACACAACCACAGTTTTGAGAAAAATGCTTTTAAAGTTTCAGCTTTTAATCAAAATTAATGATGATGACTCGATTCAAAGTCAGTTTTGAGGCATTTACCCTTCTCAAACAGGATTATTATTTGAAAAAGGAATAGTAAAGAGGTTAAATTTTTCATAAAGAGTGAAAACGCACAATCGATAAAATTGACCCTATGCTGCCTTTTAACAATTTTCTTGAATCAAGTAGTCCCGAAATGTGCCTCATGTTGTCGGGCGGCTTCACATATATGGAATAGATTGCAAAAATAGGTGCCACCTATAAAAGACCTTTCAGTACAATAGTCCATATAAGCTTGTAATACATGGATACATTTTCTGTGATTAATGCAGCCAAAGCTTGGACAGCATTTATAAAAAAAATTGAGAAACAAGGAAGTGGAAGGTGTACAGTTGCAGGAAGATGCGAGTTGCATATGGGACCAAAATGTCTTAAAATCTTTTGAATATAAACTAAATACAATTTCTATATCTATAAATGTTCGGAAAACAAAGTCATCAGAAGAATTAGGCCTACTATGGGCAATCAGATCATTAAGATTTCAGTAAACACTGTACATCCATAAACATCTACACCATTCAGTGTCAAAACTAAACAAATACAGAATGAGTAAGGAGTCCAGAGCAATAAGGGCTACTAATACATTTACCAAAAGTAAATGAGAAAGGAAATGCGTAAGTAACAGATTATTACATTTCTCACGACCATATCACAATCACATAGCTACACCACCACAATTGAAACAAAATCTATTGGAACATGATGCTAGACTAAAAAAAAAAAAGCACTGTGGGCTAACCAGCACAAGATTTCCTATCTGCAAGTTGCAGCTGTCCTGGTGGACAGAGACACTCGTAACTGCCCCATGTGTTACGACAACGGTACGAGCATATGCCGGGGTTTTCACGACACTCATCAACATCTGAAACATGAATAATTGTTACTCGAGTGATGATCACTATTTGGGGACTACAAATGTTTGGAATGATTTAGGTCCACATGAGCCATTTCTCAATTTAATGTACCTGTATATCATTAACATTATTTATGTACTACCATTAATAAAAAAGAAACATCTGGGATTACTATAGGGTAAATACAAAATATGTTGGTCTTGTGGAAGACACCAACAGGGGCATTTTTCATACTGTTAACTCTAAAGATCTAGGTTCACTAACTGAAGTTTTGCTCTCAAACAACGAATTTGACATATTAATGAGAAATACCACCCGTAAGCCCTAAAATCTCATTGCACAAGACCAAAATAAAACAACAACAATAACAACAGCAAAATAAGTAAATAAATAAAAACATGGATTTCTATAATTATGTTGTGTTTCATTGATCTATTAAAAACTCAAATTTTCTCTCATTAAAGTCAAAATATCGCAAAAAGAAAAAGTTGTGGGTTGCACATATTTTGAGTTTGCTTCGCCATGTTGAGACCCCACAGATTTTCTGTGGTTTTCATAATAATGCATCAATTTTCTCTCAGTAATGCTTTTTTGAGGAATAGTAATTAATTTTGCAAAGCAATACATTTTTTTCTCTTGAATTTCAAGTTATGAATCATCAGAAGCACTTAAAAAAAGAGACAAACCTGCCATCCTAGGTGCAGCATGCAGAAAAGAATATTGACAAGAAGAAAACAGGTTCCCCTTCCTTTTTTTTTTCAGCTATAATACGTAGTATTCATTTTCATTTCTTGTATCGAGGCAAATAACAATATTATACAATGTTTTGTAACAATTCCGAGTAATAATGTTTTTATTTTAATTGGGATTGCTTAATTAGTTCAGCTATCTACTGACACAAAATCTGAGTGTTATTTGTGACATGGGAGAAAATTTATTATGAAATATCAACATACCTCACATCATTCTTACAAATGTGTAACTGTTAAATCTATTTAAACTCCCTTCTATTCACTGTTTCAAATTGATTTTCAGAAAATTATGCTGTCAGCTCTTTCTGTCAGACATTATTCATAAAAATTTAAGGTTGTGTCACGATTAAGGTTGATGACCTTGTACGCCACGAGTATAGAGGGGGTAAACTTAGTAGGGGAGA
The DNA here is from genome assembly GCA_963931925.1 of Onchidella celtica. Lineage (NCBI taxonomy): Eukaryota > Metazoa > Mollusca > Gastropoda > Systellommatophora > Onchidiidae > Onchidella > Onchidella celtica. The sequence continues at coordinate 31,708,460 of OZ007577.1, forward strand.
AGGGGAGTTTTTTAAGTTGTTGACTAGCATGAAAGATTACTATCACGAGGAAGGTCGGTGGCCTTGTGCGCCACGAGTCAAGGGGGGTGAGCTTAGCAGGGGAAAACACGGTTTTTAACATTGTTGACGAGCGTGGATAGATACACACGACTCGCTTTAAACTAGTCGCGTGTGCAAAAACCTCGGGAGTATAAGTAGAGGAGAAGCTCGACACACGTGGTTCCCAAGTTATTCATTCCTAAAGGAAGACGCAGCGAGAAGTGGTCCGGGCGACAGGTGGAAGGTCGTGCCATGGGGACCAGGGGTGTTATGTATGTGAGGAATCTATGAGGTTCCCAAGTTATTCATTCCTAAAAGGAAGACGCAGAATTTATCGGTCCGGGCGACAAGTGGAAGGTCGTGCCAGTGGGGACCAGAAGTGTTAGGTGTGTGAGGGATCCATGATGTTCACATGTATTTCCCAATAAGAAGAATTTAATCGGTCCGGGCGACAAGTGGAAGGTCGTGCCATGGGGACCAGAAGTTGAGGAGTTCTGATGATAGGATGGGAACCCATCAGAAGCTCGTGATTTGCGATGGCGGGTGTGAACCGTCGATGTGCTGTGTGTGTTTGCAGAAGAAGAGTCTTTGAGGACGGGCTGATAACCCCTCAAGGAGCTAGTAATCTACGATGGCGGGTGTGAACTGTGTGTTCTTATTTGTGTGAAGCCAGGGACGTCTGTTTCCCCTTTTATCGTCGAAGTTAGAGATCTAGAGAGGATCGTGTGAACTCTGGAGACGTGAAACTGCATCAACGAGGAGGGCAGCTGTTGACAGAGACTATTAAGTATACGTAGTTAAGTTTATAGACAGAGGGATTAGATCTAGATGTGAAACGGGGAACAGATAATAGCCGTGATCCCCAAGAGTACATTTGAAGTATCTGTTTTTGTGATTATGTATGTGATTATCATGAGTTGAATGTTTTGACATAAGTTTTGTCATGCATTTATAATTAAATATCGTTTAATTTAAATCTCACTCCATGTGTCCGTTGATCGCTGGTCTGCTTGCTTGGCTTGTTAGCTGGGTTTGAAAGGTAAATAAGTTAGGTACTCATCACACACGTGGTCGTGACCATCTTCACGCACGTGATCGTGACAGTTGGCAAATAAGTTGCATATAGGCGTATTTCATGCAGGACGACCTAAAGGCACACCACCAACAATGTCATCAGGGCTATGGAAGATTGCGAGAGATGGAGGGTCATGATCGCCAACGCCTACCAGCAGGGCAGTTGATGATGATGAGACATATTTCAGCGTTTTTTCTCTGTGACTTTTACTACCTAATTTGATTCATTAAAGACAAGTGCTTAGGATGAGCATTTCATTTAATAAGCTTACACTGGTTGAACAATACTGTAGCATTATTTAACACGAATGCCTCCACGAGTCAAATTCGGGAACTGGCTATTTCCATTATTTTCTTTCAAAAGTAAGGGATAAAAAACTTCAGTGAAATTGAAAAAGACCTTAAATTACCTTGAACTGGTCCCAGATTATCATTTTCATTCTTGAAACCAAAACACTACAGATTTGTAAGGTAATATGGAGCCATACATTTAATATGACTCATTTTGGCAGGTAACTCTGGGAATCATATACTGTCTCTACAGTTTAAGTTTGAAATTTTAATGCAGAATGGTCTGGGTCACATAAATGCATTTTGGAAATCACATGGATTAAGCTTGTCAAATAACTGCTTTCATAGAGATGGTTATTCTGGTTTTCTGGCAATGCTAACTTCCGCGTACACTTTCTGCAAGAGGTAGATTATGATTAAGTAGTTGTTGGCATGCCCACATCCTGACTTACCACGACATGGTTGACCAGGTCCTCTTGACATGAAACCTGCAGGGCAATCGCAACGGTAAGCACCTTCCGTGTTGACACATCTCTGATTGTAATAGCAGCGATGCTGACGTGTAGTGCATTCATTAATGTCTGAAAGGTTGAAGTTTGCTCACTGTTGACATTCTACAAAAATTTTCTAAGACTGTCTTTTTAAACAAATTTTATCCACACTGTCATATATGTTTCAGAAACGAGACTTTGGATCAAAGGTGTTTTATTTAAACTAGCACTTTCAGCTGATTAAAAGGGCTAACATTCGAACACTATGGTGCCAAAGCCAGTTAACGTTATCAACTACAGTTCAAAAACTTATGGCAGGGTTCAATAATTTTCCCAAACGGCATGAAGGTTAAATAGAAAAGCAATGTGTTCAAAATATCACTTTTCTTCTTTATACTTTATCTACATTTTGCAGGTTAATTGCACTGTTTAAATAATTACACACATTTTCTTTACTTAATGCAAATATCTACCATTGTACATACAAAACTAACTGTCAGTTTAATCATAAAGATGATGCATGCAATATCTTGCTACCTTCACATTTGCCCGACTCAATGCGCCTATATCCTGGAGGACACAGCTGTACACAATGGAAACTTCCTTCATTGTTGATACATTCCTCATCTTGATGGCAATTGTGGCTGCCTTCATAGCATTCATTGATATCTGAATGATGAAAATAATGATAAGTAAGGAAAGCTGACAAATTAGGAGGCAGAAAAAGTTCATATATACCACATTTAAAAAATTTTTTAATCTGTGGTTGTCAAATAGGTTCTACTGTTGCTTTCTTCATACAAAAGAAAATGAAGAGACAAAATAAAACCACATGCTTATATTAACACAACTGCAGATGACCACTCTTCATTGCCAAATATTCTAAGAACCCCTTGAAGGAATTTTATATTTTCTGTCCTTTAAGAGGGAGTTGAATGGTGTAAATATTTATTTACATGACCAAAAATGTTCAAAATAAGGAATATATTGCACGTAAATCAACCAGCATCACTACGTCAGTCTGGTGTAGATTTCCGTAGGATTGGTGGGAGTACCATAGGGACAGGTCCTCTACATTAAACCAACGTCATTGCAATATCATGACCACAGGATCTGCTTAGGAACACGTCATTCCTATGCATGAACTTCACGCCAATCCTACACTTCAGATTTCTGTTCAGTTGCTGGCTGGGAAACCAGTATTTTTCCAGGCCTGTATTGCCAGGTCCTTCATGATAGGGCCAGCAAAGTGAACTTGACAATAAATTCAGCTCATGCTAAATATCATTAATTGTAATTTTAATATTGAAAGATTATGAAAAACAAAAACAAAAAAAATGTTCTACTTCTCATCAGAGTTGAATGCTTCACTGTCCGAATCTGTAGCAAGTACAACAGTGAAGAAAGTCACTCACCCCTGCAGACTCTACCATTAAGAAGTCTGTACCCAGCTGGGCAGGAGCATGTGAAGCTGCCCCTTGTGTTGACACAGTCATGTGAACATGGAGAAGTGTTGCGTTCACACTCATCCACATCTGGTAAATGTTAACATTTTTGAGTTACATTTGTGAAAAAGCCAAAGGCAATGAAGAAAATACACAAAAGAAAAGCTAAGATATCGTAAGCGTGATCTATCTTCCCTTTTCCTTTACGTTTATTGTATAGTTTCTGTATTATTTCTTGAGCGAAGCTTTGCTACAAACAACTTTTTCTTCTTGCCATATTTTAACAATATTTTTATCAGCTGCAGTGACTGTTTCTTGATAAATCTGTTTGCACTAATAACACAGTCTGAACAATGTCATACTAAGAAGGCAAAAAATGGTAAGCTACATTATGAATAATGAGTAATGTTTAGTGTCCTACTTTTTCTACTTCCTATGAGATTATCACAGTAAATCTTGAATTTCAGTAGCAGCTATGGCATATGCTTTCTGGACATTTTATTGTAGAATTGGAAATGGCGTGAAGGAGAGTATCCACTGTGCATGCTAAATGTTCTCAGAATCTTACCTATACACCTGCCATTTTCTCCAAGCCTGTGACCAGGTAGGCATGAACATCTGTAACTACCTACAAGATTCTGACAGGTGTGCTCGCAGATGTTTGGATTGTCTTCACACTCGTTAATGTCTGCAATGTGTGTGAACAAGAAAACATTTAAGTGTTTGGTACCACAAATTGCCTTGGATATCACCACTGCTCTACAATAATGGAATATGTCAGATTTATGCCAAAATGCAACTGTCTGTTCATTGCATTCCTGAGCATGAGGGCTGTAAGACAACATTATAGAAAAAGAAATGCGCCAACAGGAAAATGTAATAATCCAATTGAGTCGCAAAAGAGTAAGATGACTTATGCCATTAGCCATAGAGCAGTGACGATATGTAGTTTTGCCTCAACAAGAACTCAGAATCTGGGCTGGGAGGAACCAAAGTGTCTGACTTTATGACATACATAATGGCAATTATGATGGCAACTCCTCACTTTATTTCAGAATCTGATACTTGATTCATTTCAATGTGATTTTGCCAAAGCAAAAAGTACATTATTATGTCCTTTTGATTAAATGATTTATATTTATTCATATTTATTACCAAAAAAAAAAAAACCAATAAAAAAAACACCACATATAGTTTTATATGGCAATCAAACCCAGCATTATATACAGCTTATCCAATTTTATAACGCACATTATTTATCACTCACCAACACAGATATCAGTGACACTATCTCTTTCAAAGCCCCTTGAGCAGCGATTGACACATCTGAAAGAGCCTTCTGTGTTGAGACACTCCAATCCAGGGCCACAGTCAGTCTGTCCAGTAGCACACTCATCTATGTCTGGGAATGAAATCACCCATCTGCCATTATCTTTCTTCAGCTGCAGACACTTACTGACAGAAAATCTAATTTGAAATCACAAGTGTACTCACAATTTTCTGAACTCACCAAAATTTCATCCAGCATGGCAAAATATAAGACTTTGTAATAGCCTATCTCACAGTCACAAGCTTCCACTCCTGGCATTAGACATGACTCAAAGGGATATAAACAGACAGCAATTTTAGAGTGCTGTGATTAGTGCTTTTGATGTGACTGAATGTCGTATTAGCAACACCACATAGAGAATGATGTCCATCATGGTTAGCTTGGTGGAAAGCAAGAAATACATTTCTCCTACCTTGACAAGTCTTGGCATCAGATGTCAGTAAGAATCCAATGGGACATGAACAAGAGTAACTTCCAGGAGAGTTGTGACAGGAGTGACTACAAGGATTGAGTGTTGCACATTCATCATCATCTGTGAGGAACAGTATAAGTTAGATTACAAAAGGCACAAGTAAAACAATGATAAAAAATGTGCATCTGTGCTTTCATAGAATATTGTTTGGCAGTAGATGGCAAAACAAAGGAAAATATAATTATTTACCAATCGACAACAAAGACCACCAAAAGATACACATATAAAAGGAAGTTTGAGTTCACAGCATGCAGCTTGAGAAAGGCTATTTGGTGACTACAAGAGAAATTTGCATGCTCACAGAGCAGAAGCAATTATAGTTTTTTTTTTCTTTTATTGCATTCTGTTTCGCAAGTTCAATCAGTTTTGAGGCCCTCCTTACCTCTGCAGAATGACTCCTGTGCATCATGCTTGAATCCAGTTGGACATCTGTTGCTTGGATTACCTGAGAGAAAATAAATGCTGCCCTTTAAGAAGATTCCACTCATTTGTTACACAGATGAGGAAATGTGGTGAAATTAAATATATGGTCGATTAAGAGGGGGTGCGGGTCCTGAAGGCGATTTTTGTTATTATGAGAAATAGACAATTTTAACTATTATAATCAAATTCAGGATGTCTGAATTAGCAGAAAAAAAATGTAAAAAAATTTGTTTGTCATATTGTTGCCATGGAAGCGCCGCCATCTTGGATTTTGAGTCCCCAAAAAGTACCAAATTCAATATAGATAGGCTTCGCCAAATTTTACTGGATTTATTTGAAACTTCTCTTATGTCTTATTCAATCCAATTAAAAACTTTATACGGAAGGGAATTTTGATACCTCTGACAGATCTTTTGTTATAAATTTTTGAAAATGGTATGTAGAGGAATTCCATTTTCTCTTATTTTCTATCACAAAAAAATTCAACCAAAAAAAAAAAAAGAAAAGTTAAACAAATTTTCTTCTGTATGAATTTTTTGGTTTGTTCAAACATGTTGTTAGCCAAATTTTATACCAATTGGACAATAAATAAAAAAACTAGTTCACAAATCACTGATCAAAAGTGCAATTTCGAGAAAATCACATTTGAAAGTTTTTTTCAATAAAAATGTTATTGAAATGTGTTACACATGGCTAAAGTCATCATTACTGGTGTGCTGAGCCTCAACAATGATTTCCAAACCACCAAAGGCTTATGACAGATGTGTACGGAGGAGTAGGGGTTTTGATAGCGACACTATGATGTTATTTGGGGCTAATTTTGCAGCCCAATGGCATGATTCTTGTGCCTTTTTCTTGACCCCCCACCTCACTAAAAGGCATATTTCAGGGTTATAAGCATTCAAAATTGACATTTGGTTAGTAAAATAGTGTTCCTAAATGGATAAACTATAACCGAAAAGTACAAAATCGCGATATCTGTATTTTTAAGCCTAATTTTGATTTCAGGACCCGCGCCCCCCCTTAAACAATATATGATATTAAAATTTGATGCAGTGATGTGAGGATGACGGTGGATACAAATCTATTGATTTCTATGAGACTCTTATTATTTTCATTATATGCAAAAACAGCGGAAAAAAAAAACAAGCTTGTAATCTTGTAAAGTTTTGCAAAATTCCTTTGAAATATTGGCCAAACAAAACAAAAAGGACAGAAAAAAGTATATTTTGCAAAATTATATTTTAGCATTAAATAGCACTACAACAATAAAACACAATGAATTATAAATTTTTAATGAAAATATGAATAAAATAAAACTTTTCTACACATTTTTATAGTTAAATCTGTAAAACTCATGAGTGAAGTGTTTACATGCACTGTTAGACTTTGACACAATTTTCTATGTAAAATTCATTACTAAATGTCAGTGTCATAATTATGATCCCATATTCCCTCAAAAAAAAAAAACAATAGGAAATTATTCACATTTTAATTCCAGGATCTCAGTGTACAGGAAGTCTTTGTGCTGTGGGTTTAGCTCATGGGGTAAGCAACAATAAAACCGTATACGCAGACTTATTTTTCTCAGTCTTTAGTGTTTTTGATACCTCACCTGGGCCTATGGAAGCTTCCAGATAATATCTGACTGCTTGCTGGCTTGGTAAGACTTCAACATTCATATCTTTTGCACTCAGCTGTTGTACGAGGTACGGCATACGTCCCTGTGATTCATCATATGTGATGGTGTGATTCCAAGCATACGGAAGGGTAAAACCATCAGCACTGAACATACGGGAGGAATGGGCATACACAGTTCCTGATGATGACACATGAGATTTCTCATATTAGTGACCATGGTGAAGTTAACACTGCTGTCCAGTAATAATTACTGTGTAAATTGCTGTCATTAATAATAAAACAAAACCTGCTGACAATGAACTAACACATACATGACGCACTATTTCAATTAATATTTATCCAGGAATTTAGATGCTTAAAGAGAAACATATGTACAGGCAACATTCAGAATGTCATTAATTTTTCTTTATGACATTAAAGGGTACATATTAAAATAAGTGTGTCTCACATAATCTAAGTCAATTTTGCTTTGACCACCAAATGAAATAAAGATCAGGTGAAATATTTCCTGGAATTTGATGTAATGAAATGCATTTTATTGTACTTCTGAATTTCATAGGGTCTAAAGATTAATAAAAATAATAAAAATATAAGAGTAGACTGTAGTCTGTTCTGTAACAGCATATGTTTTTGAAGTAAAATTATGTTATGGACATTCTAACTAAAAGCACACCCCACTGAATGCAGTGCTAAAACAACATACTCATCTTATTGACAACTGTACGTTCAAGTTTTTGGAAAAGTTAACAAATTACTATAGATATGTATGTCAAGCTGCCCACCACATCCGTATTTGAAATATAAAGACATAGCATCATAGGTAAATGATCTATTTAATTACAGTCTACTATTCTGAAGGTGTCGGAGAACTTCACCTATCTTGGCAGTACACTGTCTTCCGCGGCTCGTGTTGATAGTGAAATTCTCTCAAGAATCAGCAAAGCCAGCTCTGCATTTGGCAGGCTTCGAAAGAGAGTATGGGATGTCGCCGGCATTCGCACAGACACTAAGCTGAAAGTGTACAATGCTGTGGTCCTTCCCACCCTACTCTATGGGGCTGAAACCTGGACAGTGTACCAATCGCATGCCAGAAAGCTAAATCACTTTCATCTGGCCTGCCTTAGAAAGATCCTAAGGATCAAATGGCAGGATAAAATTCCAGACACTGAGGTCCTCAATCGTGCCAAGGAATTGAGCATCTTCTGCCACCTGAAAAAAATTCAGCTACGTTGGGCAGGACATGTTGTCAGAATGCCCGACTCCAGACTCCCTAAGCAAATCTTCTTCTCTGAGCTCTCCAATGGAACGAGGAATGTTGGGGCCCCAAAGAGACGTTACAAAGACACTCTCAAGCAATCACTGAAGGCCTTTGCCATTGATGTGAGTGAGTGGGAAAAGCTCTCGCTTGATCGTGCAAATTGGAGGGCGGCCCTTACCAGAGGCAGCAAAGCATGGGAAGCTGACAGAGTCCAGCAGGCTATCAAAAAAAGAGAACGGCGCAAGAAAAGGCCCAGTGGTACTGAACCAACGGAGCACTCTTGTCATTTATGCGGAAGGGTCTGCAGGGCAAAAATAGGACTTATCAGTCACATGAGAAGCCATAAGTCATGAAAGAACAGTCTTTCCATTCTGTCCTCTGTGTCCTTTAGTTCTCTTTATTGTCCATGTGTTGAAATTCTCAACAATTTCTGTTCTTTATTCCTCTGGTGTTGTTAAGGTCATCATCATACCTGATGGACGAACTATTATTATTACTTGCTCAATGATTACAGCTTAACTGAACATCTTTCTCCTTCTCCGTGTTCTCTGCTTAGGTAAATTAATCATGAGAGTTTCAATGTCCGTGATACTACGGATCATGGTGCTGACAGATGTAACAATATACACATATCAACCTCTTCACAATGCACATATTTCATCTTCCCTCTGAATGCTCTTTGGGGAAATTTAAAAAATCCAAAAAAAAAATCCTCTGATTAATCTATAATGTGGCACTGCTATCAATGCATAGGTTATCAAGAGAGAAAGACAGGAATATCATGTTTTGTATGCAAAAATATGTTCTGCAATGTAAAAAGCCAAACTTAGTAAACTCAGGGTTTGAGTGGGGCAGTGTAAAAAGTTCACCATAGAGTTGCTCAATTGTAGAACGCAATGTCTTGATTGGTTTTATAGTGGAGCACTCTGGCGCTGTATATGGCAGGGTAAAAAGATTTGTCAGTATTTTACATACAAATTATAATAAAGATTCTTACCTGGACCAGTCTGAATATATTCCTCCTGGTATGGAGCCAAGTGAACAGATCTAATTGGTCCAATGTCTGGTACTTCTCCTCTGATGATGATGTCAAACAACAAGGCACCATTGGAATCCACTCCATTTGCATAATGAGACATCTTCAAAATCTCACCTAAATAAACAAGAAATGAGTGGGTGAAAATGAGAAGCTTGTGAAATATGATATAAAGACAACCTAGTGTTTTTTTTAAACTTTTATAGGAGCAGTGCAGTAACAAGTTTATTGATTACAACCTATTGCTACTACTATCAAACATGGTACCATAGTTATACAGTTAGGAAAATCTATGACTACAGTCAATCACTTTCAAATTTACAGTACATCATATTTCTGATCTCAAAAGCTCCAACTCATTGTATTCATCCCGAATCCTGAATAGCATACTTACTGTTTCAAGAATACAAGATTTATAAACAGTCATACTACATGTAAATATATGAAAACCAAATATCTGACAGAAAGTTTATCAAGGCGTTTATGAAAATCTTGAATATTTCATCATCACTTGCTTTCATTTCTGCAATAATTTCGCTACAGATTTTCCCCTGCCTATTCTTCAGTTTTACATCTAATTTTTGTTCTCACATGTTAATGATCCTCTTTTCCTCCTTTCTATCTATAATTTCCCATGGAAAGCAAAAACATGCAACAGCCACAACAGCACCATCAAATTTAATGGAATGGTTCTCAAAAGAAAACAATGAAGGCAGATTTTAAAAAAAATAATATCTGGTAAACAAATTAAATAGAATTTACTTCCTCCCAGATAAATAACTTACCAGTGGCAAATTCTACCTGCACCTCTCTCATAAATTCTCCTTTAGTTAGAGAGTACCCATTGTATGCTCCATCAATTTCATGTGCAGTTGTCCAGTACACTGGGGTCAGCAGTGAGATGAGATGCTGGAGATAATTTGCTGCAAACAGATACCAAGATCAGTTACCAGTAATCCACATATTATTCACTGTTAAATAAGCTCATGCACTTAATCATTAGAATTCTTTTCAGTATGATAGATACTTGAAAAAGTATATCATTTCAGCCTCTCTAAATTTATTTCCTTCATAACATAATAATGCGATCTTGAAAATGAACATCATACTGCTTAGTTCTGCCAGATTGCTTCACATGAATCTATGATACCAAAAAATACTTGAACATCAGCAGTTAGAACAAGAACTGAAGAGAGCGGTCTGCTCAGTGGCCAACCTAAATTTTTGGGACCCTAAACCTTGAACTGTTATAGGTGTTACGAGTTGGGTATGTTCTAGCGTGTTATGGGGTGGTATATTATGGAATTTAGGTGTTCGACTGCATTTAATAAATATCGAGAGGTTTTACTAATTATTCTGCCATACCATGCCACATACACTAATAACAATTTCGAGTAAGTTATATCAAGGACCTTGTAGGGCCACAAATTTATTACTTAAATTCCTAACAATTTCGTCTATCGTTACATATTAAAAGGACAACATCAGCAGCATCAAATGAAAATACTATAATACATAACTAGAAGTCTCCTCTAGATTCTTAAAAGATTAGGAAATCTATATCATTCTGACTCATTCACAGTTTACTTAGTAATTATTTATCTTCAGAAATATAATCTGCCTACTATCTCACCAATAATATTCTTATGTCTCAGACGACAATATTAACTCAGTAATAGCTTATAAAGGATCAAACCGTCAAGACACACTGACGTAGTTAAGATAGATCTAGATCTGCTCTAGGATGGGCTGGCAATCCCCAGCCTCATCCAGACACATCAAATTACAATTTACAAATGTGTAGATCAGTCACTCAGTCTAGATCTTAATTGCAAGTAAAGACATTATAATCTTGCATCCTTTGGTAGTACTTCTACTGGAAAAGTAGGGTCAGATTCACATCATCTCGAATCATTGTGAAGACACTTACGATTGGTTCCCTGAAACGATTTCAGGGAACTGGAGAAAATAGCTGTGGATTATTTCATTGTCTATCCAGGACATAGACATGTCTTTAACAGTCTTATGGTTCTCTCTGGCTGAACCTTAGCCGACACCCTCGCAGGATGGAATACGCTGCATGGAGTGAGTAAACCTAAAGATGGCTTCGCTTATATCTTCTGCAACCCCCAGCCAACTGCTCAAATTTGATTGGTGCATCCATTTCGAGCTCAGCTCGCAGTCTATTAATAGTAACAGACAAAGTTAAATTAGGATGTCAAAAGCTTTCGCAAAGTCTCTCCCCCCTCTACGTTTTATGTACGAATTTATTCACTCCTTATTCGCCCCGTCTTTCCTTGCTAAAGTACACCCAAACCACGGGGTCGAAAACTGCACCGTCACTGTTAATTTATCCATTCGTTCTATCTTGCCCCACTTTCTTTCCATCTCTAAGAAAAAGCGTTATAAAAACAAACTGTCCACGGGAATAGTTCAAGGACATTTGCACTGGCTAAAATCAATGATGACATGAAATAAACAAAGCGTGCCCCAGCACGGCAATTCAAATCCTAACCCTGACAATAGGGCCCCTTGGCAACCACAACAGCAGGACAACATTCACTCACAAAAAAAAAGTTTCTTCAGGGCCCCTCTGGGATTACAGGCCCTGAATTGAAGCTTAAGCTTCATTAGTTTCATAGTAGATCCACCCCTAGGTCTGCTGTGGAGACATTCCATTTCAGTAAAAAAATGGTTATACAAATGAAAATCAATCATGCAATGGCTTGAAAGAGAATAGAAGCCCACTGCCACTTAAGATTTCATGGTGCAACAAAGTAGTCTAGAAACTGATAATAATGAGATCCATTCAAAGATGAGAAACTGAGCCTGGTCAGGCAAAATATTGACTTTGCAGAAACGTTTGTAATGACAGTCTGTTCCTGTCTCTAATAGTTCTCAAAGATTGAGTCTGGGAGACGGAGAGGCACGTGTTATGTAAAGAAGTTGAAAGCCGAAACATTTAATTAATGAGGGTTTTCCTTTTTTGAGGATCTTCTGTGGTCTTCCTCACCTGAGATTTTTTATCAGTTTCATGAAAACTTACTTGCAGCTGGTGGGACATTCCTGATAGTGGCCTCTACTTTTGTCACAGATGTGTCCAGTGGGGTCATCTCAGCTACAATGGTGGCATCTGCTATGTCGACAGTATTGATATAGCCTATCAGGTTACCCTCAGCACGACGAGGCAATGCTGGTATTGGCAGAAAAGAAAAAAAATATTTACACATCTCTTATAATCTATGGTTCGTTTTGCTTACCCAAATCCGTTCAGCGATTTATTTACTTTGTGTGAGTTTTGTGTTTTTTTGCGGCAAAGTACACCTATAAGGATTTCGTTCTTGAAAGGCTGAGGGGAGGAATTGTGAGATTACATGTAAGAGAACATGAAAAACTGCTTGGCCATAATCACGAAAATAGTAATTGTGTCTTAGTGTTGCATTTTCAGTAAATCACCTATTTCTACTAGGCCTGAGAGCCACTGCATGATTTTAATGTCCATGCTGGAAACAGTGTACATGAATAATTATGGTCCATGTCTGATCAGGTTTTCAGCCGACACAACATCTCATAATCTCAGATAACTATCAGCTGTGTATGCACACTTACTAATACAGTAATTTATGTCATAGCTGGCACAAATTTCATAATCTCAGACAACTCTAAGCTAAGTATCCACACTCACCAAAGCAGTATAGCATAGCTGATACCAATCTCATAATCTAGGATAACTGTCAGATATGTGTCCATACTCACTACAGCAATCATTTCTGTCATAGCTGATGCTAATCTCATAGTCTAAAACATCTGTAAGCTATGTATCCACACTTACAATAGCAAGAGCCAAGGTTGCACTCCATGACCTCTGTGGTATCTCCCACACATCTTCGACCTCCATGTGATGGTCGAATGCACTCTCTGTACCTCTCCTTAGTTCCTTGACCACATGTTCTTGAGCAAGTGGACCACTCTGACCACTCAGAGAACCTGCCATCCACTGAAATGTTGAATCAGATTCATGATGTGTATCAATTACATAATAAATACTGGCATACTTACAGACCTATGTTCTGTACACAATCTGAATACTCGTAACAGTGACATTTCTTTTCATTGTGAACAACGTAATGGATATCCATAATGTCCTCTTTATTAACTCACTACTAACCCATACAGCATTATTATGTCCCTGTCAAAAAAGCTACATCCACTGCATACCTTTCACACAGCCCCTCGGCAGTTTGTGACTTCAGAATTTTTTAATTATATTATTATCGCAGCTAGAGTGGTGTGGGTATGGCCGATAGAAACCAGTACTGTTTGTGCACATGAAGAACAACACTCAGTCATAAGAGAACGAGCCCTTTCTGACCTATTGGCTTTATACAACAACACCCATTAGACTTGAAAATCACAGTGTTTGACATGACGGCCACACGAAATGTGTTTGAAACGTGTTTCCTCTGTGTTAATATCATAAACCATATGACACATACATTTTTAGTTGTACACAATTCATATTTCAGTTGTTTTCCTTGGTCCCAATGTCAGGTCCAACAATTGCCGTTTTGTCCATTTTTTAATCTATTTTCATTTTTTCTCAAAAATAGATGAATCAGGAAAAAGACACTCTGTTGTTTTACAGTCTTTATGTCTACAAAAAATGTACAGAATTTCATTATTTTATGCCATTTACTTATGTTACGGTGATTTTTTAAAATAGCCATTGAAATAGCGGTTACACATGGAACAGCACTGAAAAAATAGCAGAATATCATAAAAACCACATACAACCTTTCCTTTTTGCCCAATTTTGACTTTGAAAAAATAGCAGGTAGGCAGTGAGTTAATGGTCTTTATAACTAAGATCGTCCCCGATATTTTGATTATCAAAAACTCTGACATGACATGCTTTACCTGGACATCCTTGCATGTTGCACTCATCAGTCTCTTCACCACTGCCCATACATGGCTGACCATTTCCACTCGGGGGTGGGTTGCTACAGGTACGGGTTCTCTTCCTCTGTCCACCACCACAGGTCAGACTGCAAGCTCCCCATCCATTCCAGGGCCCCCAGTTACCATGCACTAAGAAAACAAAATGACATTTTCAAGACAGTAAGCAACAATTAGACTTTAAAGTGCACATGCTCATATAATTCATATCCAATGTGTTGAATAATCTCTGCAGTCCACATGTTCCTCTTCCTAAAGCTACAAGGTTTTCAAAAAACAAACAGTACACTCAGTCTATGATGTTTTATCTGTGCTAACAATACTTCTGGTGTTTTGAGTAAAAGTTTCTTTTGCATGAATATATTTGGTTTAAAACATAATGGCTGCAGCCAAAACTGTGCCATTCCCCCCAAGCTATGGTAGAATTACAAAGTAATTTAGTTTCCAAGTTAACTTCTCATTTCCATGGCTCATTCCACATAATCATGCACAGAAATTTTTTTTCTTTCTAGTATTACCAATTGTTCCCAGTGATATGTGAATGTCTTGCTTAATGGGATAAGTATATTTGTTTTTTTACCAATTGAGAGTAAAATGACTTTTAATGCCATCTAATGCTGGACTGGATGCGAATTAGAGTAAATCTGAGGAAACTTTGCATGACTAAGAGATCACTGCTTGTATCTTGCAGATCAGCTTATTAGAAACAGAATTAAAGTGGCATATTTGGTAAGTGGTAAACAATTGTGAACTGCGCCTGGCAGGCTGCGTTACAATTTGCTCTGTAGTTTCTGTGTATTTTTAGTATTTCATCACTGGATTTCATTTCTGAAACTTTGTGGACTGTTAGTTCAAGTGGCTGTGATCATTTTGGCATAAAAATTATGAGATTTGGTGTGAAAACTAGCTGGATTTTCAAGAGTATTTCTTTAGATTTGAGGTCTTTATTTTAGGAGGTTCGCTGCCCTTGGCATTTACCCCTCACTTTACTTGTTTTATTATTTCTTGTTCTGGCGGGGGGGGGGGGGGGGGAGGGGGGGGAGATGATATGGATAAATTTTAATCTATTAATTTCAATTTTGCCCAGGCAGCGGGCTTTCGGCCTGCTCTTTACGATTTCCAACTGCCAAGGTATCTTTAACGTGCGCAACGTGCACACGGGCCCTCCGAATTTTTTCGTCCTTATCCGAGAAGACTAGGTACTCGATCCTACCCCCCAATAGGACAAGGTGGTCTAGAGGCAAGGTGCTCGCCTCTTATGCCAAGGGTCCCGGGTTCTAAACCCGGGCAGTGCAGGCATGTTGGAAAGTGGATTTTTCTCATATTTTCAAGTCCCTAGTCCTATTGGGGGGTAGGATCGAGTAGTTCTTGGAAATTGGATTTTTCTCATATTTTCAAGTGTATTTCTTTCACGATGGAGTTTTTTATATTGGCCATAGCTATATTCAACCTTTCACGCTTCGTTTCGAGATTTGTGTTCACTCACACGCCTATCCCACACACAGACCACACAGGTATCAGGGGAAATCCCCAGTCAAGATTTATTGCCTTGTCACCCTACGGCCAGCGACGGGCAGAGTCGGAGAATGAAAGGACTATCTGGTTACAGGACAGCGGGGAAACTAAATTATACCCTGTGCAGAAGGAGTTAACATCTATGCATATTGTGTACACCAAAGATCAGTTGAGGAGTGTAAATAGTCAACGCACACACCCTGTGCCATTAACCTACTAAATAAACTGTCTATTTTAGGTATCAAAAGACAGCCTTGTTCGTGTGGAGCAAAGAAGGTTAAGAGAGGAAAACGGGGTGGCCGTAGAAAGCAGCGGCGGATCCAGGTTGTAATGACTAACCGTGGAGCGGAGAAAGAACAAAAACGGAAGGCTACAATTTCACCTAACTTGATTACTATTGATACTAGACTGAACACACAAGATCTATCTTCAAATTTAAAAGTTATGTTGCTCAACACTCAGTCTGTCCGAAATAAAACTGCTATTGTCAATGATTTGATATGTGAAATGAACGTCGACCTCGCATTTCTAACAGAAACGTGGCTGTTAGCTAGTGGTGAGGAAATAGCATTGCATGATCTAACACCCCAGAGATTTAAAACAACATCATTCCCACGGCTTACGGGCAGAGGAGGGGGAGTATGTTTGATGTACAGAGAGTCCATCCATGTATGTAGTAAGAGAATATCCCATTATGCCAGTTTTGAATGTATGGAATCGGAAGTTGTCTTGAATAGTCGGCCCTTTACCTTCCTGTGCATCTATCGGCCCCCTCCAAACAGAATGAACAAATTTACCACCAAAAACTTTATTGAGGAAATTCAAGACCTAATTGACGCATACATGGGCAGAAAGCATCGACCCATCGTTTTGGGAGACTTCAACATTCACTTTGATTCGGAAAGCGACCAGGACGCAATGGCTATGAAAAACATTCTAGCCACTCGAGGAATTATACAAATCATCAACAGCCCCACCCATAACAAGAATCACATTCTAGACTGGATTGTTATTGATGAGAACACTGTTTCAATAAAAAATCTCCAGGTAACGGACAAAGCCATCAGCGACCATTATGTCATCACGTTATAGCTAGACATTGAAAAACCGGGACCGCGTAAACGTACTATCACCGGCAGAAATGTAAAAAACATGAACCAATGTCAGTTTCATGCAGACTTGGAAAAGCTCAGTCCGTCCATACTACAAAGCCCAATCAAAGTCGAACGTTATAATATTCATATGCGCGAGCTGCTAGACCGCACCAGGACTGTTTCAGACCGACCCTCAGCGCCATGGATGACGCTAGACATCAAAGCGGCTAAGGCTGAACGACGACAGGCAGAGAGGAAGTGGAGAGTGACAAAACTAACAGTACACAGACAAATATACAAACAGATGCATCATAGAGTGAAAGAACTGATCTGTGCTGCTAAAAACGAATTTTTTAATCACATGATATCAGATTGTGCTTCAACGAGGAACTTATTTCGATTAAGTAAATTTCTTTGTGGTAAAGCAAAATCAAGCGCATGCCCTCAGTATATCCCACAAAGTGAGATAGCTGACAGTTTTGGCAAGTATTTTAGTGAAAAAATCTCAGCAATACAATCAAAACTTGATTTGTCTTCCGCACTACCACCCAAATTTGAATCATTTGCTGGCACTGAAATGTCACATTTTGACACTGTTTCAGTGGAAACTGTTAAGTCAATTATAAAGTTCTCCCCACCTAAGTCATGCTGCCTGGACCCCATTCCAACACCTGTGTTAATTGACAACATAGATAGTTTTGCTGAGATTGTTACAGTTATTATTAACGAATCGCTCCAGTCAGGAACAGTCCCATCACCTTTTAAACAAGCAATCGTCACACCTCTTTTGAAGAAGAATAATTTGTCCCCAGAGGCCCGTGTCAAATCTTCCATTTGTATCAAAAATTTTAGAAAAAGTAGTTCTTGGTGAATTGAAGAACCACCTGAGTCAAAATAATTTAAATGAAGTGTATCAATCTGCCTACAGAGAATTCCATAACACAGAGACTGCCCTTCTCAAAGTTCAAAACGATCTCTTGTGTGCTGCTGATGGAGGGAGGGTTTCCATCTTGGCCCTCCTTGACCTTAGTGCAGCTTTTGATACTATTGACCATTCTATCCTCATTGAGAGGCTAGATAAGACCTTTGGTTTATCTGGGACTGTTCTCAAATGGTTCAAGTCATATCTATGTGACCGTACTCAATCAGTTCTTGTAGATAGAAATATGTCAACATCTTTCAAACTACATTTTGGTGTGCCCCAAGGATCTGTATTGGGTCCTCTTTTGTACACGCTGTATACACAGCCACTTGGTTCAATCATAAGAAAGCATAATGTGAAATATCATATGTACGCTGACGACACCCAGCTGTATATGTCTGTTCCACCCTGTGACATCAAGAAACTAGTTACTTCTATAGAGTGTTGCATTGATGATGTGAAAAACTGGATGGAATCTAACAAGCTAAAGATGAATGAAGATAAGACTGAAGTGATATTGTGTAACACAAAGAGAGGATGGAATCCGAGTGATGTGGGGAATATCTGCATTGGGAATGAGAACATATCTTTTTCAGCGAAGGCTAGAAATTTGGGGGTATATTTTGACTCAAAGCTTTCCATGCATTTCCATGTTCATAATTTGTGTAGAACTATCTACTGTGAGATGCGCAGAGTAGGTCAAATGTCATCTTTTCTAAGCGAAGACTCTGTTAGGGTCTTGATCTCATCGTTTATATTTTCTCGCTTAGATTACTGCAATTCCCTTCTTGCGAACTTACCCAATGAAACTTTAAACAGACTGCAACGATTTCAAAACCAAGCTGCTAGAATTGTCTTAAAGAAGAAAAAGAGTGAACACATTACCCCCATGCTTATTAAACTGCACTGGTTACCAGTTAAGTTGCGAATCCAGTACAAAATAGCAGTTCTGTGTTACAAGTGCATAAACAAAACTGCACCACCTTACCTTTCCACTTTGGTAGAGCCCTACTCACCACCTCGTTCTTTAAGATCAGGCAATCAGGGCCTTCTTAAGATTTTTAACTGCAAGTCAAAGAAACTAGGAGGCAGAGCATTTACACGCTGTGCCCCGCACATCTGGAACTCACTGCCAAAATCATTGCGGGAAGCATCTACCGAGTCAAAATTCAAAACTGGTCTAAAAACCCACCTTTTTAAAAAACACTTTCAGTTGTGAAGTCTCATTCCCAATCCATTTATTTTCTCATTTCACTTTAATTTTGCTGTTTTATCGTTTAATTTCTGTCTTATAGTATGTTATGTGTGTGTATCTATGTATACAATGTATGTATAGCAGAGAGAGAGGGTGAGAGAGAGAGTGAGAGAGAGAGAGAGTGAGTTGCAGATGGAGAGAACACGACTTTCTGTAAAGCGCCTAGAGCAAACG
Organism: Onchidella celtica; assembly: GCA_963931925.1. Classification (NCBI taxonomy): domain Eukaryota; kingdom Metazoa; phylum Mollusca; class Gastropoda; order Systellommatophora; family Onchidiidae; genus Onchidella; species Onchidella celtica. The sequence continues at coordinate 31,727,876 of OZ007577.1, forward strand.
GTTTGGATTGGGCGCTATATAAATGATCTTCATTATTATTATTATTATTATATATTAACCTTTTCACATCACCCCACACCTTTTGGATAAGGGCTGTTTTACAACTGATTGATAAACTGATTGCCTGCAAAATTCTGACACTCATATACTGGTCCATGGCACTCCTTACCACATGGGGTAATACATAGTTTTGTAGCACATATTGTTTTTGTTTTTTGTGTTTGTAAACATTGTCTTGATTCTGCTTTTAACAAATTTTCCAATGATACCAAATATCACAATTTAGTTTTATCAGAAGATTTATATTGAATTTTATAAACCCTCAGAAATAGTGTGCATACAGGTAATAGCCACTATAAAGAAGGAATGGACAGTAGGCATATGAGAGCCGTGGTGCCTGCGATGTGAAAGGGTTAATTTTCCAGCATCTGTATTTACCTGGGCAGACTTCTGCCATACACGATCCATATTCTACACTGGGGCCCATGCAGTCTCTACCACCATTTTCAGGTGCAGGGTTGTCACAAGTTCTCCGCCTGGACTTTTCACCTCTACCACAGCTGGCGCTGCAAGGTCCCCAGTCTCCCCATGGTGAATAGTCACCATGGACTGAAAGATTGATATAATTTGATATATTATGATATTTCCTAGTGATTGATTACAAATAACAGAGATGTACCACATGGATCAGAAATCAATGCGGGTCATCCAGCTTTTTATACAATAAATCGGACATCACAAACTGACATTTCAGAAATCTGGCATAAGCAGAAAAAAAAACAAAATGAGAAACACCATAAAAAGTCATGGTCCGATGAATTGAGCGTGTGGAACTTCTGTTCTCAAACTTTTTGAAAATCTGAGCTAGTTTTAGGTCATGATTAAATAACCAACACCAGTTCAAATTTCTTGTTGATCTTGTCCAGTTTTCTCCTTTCTTTCAAATAATTTCACTGATATTTGTTACTGAATAGATGAAATGTTAAGCACCACACAAAACACCTGGAAAAAATGTGATGTTTTTCTGTCTTTTAGTGAGACACAGTTCATTTCTCTAAAAATAAAAACTGTTAAATATAATTTTTGATGAATGCATTTCAATTTGAGACAGGATGATGAGAAACTTCCAAAATAATGGTAGTTTCCATGGATATTTGATTTCATACTATCACAAGGTAGAAGAGATCCTTGGACTATGTTGTGGAATAAAAGAAGAGGCTGGTCTATTTATGTATAGTAATTTTAGATTTTCATGCTAAAACAAACAGCTGATAGTTTTTCTGAATATCCGTTTAATAATCTTTTTCCCCAGGGACCTAACTAAAAGCTACAATAAAACAATACATATTGAGATTTTACATTTCAATAAATTGATCTTTTATAAACTGACTTAAATGCAAACAGATCTCCTCATTTTAGACAAGGTATGATAATTTTCTTATAATGCAATTTGTTAATGAAAACAGAACTAACACAAAAAAAAGTGACAAACACACACATACACAGACATGCATGCTCAAGGAAAAATGAAAGTAAAAAAATACTAACCTACCACATTTAGGTAGGTTTCCACAAAAGTCTTGCCTAATGGGTTGCTGGCAAAACATCTATAGATGCCTGCATCACTTTGCTGGGTTGCCACAATTCTGGAGAAACATCAATAATTGTTTCTTTACATATAAGGATCAAAATGATTATTGGTACTGTGAAATATAGTCATTCAAGTTCTGCCATTCATTCTGAAGAAACATGAATTCATCATTATTCCTATATGAAAGGGTTAAAGTGAAACTGAAATTTGCTCTTCCTTTTTTTTTTTTTTTTTTCAAATTTACCTTTCCAACACCACAAGCATCCAAGTAAGTTTTGGGACTGTGAAAAACAGTCATTCAACTTCTGCCATTTGCCCAAGGTAAAATCAAGACTCCCACCACCCAACCCCAGTACTTATTGATCACAAACCAGACTTTAAAATAATCAATTCTGAAAACAGTGCTGTTGGTTAGCAAGATTTCTACATAAAATATGAATAAAGTGGAAATATGGGAATGCTCACTGTGTTACCCAGTGATATTATCAATCACTCTCTTTTTAAAAATACTAGATAGATAAACTTATCTTGAGAATAGTTATATTCTCAAAGTCCTGTTTGTTCCGAATTTTTAACTATACAGATTATACACAGACCTGAGAGAGTTATTGGCTAAGACAGCGATTCTGCCCTCTGAGACAATCTCTTGTGTGTCCTTCCACCAATACATTTCAGGGGAAGGAACTCCCTCAGCTACACAGTCAAAGATCACTGTCTCTCCAATTTCTGCCAGAGCATCGCTTGGCTCAATCTTAAACTTAGGTTCGGCTATAGAGTGATATAAAACCATCTTAGTGAAAGTAGGAATATGAGAGTACATTGTTATGATAACAATATCAGTGTGCTATTTAAAAAGAACAGACAAAATAATGAGCAGAGAAAGACTCTGACATTTTAAAAAAGTAAAATATTTATAGCAATCAAAGCCAAATAAAAAGTATCTATTCTTTATGGTAGTAGTTACATTTAGCTATTTATACATTAAGTTTTAGAATTTACCAGCTTGAATATTTCAAATATATAGGTTACACATCAACGCCATAAATTATAAGAAAATGCAGAGTAAGAGATCGCAGAAATGAGATGCAAAATGTAAGTGAATGTTATCTCTGTGAGAGGACTGTAACACAAACTTACATTTGACAGTGACAATAGACTGAGCCTCAGATGTACCAGCATCATTTATAGCAATACACTTGTACTTCCCAGCATCAGATGCCTGATAGAAAACAAAACATTAGAAGATGTATCCATAAGAAAAAAGTTGACATTTATATGTTTCAAATAGGAACATCTGCCATATGTGAGTGCAGCCAGTGTCCTCAAAAATGGAGCATATATTGCAGAACTGCACACTCTTATCAGCACTACGAGAAACATATTGGTCCAAACCCACCGACCTGAATATCAAAATCTATGGTGCTCTGCCAGAACTGCAGAAAACCGTAGATTTTCTTAAAAGAACCAATGTGCAGATTTAGATTTGGTGAACGAAAGAAGAAGAAGACATTCATATCTTTTTTCACTTATTCAATATGTTAAGTAGTCTTGAAAGCTTACAAAATGGAAGGTGTCAGTTTGAGCTTGATCTTGGAAAAATATTTAATCTGTTTTTTGTTTTTTTTAATCCAAATTTTTTGACAATCTTCCACAAATGTCTTGTGAAGATTATTGTAAATATAGTGTAATCATGTAATAAATATGTAAATTTTGTTCTACACAAAGAGAACAGGGCAACATCCCAGTCGGCAACCCTACAGAAATCCAACATGTAGGACTGACATCAAATCTGCATACAGGAATGACATCACTCCAATGTAGATCCTCCACTGGTTACAACATCATGCCTATGTTGGTTTGATGTAGCGAATCCGCCCTATGGTAATTCTACCTGTCCTACGGAAATCTAAGTTGGATTGACATAGGGTTGCTGGCTGAGATAAGACCCATTTCATTCTGATTTGGAAGATTGCAATCAGCTTTTTAAAAGGGAGGGGGGGAAATGTGAGTGAAATTTCATTAAAACAAGTACTTCATATAATGAAAGAGAAAAAGTTACCTGTGTGTGTGTGCATGTAAAGTAATCTTAAAATAACATTTCTCTCCCATTTTGATTTTTCTTCACTTCAATAACTCACTGATGAGTCAAAAACGTGTAATTCTTCAATAATTTCAGATAAATTAAGTGACACAGTAAAGAAAATATCAAACTAATATTAAAAGATAAACTCATAATTTCATATAACCTTAATCCCACTTATACATGTACTGAATAACAATGTGTGATAATTTCATGCACATGTTTGGACATTAGCGACAACTTACTGTTAAATCATAGATCACAAGAGATCCATTGCTTAGTTTCTGCACTCTGTTATTTAGCTCAACTGGCCGACTGTTCTTTGTCCACAGAATCTCTGGGGCAGGATCACCACCCACAGAGCAATCTAACACCACTTTCTCAGCTATTCTCACCGCCCAGTCTCCAGGTGGTACAATGACCCTGGGTGGAACTAATTTTTTTAAAACATAAAAGAACACTTTAAATGAGAAAAACCAACCATGTAAGGATGGTACAAAATTAGGAAAGAGCTATAAAGATTTGATAATGACAGCACTGTGGAAAATGCATTAAGCAGCAAGAAAACTTGAAAATAGACTGTAGAACATTTTTACAATAATGTAGCATTATTTCACATAATTTAGTATTACATAAGGAGGCATATATAAAGTATTTTATATTTAGTTGTAAATTAAAATTGATCATCCTGATTCAGTTATTAGAAAAACAATATAATAATATGATGAAACTAAAAGGTTAAATACACATAAAATTTATAGCATATTTCTAGAACAATTTTTATACAAGAGAGAAGATCTCTGTAAAACTGACACCGCATCATGATGGTAATGACAAAATATTGCAAAATTGTGGTTTCAGTGTAAAGTATTTAAATGTTTCTGACCTTTGATGATAACCCTTGCACTGGCAGTGACCTTCTGATCATTGGCTGGGTTGGTTGCTACACAAGTATACTCTCCTGCATCTTCCTTCATGGCATTTCTCACAGTCAAGGTACTCACACCATTTAGACTGGGTGGAGCTGCAGAATGGTAGATGGCATACAACTTATGATGTAATGCAGCAAACAGAATATTGTGACCTTAGTTCTCGTTTGTTCTATTTCCATTTTCTGAAAAAACTGGAGATATTTTAGTACATGGGAGAGGTATAACAAATGCACATTCTGACACTTGTTTAAAATGCGCTGTGGCACTTACCAAGGTGTTTCACAGCTCTGATTTATTCTAACTCCTTATCATAATAACTAAAGCTGCAAATGTTTAACGTCGAATTTCTCAGTTGAGCAAAAGTAGAGTCATAACAAACAATACCTAAGATCGCAATATGATGCAATTCTCATACACTAGTTTCAGATGAATGAAAGCCATGGCCATGTTCAACAAAATTTTTGTATTGTCTCAGACATTAGTTCAGAACCAATTTTTCACAGTTTGTGCATAACTGTGACACTTTTTGATCTTTTGTAATTGACCATGTTATTCAACTGATTTTCAGAAATTGAAACTGACAATTAAAATGCATGAGTTGAGAATAAAATAACATGATTATATATTTCTATTTTTGTTGCCTTGATTCAGAAATTGATTAAAAAAATGGAACACCTGGCCTGCCTTACCAGCCAATGGTTTGCCATTCAACATCCAGGTAACTGAAGGTGTGGGAATTCCTCTGGCTGCGCATGTCATCTGGAAATTGCTGTTTATGGTCAATTCTTTGTCTCTTGGATATGTTATGATGGTGGGCGGGACTAGGAAGGAGTAAAATATCATTAATATTAAAAGAACCATTGTCTGGTGTTTTTTTTTCGTTATCAGATTTATGATGACAGCAAAATTTGAGTAAAATAACTACTCACATTTTTTGGGTGGATGATATGAATGGATGAAAAATATGCAGAAAGATGGATGAATGGATTTATGTACAATCAAATGAGTGGATGAATGAATGAAATGACTGGCTTGATGAATGGAAAGACTGATTTATAGCTGAATAATGAATGTGTAAAGGGGTGAGTAGAAGAAAGAATAGATGTAAAATTGGAAAAATGTTATGATGAAGTATAAGAAAAAATAGGATGGCTCAGAATTTTTTGTTTTGTTATTTACAAAAGAATTCCAGAAATATATGGAGGATAAACGGAGGCCAAACCAATAAAAATATGTCTCAAAAATAGTATACATTACAAACTTGCCTAAATATTCATTCCATTATCAATAAGCTCTAACTGCTTCTAACTGTATTAAGATAAGATCATCTCATAGGGGGCAAGCGTTAACCCTCACAGTGTATGGGCCATGATATCATGTTTCTTTTCTCCCTGTCTATTATTGATGAGACCACGATGTCGTGGTCCTTTCTTCCACCGGGCCCCAGTTGTTAAGCCCACAATATCGTAATTGCCTCTCTATTGTCCGCCAATGATAAGGCCACGAGTTCGTGTTAGCATTTCCTTGGGGCCTAGTGGATAAGCCCATGATATAGTGATTTGTAACATAGTCTTCCATTCTTAGTGCTTAAATTGCAGGATTTTCTTGGAATTTGCTCAGGCCTATCAACCGGAAGTAGATTTCCGTATTACTGCGAGGATAAAGGACAACTCTGGTGCTTGGTCATCAAAAGCTTTGGTTCTGAAATGATGATCTGCAACCACTAAAATCTTCTCTGTCCATCACTTGAAATTTGTAACTAATTTTTTTTGCTTATTATCACTTCATACGATGTCAAACTAAATGCTATTTAAATTGAATGAAAAGTTTGTGGGTACTTAGATAAAAATGTTTGTGCTCACCTTGTACCCTGAGTAATCTGCTCTGTGAGTCCTTGCCTACATTGTTCTCTGCTGTGCAAACATAATTACCAGTATCATCACCCTGAAGAGCAACCAAATGAAAAACATTAAAGTTGTTGGTTTTCAGTATTGATTTGTAGGATTCAATTTCATATAATTTATATTTCCAGTGATATCAAATTTTTGATGTTTGAAAGTGATTCATAACTCATTGCTTTCTTTGTCATCCACACATAAGTCTATCCATCCATCCTTTGTCCGTCCATCCATCTATCCGTCCATCCACCCATCAGTCTGCCCTTGTGTCCATTTTGCAATCATTACATCCATCCATCAATTCATCCACCTACCCACCCATCCATCCATCCATCCTTCCTTCCATCCATCCATCCATCCAGCCATCCATCCATCCATCCTATTCATATTTTTATACTGACTTTAAAATCATAATTGACACAACTTCAAGCCCCTTGCTAAGCTAACACTCACCTCAATACGCTGAATGGTCAGAGAACCATCATTTCCAACAATGAACCTGGGGTTACGAATGTCAATGCGACGCCTGTCTTTGGTCCAAGTAATCTGTGGTGTGGGGGATCCAGAAGTCTTACACGGTAGAGTTACTTGGTCTCCTACTGAGACCACAAACTGATTGTCTGATGGTTCTATCATCGGTGGGACTATAAGGGGAAAATAGGAAAATATATTTAGCATGCACAAAAATTAAGATCTTGGCTTGGAATTTCAAACTATTTAGTCACAGAAAATCATAACTTCCATGATTGAATCATATATTCAACTGCATCCTCTAGATGATAGACATTAAAAAAGATTTTGGTGTCCCTGAAATTTCTTCTTCTTCTTCTTCTGCGTTCCCCATCATGGCGGACGTCAAATCTTTACTCCAATCCTCTGCAAGAAAGCAGCTGTTCTCTTCAATTGTTCCAAGCTGCCATACAGCTTCTCCCTGACAGGCGTGGCCTCAGGCCAATGGGCTTCCCTTTGCATGTTATATTTTGGACAAGTCTGCAGGATGTGTTCTGCATTTTCTGCTTCTAAGCCGCATTCGCATACACTGCTGTTGCCAATTCTAAAGATGCGATGCATGTGATCCTTTAGCAGATTGTGTCCTGTGCGAAGCCTGAATATCATAACCTGTTCTGCTCTGTTCAGTTGTCTTATTGAGTCTTTACCCTGGAATTTTGGATGGTTATTTTTCCATTGCTTTTGGTATGTGGCTTTTATGATGGTCTTTGCTTCTTCGTGGGAGACACTTCCATCTGGTTGTTGCTGCTTAGCTCCCTCCTTGGCCAGATTATCTGCAGCTTCATTGCCATATATACTGCAGTGTCCAGGAATCCATTGCAGGTAAACTTCTCTGGCTGAGTTTTTCAGTTGCATTAGCTCTGTAATAAGTTCATTGTGTATCATGCAATCTGGATTTTGGAGAGATTCGAGCACAGACCGTGCATCTGACAGGAATACAACTTTGGAGTCATATGTGCCTTCTTCCTTGTAGATGGCCTTTGATCCCTCTAGCAATGCCAGTGCCTCCGCTTTGTAATTGCTGCATCTCTTCCCTCCAGGCATTCTGATTTTCTTATTAGTTCCATTTGGCCATTCAATGAATATGCCAGCTCCTCCGTCGGTGACAGCTTCAGTAGCCGATCCATCTGTATATATTCTGACCCATTCGTCTCTTGGGTATTTCTGGTCAAGGTACTGCAGTGTCACTCTTTTCAGTGCCTCCTGGTTTAGGTCTTGTTTGGAGGAAATGCCCTTCACACTGGTTATAATAGGTGGCAGCTTTGTTCTTGCCCATGGTGGACATCTGTTTGTTACTTCTCTTACTTCCTCCACCGATAGTTTTGTTAGGTTGTGATTTTTTTCTAGTCTTTGTGCATTTTCCACAAAGTTTGTTCTCTTCAGCCTGTCAGTGCCTTTCTCTTTGGATCTCGGGTGGAGTGGTTGATGGATCTGTGACTTTATTTTAGAGTACTGGTTTAGTATCTTCTTGTCTCTTCTTTCAGGTAGAGATTCCAGTGTAGTAACTGTTTCCATTTCTGTGATGGGTGTTGATTTTATGCCTCCCGTAATGATTCTCAGGCTTTGGTTTTGTACTTTGTCAAGTTTTCCCATTTGGCTTTTGGCACATGTACCCCAAGCAGCCATTCCATATTCTAGTGCTGGTCTGACATATCCCTGGTAAGTATGCTTTAGGATTGTCATACTTGCTCCCCATTTTGTTCCTGCTAATTTTTTCATTAATCTGGTTCTTTGATATCCTTTTCTTTGGCATTCTGCTATCTGGTTTTTCCATGTTAATCTGGTATCAAAGTGCACACCAAGGTATTTGGGTGATTCATTTTTCTTAAGAGTGTGTTGGCCTACATTTAGCGTGATGTTGTCCAGCTTTGGAGAAAGGCTGAATACAGTGTAGTTTGTCTTGTGAGCATTTAGTTTCATACACCATGTTTCTGTCCAGTCTTGTAGGTGGTCCAGGGTGATCTGTAATCTCTGTCTGGCCGCTCCCGCATTACTATCGGAGGAGAGCAGAGCAAGGTCATCTGCGTACATCACTGCTTTTACTTCTCTGCATAGTGTTCCTTTCAGGTCGTTGACATATAATAGGAACAATGTTGGAGATAAAACCCCTCCCTGTGGCACTCCATGCCTCAATTTGGCTTCTCTGCTTAGGGTTCCTTGAGATGACACTCTAGCTTTTCTTCCATACAGGTAGCTGCAGATCCATTTTAGCATATTGTGCGTCACTTTAGCCTGCAACAGTTTCAGTATCATTCCATCCCTCCATACTCTGTCGAAGGCTTTCTCCATATCGACCCATACGGCTACCGTCTTCTTTCCTTCTTGGAAGCCGTCTTCTATGACCTGTGTGATATAGGTGATCTGGTCTTCTGTACATCGACTTCGTCTGAACCCGGCTTGTTCATTCACAAGGATGTGATTGCTTTCCAGATACCACATGAGTCTTGCATTAACAATCCTTTCTTGTAGTTTGCACAGACAGCTGGTTAGACTGATGGGTCGGTAGTTTTCTGGTTTATTACCTGGTTTACCTTCTTTTTTGATGGGGATAACGGTTGCTTTTTTCCAAGTGGCAGGTATTTCTCCAGTCTTCCATGAAGCATTAAAAAGTTGGAGTAGTTTTCTTTTGGCTGTCTCTCCCAAATGAATAAGCATCTCATTTGTTATTCCATCAGGTCCTGGAGACTTTTCTGTGGTTAGGGCTTTTAGCGCTTGCTCTAGCTCTTCTTTCTTCAGTGGATCCGTCATGATTTTATCCTCTGGTTCCTTGTGCTTGTTCTTTAGGGTTCTATTATTTTCCTTCACCTCCTTGTCAGAATGTTTTTCCACTGATATGTTGCCAGTCTCCTGAAATTGTTTCATGAATGAGTTGGCTGCCTGTTGTGCGGTTTGCAGGTTACCATTTTCTGTTTCAAGGGCTGGGGGTGCAAAATAGTTTGGTTCTCTATTAAGTGCTCTTGTCAGTTTCCACAGTTTTGTCCCGTTCTTGTCCAGGTCCAACCTCTGTGTTTTCTCTTGCCATGCAGTCCGAGAAGTATGTATTGTTTCTCTTTTCAGTCTGGCCTCTGCTGCTTTGAAGGCGATCATGTTTTCATCCGTTGGTTCTTCTTCTGCTGTCTCTCTTGCCTTTGTTGCTGCATTAGTGAGATTCTCAAGCCCATCAGACCATAGGGGGATGTAGTTTTTTCTTGCTCCTCTTGGTATACTTTCCCTTGCGGCTTTCAGTATTGCTTCTGTGAGTTCCCTTGCAGATTTATTAACATTCTTGGACTTGCAATTTGTTTTGGTGGAATAAAGGTTGGTGCTCCTTTGGAATTTTTCCCAGTTTGCTCTTTTGTAGTTCCATCTGGGGACAGTTGGTGCTTGGTTGCAAGATTTATTTGAGTCTATTTCAGTGAGTATGGGTCTATGGTCGCTACCTGCAAGTTGGGGAAGCACTGCTCTTCGTATTTTCCCAGTCAGGTCTTCTGACGCAAAGGTGAGATCTGGGTTTGTGGTAGTTCTCCATGTGCGTGAGAAGAATGTGTCTGGGTCCTCTTCATCGTAGAGTAGTTGTAATTTAGTTTCCACTTGCCAGTTTTCCATTTCCTCTCCTCTCTTATTCAGATCATCGTATCCCCAGCTTGGGGAGTGGCTGTTAAAATCACCCAGTACTAAGCATGTCTCCTCTCCTATATCTAGTTTCTCAAGTGATAGTTTCTTGTTGGGTGGGCAATAGCAGTTGTAAATACTGATTTCAGAGTTGTCTTTGTATAACTTGATACCCTGTAGTTCTGACTGGTTGTCCGTGTCAATCACTATATCTTTTATGGTGTAGTCATTTTTAACTAGTATGATGATTCCACCCTTGTGTCCCGTTATCCTATCTTGCCTCAAGCACTGGTATCCTCTTATTGAGAAGCGTATGTTGTCCGTGAGATGGGTTTCCTGTATGCAGGCGACATCCACTTTTTCTTGATACAGCTTTCGCATTAATGGCAGCTTTTTCTTGGCTACTCCTTCTGCGTTCCACTGTAGCACTTTAAGATTGGTTCCAGTCGTCCGTAACCTCACACCTCTTCCCCTGGTTCCACAAGAAGAGGGTAAGGCACCACCAGATCGCTTGGGTGGGCCCTTTGGGCCCGGCGCTACACCTGTCCGGCGGGAGTCCACAGGCTTCACACCATAACTTTTAGTAAATTTTTGGTGTCCGTCCATGATTTTTAGGGGGTTGATGCGTGTCACTGCAGTTTTCAGGCAAGGTTGTTACACCAGTCTGGTCTATCTGCACCTTTCGGTCCAGTGACTCCGGCTTTGGCCTGCTTTTCTGTCAGGATGTGCTTCCTTAGCCTTTGATCTGTCAGGATCTTCTGCAAGGCAGCAGAGGTTTAAGTTCGGAGTTTTCCATCTCCTATTTAGACTGCCTTTCGGTGCTTACGGTCTCTATCTAGCCGGGTTTGGAGTCAGAGTTTTCCTTCTCTTAGATAGGTTGCTTGACATTGCTCACGAGCCCCATCTGCCCGGGGGATGTTGGTCCACGGCACCTTCTAGGTGCAACCCCTTTTTTTTCGGGGCTCCTCTATCCGCCACCCAGGGGACGCGCCCCTGTGCTGTATGGCCCCAGCACGGGGCCTGAAATTTAAATCATATAATTTACTACATTTTGTCCTTAAGGCAACACACAATGTTTGTGATAAAATTGATGTTCGAGAGATTAATTGGTTCTTATTCATTTCTTGCATTTTCTGAATTTGTTGCAAAGACAAAAACTGAAGTGCATCCATTCATTTTTAAGTTTTGACGTACCATAAAAGTTGTGCTTTCAATCTAAATTATGGTTATTTTGCTGGCAGAGCAGGAGCCATGACACTGCTAGCTTCTATTGTAGTACAACCAATGATAAAGATATTTCATTTAGAAGGACTTGATATTACACAAGCAAAGGAAACATACACCTAACCAATATATTAAAATTCTCACCTTGCACTCTCAGGGTAAGTTGTTGTCGTGTTTCTCCAGCATTGTTTTCTGCTATACAAGTAAATGTACCAGCATCCTCTGCTCTGTTATAAGAATTGAAAGTGAAGAAGAAAGCATTAAAATTTAAGCTCAAAATGGTTTCCTATGCACACATGCAAATATTTATTTACTGATTCATTAATTCATATACTATGATGCTATGGTAAACCAAATATTTGGCTTGCGGCTTTTCATTTCGCTATGGAAAGCTGAATTTTTGGTTTGAGTGGACACTGATATTGCAACACAAATATCTTTGCCAACTTTCATAAATATCATATCCTATCCTGGTGCATTGATTTTCCTTCACTTTGATGTATAATGTTATGTCTTGTGTTGATACTGAGTCAAATAAAAAACATCTTTGAATCAACCAAAAATTTCAAACTGGTTAGTGTTCAGAGTTCCCATCCATGCCCACAAAAATTACTGCAGGGAATGAGTTAACTTAATTTTCCTTAGCAGCGCAATACAAAATTTGATCTTCAAATTGCGGTAGATGTTATTAATACCTCATGCTATGCTTGTACAGTTTGTGTGTGTGATCGGGGGGGGAGGGGGGGATATTTTTCTGACATTCATTAAAGTACGTTCAAATATGAAATATAATGTGACTGAAAAATAATCTACAAAAACATAACGTATTTTCACAAAATGGTAATAAAATAGGTTTTTGATTGTAACTATCTTGCCCTCTGACTGGTGTACTTTGGGTTTCTATTTTTTTTATTATTATGCCAAATTTCTGTTCCCGTGTGTAAGTAATTTTTACACAGCTTACCTGGTATGTGGAATGGCCAGACCCCCTGTTTGCAGTGTGATGTAGTGAACTCTGCCATAATTGAGGCGGTAGTTAGTGGTGGATGTGATCTCCTTGCCATCCTTCTCCCAGCGAATCCTAGGCCGGGGTCGACCACTGGATTGACAAGGCAAGACAATGGTTCGATTCTGTAGCACTGTGAATTCTTGCTGATTCACATATATCTCAGGTGGCACTAGGTAAAATGAAACATTGAGAGAATTATAGTTTTAGGTACAGTCTAGAAATAAAACCAACTGTGACGGGATTTAAAATGGTGGAAATAATATAATGTTACAGATGATAGATTTTAATTTAAACAAATTTTGACAAATGTATTTAGATATATCAAAAGGATTATTTCATACAGTATTAAAGAAACTGTCTGTGGAAAATTCTGCAACAGCAATGACAAATCCTTATTTCTGCTTTTCAAAGATATGGAACAAATAAAGAACCATGTTACATTTTGAAAGCGTTAGGACTTTTTAAGGAGATTTAGATCTGTGCTAGCATAAATGGCTTTAGCCAGACTTGGCATTGACCTTTCATGTTCTCCTTGATGTCAAACCCAATATTATCATATACATAAAAAGACATAAACAAATGTGTCATTCCATTCCTGAGACAATTACCTCAACAACTGACTTTCATTTGCTTTTTTCACCATAAACGAGAAAGATCATTTTGTTATCACAGTGACCGAATCTTATTTTAGTAAATTTTAGGAATATTCTAAAAATGGACATTTTTATATGAAGGTGTTAGGTCTATACCATGCCAATTATGCCCGGAGTGCAAAACAAACAGTATTGTTGTGTGTAAACATCGATGAGTTACGCTGCCTTCTGTACAAAGCACATTAACTCAGGACTTATCATTAGAGTGTGACACCTCAAAAGATTTGAAGTTTCCATAGTCATACCATGCACCAAAACCACTTTTTGCTCAATTTTATTTTTTGTGGTTTAGGCATAAGAAAAGTGAGCCTTTCATACCCTCACTGCTCTACACTAATGGGAGAAGTCCTTTTTGACACTCCTGAGGTATTAAGAAAAAACTTTTTCTTTTCCTGTCATTTGGTCACTTATGCCATTATAATTCTATTGGATTGTTAAATTTCCTATTGGCACATTCCCTTTTTCCATAATTTTGTCTGATAGCCCTCATGCCCAGAAATGCAATGAACCATTAGCTGCCTTTTGGTAAAAGTTGGACATATGTCATTATCATGGAGCAGTGATGATATTTTTGTTGACAAAGTATGCATTGACAAATGAGCCAGATAAGACACACCTTGTACTCTGAGTCTGATATCCTTGCTATCAGTTCCAGCATTATTTTGTGCCAAGCAAGTGTACACTGCTGAGTCACTGCGTTCCAGTCTTTGAATGACAAGAGTGCCATTATCCAAGACTCGGATACCTGAAATCCAACAAATACTCCTGTTTAGAAAGTTAGTTTGCTAGAAATACACTTAACCCTTTGGAGACCGGGGTACTTTGGATGTCACACATCTGGAAAGATGTGGGTTCACAGGACAAAAATTGAAAATGTGTTTATGACAGCAGGAAGACCTGCCACCGATATGTACAGATCTGCAGATTTTATGAAACATTCTGATTGGCTACAAGACCATGACACAACTAATCGGAGTTGCTTTCTAAATGGGCTGATGTTTGGCCCGTTCATCTTTTTCACTGTAATGCAGTTGGGTCAATGATTGGCCCCCAATGTCTCTTTCACTGTATAATAATTGGGCTGATCATCGGCCCTATCGTCTTCTAAGGGTTAAAGAACTATGAAATCAGCACCAATGCACTCATTTTGTGAAGTTTACCAGTCTGAAAACTTCGTCACTAGAGATAAAAATAGAAAAAATGGTAAGGCATCGACAGTATTTTCAGAAAAAACATTTATAAAAACAAACAATACCGTCAACACAATTTTCATCACCATATGTGTCCTTGATATATGGTCACCTTAGAGCAAGAGTGGGCCATCCCACATTTGCTATGTTTTGAGAAAATGAAGGCTGAACTCTTCACTACTGAAGATTTTAATGACTTGAAAAAGCAAAGATTTTGTTTAAAAAATATCCACCAAGCAAGCACAGAAACAGAACAGATATTTTTAGCAAGTCTGAGTCAAAGTCTATTAATAAAACCAATTCTATTGGAAATAGTGAAAATGTGCGATATTCCATTCTTGCTCTACGGTGACCAAATACAAGTTAACTACAGTACCTCAGAAACAGATAAGGACCGTAAAAATGACAATGCAGTGACAGGATTTCAGAAAGAAACAGTGTCGTCAATGCAATTTTCATCATGATGAATACTTTTGACACAGATAAATTAACTTACGCGGATCATTCTCTACATATTGTCTGTACTTCAACCAGTACAGTGTAGGAGTTGGTGAACCTTCCACCTCACAGCTCAGCATCACAGACTGTCCTTGTGCAGCTTTCACAGTGTTTTGCCCTCGGTTTAGGATCTTGGCAGGTACTAGTCGGATGGAAATAATTTTAATACAATACTGAGGTTCTTTAAAATTTCTTTTACAATTTTTATAATCTTATTATTCAACATTTATAATATTTTATGGCCTCTCTAACACATAACACATAGTCTTCAATCCTCTAACCAATGTCCCTCTAAGCATCATGGATGCGTAGCTGCACAGTCGCTGTATTGATACCGCGCACATCAAAATGTTGCCAAAAAGTTTGAAAGTCCAGCACTAGCTTTGAATTTAAAATATTTTTGCTCAAAGCATCAAAAGTCTGCTCAATGGTTTGGAAAAGTTAGAGGGAACATTGCCTCTAACTCTTCATACTAAGAGTGTGTTGTAAGATCAACATGGACTAACGCAGCTCACAATTTGAAAATGACAAAATCACAAAGATGGATATCATAAATTTATTCCACACCACTTTTCTCCTCCATCATACATCAGAACTCACATAAGTTGTCTCCATAAAATTTGATCATTAAAAAAAAAAAAAGAGCTATGCAACACTATCACTAAAAATTCATTCTATGATTGTTTGACATGATCAGAAGCAGGATCTGTTGGGAGAAAACCACAAACCTGAATTTAGTAAAGAGTGTACCTATAATGCATCTTTCTCTTGTGTGTAAACATAAAGTCATAAATTATCCCATTCTTGAGGGGAGAAAAACGCTTGCTGTAGTTCACACTCATTTCATGCTCAGCTGACATTCAAAAGTCTATTATATTTTCCTTGAAATCAAATGTGACAAATCCAAAACATCCTCACTATGGATGGTAGAAGTATGGTTACCCGTATCTGACCATCACCAGAGAGTATGAACAAGTATGTAATGACATGCATCACTGAGAGGCATAGAGTTAAAAGTATTTCGGAAGAGTAAAGAATGCATGTTTGTATGTTTACATTGGCAAAAAGAGGTTGCCAAAAGCTTTTTAGTTTCACCAAATTCTACACATGTAGAAACAGTAGACAGATTCTCACATTTTGCATAGTGCAGACAGCCCAGCCCCCCCCCCCCCCCCCCCATTCTTCCTTGTCATGCTGACCTACATGATTTGGCAGCAGAAGTGACATAACTTTCTCTATTTATGTATTGGCCATCACTAAGTGATGGGATGCACTTACTCTGAACCTGCAGAGTGACTGTCCTTGATGCATTTCCTGCGGCATTGCTGGCAGTGCACTGATAAGCACCAGCATCTTCCAGTCGCACCAGCATGAACTCCAAAGAGCCTGATGGCAACATTCTATGTCGTAGGCCAGTTGTGGGGAATGGCTGTCCATTCTTTGCCCAGCTGACTTCTGGTGTTGGCTGTCCACTGGTTTCGCATGGCAAGATTGCCCGTGCATTGACAATTTCTGCTGTCTCAGTGGGACCTTCCTGTATCTCAGGGGGCACTGATATGAAGAAAAAATAAAAACTGCGGTTTGCATTCTCCTGTATTTTGCTTGTTGTCAAAAGGGGGAGGGAATATCCAAGTCCAGACACCCCACTACAGAAAATGACCAAGGAATGAATAAAAGAGAAGTGGTGAAAATACCTGAAATTATAATGTGGGTCAGAGATTAATTTACGTTATAAGTTATTTTAAAATAATGTTATTTTATTAACACAGTTATATTACAAATAAAACTGTTTTACTCCAGCTTGCACATGTACTTGAACTTTATTTTTTTTTCAAATTTTCTATTTTTTCTAGCAATAAGTACATAAAGATAATTATTGTGAGTTCATGAGCTTGTTACTGCAAGGAGCAGTGCAATGTCTGTAATTTGAGCAATAAAACTGTTTATATGATAGAAAACACAGGGGAAAATAATTACCACAGATGTTGCAGTGGATTTTCTTTGTTTTCAGGTAGTTTATACTGCTGATGTCAAGCGTTAAGTTTGTCTAATGGTAAATAGTTTCAAGGTAAATAACTAATGAAAGAAGAATCCTCACCCATGATCACAACACTGAACTGCAGTCTGTCATCACCGGCAGCATTGCTGGCCTGGCAAGAATAGTCTCCAAAATCCAAAAGCTGAGCTGAGATAATGACCAATTGTTTGCCATTGTCCTGAAACAGATCAGGAAATTAAGACTGATGGGTTTAGTTCTCTACCGTGAGTAAGTCTACCCCCGCCCCCGACACCAATGAACATACCTCTGTAGTTGCGCATAAGGATTAGTAAGTATACTGTCTCCAGTGAGCACAGTAACTGAGAGCTATTATTAACAGCATGAGGCATCTTGCAATCTTAGTTCTTGTTTGTTCTTAGTCCACCTTTTGCACAAGTAAAATATTTGACATGAAACATTTGCGGCTTTAGTATTATGATAAGGAGTTAGAATAAATCGGAACTGTGAAACAGCTTGATAAATGCCACAAAGCATTTTACACAAGTGTCATAGCGTACATTTGTTACACCTCTTCTACGTACTAAAAGATCTCCAGTTTCTCAGAAAATCGACATAGAACAAACAAGAGCTAAGGTTGCAATCTTGCAAGAATCAGAGTCACACCATTGGTAAAAAAAAACCAACAACAACAACAAAAAAAAGACAGTTTTAGCTCAAAACCTTCATTTTTGTTTTAATAATTAAGCTTGGTATAGAACTAGACAAGAAATGATAGTCAGACTATATGATCACAGGACATTAAAGTCTGTAACTAATAACTGATCAACTGTTTCCAGCTGAAGAATTGCAACATAAAAATGTGTTTATCAAGTCTTGAGTTTGAGTTTGAGTTTTATGGCATGTCAGAACGATAATGGCCATTTTGCACCTTTCATGGTCTACTTTGGTATTTTATGTTTGGTATTCAGAACGTCATCAATTTAAATTTCACAAATAGAATGAAATAGTTATGTATCAATTTTATTACACTGGCAAAATTCTCAAAAGTTGTTGAGCAGAGGTCTGAAAAGAGTTTTGTAAATGTGTATAGACATTTTTAAGTCACGTTGTAGATTTTTGCAGAAAGGACAAGACGCGCTGTAGAACCATGTTATTTGCCACATTAATGGAAACATGCAAATCAATAGCTAAAATGCAATAGATAAAAATTAAAAGCCCCATGTTTGAAGCAAACGAGAAAATTATGCAATAATCAAATGTAAAATAAATTTCATTTGTTTCAGCCACAAAGGGCCCTCACCTGGCTAAAGAAAGGCAACCAGAAGTCTTGAAAAAAGTTTAGAAAGGATTGAAGAAAAAAACCTATCAAATATAAATTTGTTACTTAGCCCTAACTAGTATAACACTTCCCTGGAAGACTGGCTTACCTGAATTCTGATGTTTGGCATGCCATATGCTGGAATGGGGGAGTTATTCCTCTGCCATGTAACGGTGGGGGGTGGAACACCTTCAGCAGGGCAATTTAATATAACTTCTTGATCAAGAATGACTGGTATTTCAATTCGACGTCCAGAGCCATTGATCTTTGCAGATTCTGAGAGAGAACATAAATTAACATAATAGCATTGTCTTCTTCAGGTTGTGTAAGGTATGATTATTTTCTGTAATTAGACTATGTTTTATTGATTTTGACAAAAATAAACAGGTATGATCTTTCAGTTTCTTTTAATATAATGATATAAACTAAGATTAACTTTAGAATATGTTTACAAAAATATCTATATATATATATATATATTTAAAGCGTTATAACCTCCCCCATCCTTGTTTGAATCTGCCGATCAAAATAAAAGCTTAAATCACAAACTGTCATCTGGTACATACAACAACCATACAAAAATTAAGACCAAATTAAAATAACACAAACATAATTGGCTCTAGACTCACCATAAACATCTAGATCAAAATATTTCTCAGCAAAACCAGCTTGATTCTCAGCATGACAGGTGTAACGAGCCTTGTCTGATGGGTCGGCATTCACAATCTGTAAGGTGGTGCCTTGATCCAGGATCTGATGTAGTAGAAAAATTTGTACAGAAACTTAAATGCAAATTTTGGGGACATAAAATAATGAATATAGTGGGTATCAATCTCTGTTTCTTTTAAAAGATACTAATAAATGCTATCAATTTAATTCACATTTAAGATAGGCTTCACAGTTCTTCACAAGCAGAAAAAATGAAAGTTGTTACAGAAAAAATATTTTCAATCAAATGAGAGTGGTCTACTTTCAACTGATCCAACATAACATGCAGTACAGCAATAGCACTAGAAACATTAACCAACTCAATGAAGATATTGAAAAAATGAAAGGTGAAAAAAAATAAAACACAGAGTGATATATTTTAAGTCAATGTACCAAATTCATGACTTACAGCACTGCAGGGTGGAAATATTTTTAACAAGAATGAAAATAATGAATAAATGAAAGAAAACAAAGACAAGTAAACCTCATTCCGCAATCTCAAACACTAAAAAAAATACATGTATGTCATGTTTTAAAGACTTGCCTGCTTTTTCCCTCCTTCTTCCTCAATGATGACAGCACCATCTTTAAACCACAGAACTGACGGCGTAGGTGTACCAGTGACTGTGCATCTCATGGAGATTGACTGGCCTTCAATAACATGAAGTTTGTCAGGTGTTGGCTTGCCTATCAGTGGGGGTGCTGAAGAAAATCCAATGCCACGCATAAGACTCTTTGACAATTTTTGTTTAACATAAACCAATTTTCTCAAGCACAGGGTGGTGGAATGGGAGAGGAAAGAGAGTGAGTATAACTCATTTCCTACTGTAACTTTTGAAGGTGCGAACAAGAACTCACAACACTATCCAGTTTGAAATTTTGGGGTGGTTCAAAGATGTGTTTTCTTTTGCTCATTATGAACACACGACATAACATATCACACATAAAGGATAATGAATGAAGTGGGATAAAATTCCACATTTTGAAAACTTAGATAAGTGTTGGAAAATCGGTGTCCACTAAATATTCCACAGCGAAGCAAAAACCTTCAAGCCAAGTACATATTTGGCTTATCATAGCAAAAGAGATCAAGGTTGAAGTATATGTTCTGTGAAAAACTGAGAAGAATGAAATTTATTTTGGGACACAGACATACAGAATAAAAATTTCTGAATTTTAGGAAGGTGGATTTCACAGTATCTGTTACAATAGAGGAAAAAATTAACTAATATAACTCTCTGCAGTAGATTTTCAACTTTTCATGCCACCCTGAGCAACATTTGAGTGACTCACTCTACAACCAATCGATATACTGAACGCTACAATTGAGTGACCACTGTCCCAGCCTTTCAGGTTGTGCTCAAACCCAGAGTTTCACATTTCGCATAGTTACAATGCATGTTTGCATACAAAACATATTCTTTTCTCCTACTCGTTCTTAATAACCTGTACACCGATTCTACTATAATATTGTAGGTTTATTAGGAGTTATTTTGTGGATTTTCAAAATCGTGAGTTGACTGGGAATAATTTATATGAAATTATAATAATAACAATAACAATGAAGATCATTTATTTAGTGCCAATTAAAAAAAAATGCTCTAGGCATTTTACAGAAAATCTTGTTCTCTCTATCTGCAACTCATCCCCTCTCTCTCTCTTTTTTTTCTCTCTCTCTTTCTCTCTCTCATTCACAGTCTAATGCATACACTCTTACTCTAGACATACATACGAACACACATAACATATGCACATTGAGATAAAAGAAAGGCAGAAATTAAACAATAAAAGAGCAAAAATAAAATGAATTTAGAAAATAAATGGATTAGGAATGAGACTTCAGAACTGAAAGTGTGTTTGGAAAAGACCCTTCAGAGGGAAGGTGAAACATCTTAACTATGCGATGTGAATAAATGACCTCAATTCTTTAACCTACCATATACTTTCAAAACGAAGTCCGCTTCATCCTGTCCAGCCTGGTTGGAAGCTCTACATGTGTAGTTACCAGCATCACTCATTTGTGCATTGCTGATCTCAAATGTCTGATCATCGTGAAGTAAGCGTCGTCTGGGATACGGAAAGTCCAGGAATGGGTACTGGTGGGAGAAAGAAAATCGAAATGTGTGAGTATCTGATACAGTGATAGAGGCTGTGCAGCTATCTATGAACACAAAGGCCCCATTAGGCCAGGCCAGGATCCTTACATCAATTTTACACTGGTCTCCATAGGTTACCGCAAGGGCAGATTTCCCACATCAAACCAACGACTCTGATAACTCTGCTGTTTTACTAGTGGACATACAGCAGAATGATTATTTTGATGGGCGTCTCGAGTGGTAAAGGCGTGACAGGGAGAATTGGGACAGTGGAACAGACACAGCATGTACGTTGGAGAACCAGCGTGAGCGGCACTATTTATTATTCCTCCGCCAAGCATGCGCAAACAATGAATGGTGAAGGGGAGAGAAAGACAATTTACATCAAGCATCAAGGAACCATCGACTATGTTCCTTAGACCATTATTGGCAGTAACTCGTATGTCTAGCCCGAATACGACATCTCCCCTTTTAGGATAAAGACACAACAAATAACTCTTTTCAACTTGAACCACCAATAAACCAAATTAATCCAGCAGAGCGTTCTCTGACTTTTATGCTTCAGCACACAGTATCTGTTTTCACTTCGAAACGACGATGCGACTTCCTGCATAGCGTCACTGAATAAATCAAAAGTCACTCACCAAGCCATCCTTGGTTACTTATGATTATGGTATGTCACTTTACTGGTACCGGGCTGGTTTGTTGACCTGGCGACCAGACCTGGTTACATATGGCTGTGGCGACTGCGTCGGCGGCTGCTCTGGCGGTGGCTGCCCCTGCTGCTGAAGCGGTTGCACCGGCTGTGACATTTCACTGCCTGTAGGTTGTACGGACATCTTCGGGTCGTCTTCGTTGATCTGCATCGACATCTTCGGATTGTCTCCGTTGATTTGCATCGACATCTTCGGGTTGTCTACGGTGATCTGCTCGGACGACGTACGTAACCTTATGTGCTTGCGGTTACGCCTCAGCCTACCCTCAGGTGTCTGAACGAGGTAGGATCTTGGAGCACACTTTTCAAGGACTTCGCCTGGCTTCTTCCAGCCTTTCTCTCCATCCTCCTTCATGAGGACGAGGTCACCGGGTTTAAGCTCTGGCAAGCTCCGTGCTCTTTGGTCAAAGTACTGCTTTTGTGACTGCTTTGACTTTTCGTCACTCTGGCGTACTTTGTCATGTTCCACTTTACATGGGACAAGGGACTGGGGAAGGACGGGTAGGGTTGTGCGTAGCCTCCTTCCGAACGCTAGCTCTGCCGGGCTTACTCCGAGGGTAGGGAGTGGAGTAGCTCGGTAAGTCAGCAAAGCAAGAGATAGTCTTTTTGTCTTAGGATCTCCTTTGCTGTCTTCACGGCACGTTCTGCCTCACCGTTTGACTGTGGATAATGAGGTGAACTGGTGACATGGCAAAAGTTCCATTCTTGAGCAAATCTCTTGAATTCTGCTGAAGAAAACTGTGTTCCGTTGTCGGAAACGACTGTCTCCGCAATTCCATGTTGCGAGAAGATTATCTTCACCTTGTTGATGACTGCTATGGAGGTCATCTTGTTGAGTTGAGCTATGTCTATGTAGCGACTGTAGTAATCGACTGAGACGAGGTAGTTCTGGCCTTTGATCTCGCAAATGTCGACAGCGATCCTCTGAAAGGGTCGTTCTGGCATCTTCGACGGAAGCAATGGCTCACTCGCTTGTGATGGTTTCTTCTCTTGACAATGCTTACAAGCTGCGACTCTGTTCTTGATGTCTTGGCTTATGTGTGGCCACCACACTGATGTTTTTGCTCGTTCACGGCACTTGGTGATTCCCATATGGCCATCATGGATACGTTCCAACACTTCTGCTCGCATGGAGACTGGTACGACGATGCGATCGCCATAGATCAACAGTCCTTCATGGGTACTGAGGTCTCCACGAACTGCAAACAGATCTCGAGCTGCCAATTTGACATCTTCTTTGTAGACTGGCCATCCCCTGATGGTGTAGTCTAACGCTGTTTTGAGGTTGACGTCTTTCTGGGTCTCCTCACGCATCTGGTTCAGCTTGGCATCTGAAACTGGCCATGCACTTGTAACTTCATGCACGTAGACTTCTACGTCATCTTGTAGTGCTGTTTTTCCTTTCTCTGGCTTCAAAGGACTTCTGGACAGGGTGTCTGCCATCACCATGTCTTTCCCTTGGACGTACACTGCTTGTGGCTTGAACCTCATCAGCCTCATCAGCATCCTTTGGCATCTCAGTGGTGTGTCTGATAAGTCTTTGGTGTTGATGAGCGGAATGAGTGGCTTATGGTCGGTTTGAAGCGTGAAGCTGTCTAGCCCAACCAAATATCTCTCGAATCTCTCGCAAGCCCACACTGACGCAAGGATTTCTTTCTCGATCTGTGCCCAGTGTGTCTCTGTTTTGGTCAGTGTTCTCGAGCAGAATGCGACTGCACGCAAGCCATCTTCATGCTCCTGGAGAAGAACTCCTCCAAGACCGTAGCTCGACGCATCGGCTGAGACTGTCGTCGGCTTCTTTGGGTCGAAGTACGCTAAGGTAGGCGCAGTGGTAAGCATCTCCTTCACCTTCGAAAAGGTCTCTGACTGCTCTGGACCCCATGTCCATGCTGCATCCTTGGACAAGAGCGCGTTCAGCGGTTTCAGGACTGAGGACAGGTGTGGTAAGTACCTTCCAAGATAGTTGACCATGCCCAAGTATCTTCTGAGTTCTGCGACGTCTTCTGGCTGTGACAGACTCTTGATCGCATCAATCTTGGACGGATCTGGATGAACGCCCTGCTCACTGATGACGTGGCCAAGAAAGGTAATCTCCCTATTCTTGTACTCACACTTGCTCTTGTTCAGACGTAGGCCTACTTCCTCAAGCCTCTGGTGGACCTTGGTAAGTAGCACGTCATGCTCCTCCAGCGTCCTGGAGTGACAAACGATGTCGTCAAAGTAGCATATGACTCCATCAATGTCCTGCAGTATTTCCGTCATAACGCGTTGAAAAATCTCTGGAGCAGAGGAGATTCCAAACGGAACGCGTTTCATGAAATATCTTCCGTAGGGGGTAAGAAAGGTAGTGAGCTTGGCTGTGCTCTCATGAAGTGGAAGTTGCTAGAAACCTGACTGAGCATCGAGCTTGGAGAACACAGTGGAACCCCTCAGCTTGTGGATGATATCGTCGATTGTAGGTATGACGTATCTTTCTCTCTGAACTGCTTGGTTCAACTTTTTCAGGTCTACGCAGATCCTGACTTCACCGTTAGGCTTCAGAACTGGAACCATGGGCGACACCCACTCAGTCGGCTCTGTGACTTCTTCGATTATTCCTTCTTCTTTCATTCTTCCTAACTCTTTCTTCACCTTTTCTTGCAGCGGGATTGGCACCCTTCTTGCTGTAGTGATACTGTACGGCTGTGTACCTTCTTTGATCTTTATTCTCACGGGCTCACACTTCACTGACGCGAAAGTGACTGAATTCACTCTCTGTACAAGGTTCAGCGCTGTCGCTGTACTGCGGCTAAGAAGACTGTCAGAGTCGTTATCAATGACGTACACTGTAGCATCAATCTTCTTGTCAAACTTTGTTGTGAAGTGACCTAGAGTTTTCACTCTGCCCCCTGGACTCACCAGGTTGACACAATTCGTTGGAAGCAGCTTCGGCTTTCCTAGCTTTGCCCATGTAGATTTGCTGATCAGGTTGACGTCGGCCCCTGTATCAATCTTCCAGTTGACACTTGTTCCTTCTAGACTCAAATTCACCCTCCATGGTGGTTCATTGGACTCGACGCTTCCTATGAAATACTCTGTTTCAGGCTCATTCTCTTTCTCAGGCTCATTTTCTGGCTCTGGTTCTTTTGTTGGCTCTCTTTCAAGCTCTCTTTCTGGCTCTGGCTCTGATGTAACTTCATCTTGTTGCTTTGTCTTCGACTTGCACATCTTTGCAAAATGTGACATCTTTCCGCACTTGTGGCATTTCTTCTGGTATGCTGGACACTTCCTCTTTTCATGGGTAGCTCCGCATTTCTTGCACGCAAACTTCTCTGGAGTATGCGCGTGTGCACCTTGACCTTCGTGTGATGATCCCTTCCCTCCTCGACTACCGGGTCGGAAGCGGACTCCATCCACTGACGTTGCACCTCTTTGTTCCTGTATTTCTTTCTTCACTTTTTCACGCTGCCTTGACATGGTGATTGCCGTCTCCAAAGTCAGCGCACTCTCTAACTGAAGCTTTTCAGAAATCTCTTTGTCTCTGAGCCCGAGGACCAGTCTATCTCTAATAGTGTCCTTCTTTTCTGTGAAAGCAGCATGCTCTGCTAATTCATACAAAGCATTGACGTACTGTTCAACTGTTTCTCCTTCTTTCTGGTTCCTACTGTGGAAAGTTGCTCTAATGTGAATCACGTTTCTCTTCGGAATGAAATGTTCATCGAACTTTTTCTTGACCTTTTCATAGTCTTTCTTGTCGGCATCACTCATTTCAAACTGTGCAAAAATCTTATCAGCGTCAGCTCCCATTGAGTACAGTAAGCTACTGACCTGAATTTCGCCATCTTCTTTGCTCAACTTCGATGCAAGCCTGAAGCGATTGAATCTTTCCACCCAAGCAGGCCATGCAGACGGATCTTGAAATGCAAATGGCTGCGGCGGTTTGAACATGGTGACACGAGGCAGCAGTTTTCAATCAAGAAACTTAGCTCAGAAAAGTTCGTTGTGCAGCAACTGTCGGTTACCTTGCATTCCCCTGAAGTTCATGAAGATTCTGACACCATATTTTGATGGGCGTCTCGAGTGGTAAAGGCGTGACAGGGAGAATTGGGACAGTGGAACAGACACAGCATGTACGTTGGAGAACCAGCGTGAGCGGCACTATTTATTATTCCTCCGCCAAGCATGCGCAAACAATGAATGGTGAAGGGGAGAGAAAGACAATTTACATCAAGCATCAAGGAACCATCTACTATGTTCCTTAGACCATTATTGGCAGTAACTCGTATGTCTAGCCCGAATACGACAATGATGTCATACCAATGAGCAAACTTGAGATCAATATAATGTAGTTGAGTTAATGTAGAACTGCTGGCTGGGAGGCCAGCTGCAGTCCATGGTCCAAAGGGTTAAGTATCTGCCAAAAATTTTCCAAGTTTCTAATCTATACACCTATCCTTCAGATTTCATGTTTATCATAATTGTCACTGCTCTACACTGATGGCATTAGTCATTTTTGACAGTTTTGAGATATTAAGAAAAAAACTATTTCTTTTCCTGTCATTTGGTGACATATGCCATCATTATTCTATTGGATTATTACATTTTCCAGTTGCAGCATTTCTTTTTCTATAATATCATCTGATAGCCCTCATCCTCAGTAATGCAATGAACCGCCACTCACCTTTTTAGCATAAATCTGACATATGTCATTATCGTAGAACAGGGAAAATGTGCTGGGATTATTAGAACAAAACAGGCATCAAGCTAAGACTATTACATGATATATATCTACCTCATCTTTCATCCACATCATGTCTGGTTCTGGAATGCCTGTGGCTGGACAGTTAATCCTAATAGTCTGGTTTTGCACGACCACTAGATTGGGCTGCACAGCTTCTCTATCTATCGTAGGTGAAACTGAAGTTAGGGAAAAATGTTTGTCATTAGGCTGTAGGAAAACAATGACAACAAGCCTTTATAAGTCATTCAAAGATATGTTGTAGATAGTGAATTATGCAAGCCATATGTTTCTACTTCTCAGATAATTATAAAGTATAAAGAAATTACACAATATGAATGACCAAATTAACAACATTTAATGACATTTATCCCAAAATAATTTTTGTTGAAGATAAAAAATATAAGGCAAAAAAAAGTATAATTTGTGAACTACAGTCATGGTGACATTAATGTATTGAGGTCTTTATTTGCAGAGGATCATGAAAACAAAGATGCAGCATATCTGAAGCTCATTATTACAAAGTGATCCAGGGAAAATGAAGATTGTAAAACTGAAGCCTTATATAACATGAAACATTTTTAATTTAGCATATCAGTGCATACACAAATAATGATGGTTGATGACGGAAGTTTAGGATCTATGTGGCGCTGAGATATATCACACAAGAACTGATGGAATTTGAATAATGCAGTCACTTGTTATTAAATATCTGAACATTACATAGTAATTAATTTGAGGATTAGGAAATCTCCCTGATTTGTTTGACCATTTTTCCTGATCCCGTTTTTGTCATTTCATGATTTTGGATACTTACTGAGGACCTCCAGATTGAAGTTTCTCTCCAGCTCACCAGCCTCATTTGTAGCAATGCAAGTGTACAGAGCAGTGTCTCTGATATTGACTTTCTCAATTTCCAGTATTCTGTTGTTATTCCGCAGCCTTAGTAAAGAATAATGAAAGTTCTAGGCATGAAAAGGTGATTCCATAATTGCTGCAAAGTAATCTTTGAGTGGCATTCATAGAAAAACTGCAGTATGATATAAATCTATAACATATAGTTAATTAATAACACTCATGACACACTATTTACTTCAAATGGAATTCTACTATCAGTGAAAGAGACCATACCCCCAGTTATTCTCCCTATGTCAACCGTTTCATGACGTTTAGTTTTGAACTCAAAAGGCTAGCCATATCATTATTCAATCAGCAATTGTGAAAAAAAAAAATCTCCTGAAAGTGGGCCTAAGCAAGCATAACCAATTCACACCCAACCATCACAGTCCTCATACTGCCCACTTTGAAAATTGGTGATCAATACCAAGAAATATGTCAATTTTGGAAATTAAACAACAAAGGTTTTCTCAGCATCCTCTTCATTTGCAGTTTGAATTGTGTGTGTTTAGGATGAACCGCTTAATACTAACACTAAAATAAGGATGTTTTGTATAACTGATTAAACTCAAACCTAGCAATACTTTCTGATGGTGAATGATCTAGATCAGGCAGTCTTGATCATTTAAATATGGTTTCCCCTTATATTCATGTCTCATTGCTTTATTTCCCCATACAAGAATTCAGATCTAATTCCATAACCTAGAAACACTGATAGGGCAACAAAGTGGAACAAAACACCATATGTGTGAGCTGAAAATCACTAGCATTACTATCCACAATTTAGAATAAAAAACATAAATGTGACTCTTTAATTCACGATACATGCAATGTGTATTAATTAACAGCTTATGTGCTTCCCCCATGGAACCCTAAAATTTCCCATCATATGTCTTAATTATGGACTGTGTATGAATTGACAGTGCAAGACAATAGCTAAAGACTTACTTGATATGGTTATAATTGGATGCAGGTTGACCATTGACCAGCCACTCCATTGTCGGTACTGGAACACCATGGACTGGACATTCCAGCTCCACTCTCCTGTCCATATTTACCTTACGGTCATACACCACATTGGACTCATCAATGGTTGGAGGCACTGGAATGGTAATCAGAATATTGATAGCAATAACTGCAACATAATACATGATAATGAACAGTGGAGACATTATAATGTACTCAGGCATAGAAAGCTAACTAATATTATTGATAAAAATTTTTAAAAAAATATAAGTTTTGGTACTGATGCTACAATGCATTTTGTCACAGAACTCCACCCAGAAAGGCTGTGAAGGGGTAAACATTGTCACCATTCCCAAAGGCTGCAGTAACTCAAGAAGACGAAACATTGATTTTCATATGTTTATATTCAACTAAATTCAAAGCCACATCAAATGACTTTGATTATAGGCTCCTAAGCCAAAAAGTAGTCAAAGAGCAAACTTTCAAACATTCATTGTAACTAGACCAGCTACGCTAAAATGAAACAGCTTTTTGCTTCTCCTGGAAAGTAGCCAAAACCGATTACTACAGTTTTAGTAAATGGTGGCGGTGTGTCTAATGCTTATTTTCACTCGACAGATCATCTTACCAATAACCACAAGATCATAGTCAGCCTTGTCAGCACCAGCAGGATTCGTAGCCACACAAGAGTACAGGGCTGTGTCTTCTTCTTGGGCATCCAAGATGCGTAACTGGAGTCCACTGCTCAGTGTTTGTATGCGTGCACTGGGCACCACCTCCACACCATCCTTTGTCCAGGTGATCGTTGGGAAGGGAATACCAGAGACGGGACAGTTGATAATGGCTGTGTGGCCTTTGATAACTCTAGGATTGGCTTCTACCGCTGAATCATCTATAACTGGAGGTACTGTTAAACAAAACATTCACACTGTTAAATTATGATGTAATAAAGTTTAACATAAACCGATGTGATGTTGATTTTTAATAGGTCTTTCTTGTTATACTTTACAAATTAAAGAAAAAAAAAAGGCAAGAAAACCCACTTACAGCGAGTGTGGGTGCCATAAAAATCATTCACAGAAAAAATTGATGAGCATATTTTTAAGGCTTTATATATTAAATGACAATGAAAGACAAAATGACCAAGCAGATACAGTATTTTGTGACAGGATGTGCCAGTTCAGAAGTGGGGTCTATTAAATTGTTGCTCAAAGTTAAATCCTGGTAGGAGATTGTAGATTAAGGTTTAGAATACAATACAGTACATTCTAGAAGTCTTCAAAGAATCTACAATAGCAAACATGCAGCGTTCATTACATATACAGTAGACTATCATTTAATTAATTGAAAAAGTACTGAAAGAATCTGCAAGAACAAAAATATGACATTAAAACATCAAAATACAGATTGTGAAAACAAATATAGCTTCTTCATTACTGTTCAGAACTGGGTAACACAGAATGCTCTGACCTATCACATTTCATATCTACTCATTTTTCATTTTGTCCTTGCCTTTATATGCCATTCAAACTTATTTAAAATGATTTAAACCGTCCTAGAACATCAGAAGATGCAAAATTAGAATCTCTCTATTCTTTATGTTACTCAAGTATTGCACTGTAAAAACTGTAAAGTAAAGCTCTTACCCCAAACGTTCAGCTCATAGTTTTGTTCTGCTTCCCCAGCAACATTAGTGGCAATACAAGTGTATATACCAGCATTGAAAACCCTGGTGGGGTTAA
The DNA here is from genome assembly GCA_963931925.1 of Onchidella celtica. NCBI lineage: Eukaryota > Metazoa > Mollusca > Gastropoda > Systellommatophora > Onchidiidae > Onchidella > Onchidella celtica. Next base: position 31,758,210 of record OZ007577.1, read on the forward strand.
TGGTCAACCTCCTGCCGGAGTCACTGATTGTAAAAGAAGGCTGATTCTCACTGTCAATTGGAATGCCATTGAGAAACCACAGAATTGTTGGCTCTGGTGCACCTTCCGCAGGACACAGTAAAACTGTTGTACCATTTTCTACTATTTCGTGATGTATAGCAATATCTACCACTGGAATAGAAGGTGGTACTGAAAAAGACATAACAAATAAATTGTCAGATTCATGGTTTACCTGCATATCGTCTCCGGCAATGACGGTTTATGTTGTCCTTTGTCATTAACCTGTTCACATCGTGGGGATCATGGCTCTGGCACGCCCACTGTGCATTCTTTCTTTATAGTGGCTATTACCAGTGTACGCACTATTTTGGCGTGTTTTTTGAAAATTCATATAAAATCGTCTAATAAAGCTGGCAAGATATTTGATGTCATTGGAAGGCCTTATTCTGAGAAGAACAATGACCATCGTTTGTTTACATAAAAAAGAAAAACAGTATGTGCAACGAAACTACATGTTATTCCAAGTGGTGTGTGGTGCCACAAATGGGTGTGCGAGTGGCCGCATCTTGTGGGCGACCGGCGTATCAATGGGTTTTACACCTGCACCTGAAAGGCGTGGAATGATGTAAAAAGGTTAAGTGAACTTTAAAATCAAAATATTTGTGATTTCTGATCATGATGATGATGATGTTCGTCCATCGCAGGCGATGAGGACCACTGACATCCCTATATGATGGGGTTGGGACTGGGTGTGTCTGGAGATGGCTGGTGAGTCCAATCCGGGCACGGAAGTGTTTCCCACACACTGGGCAGGCGTGGGGGGTGGCTGCAGTGGATGTGCTAGCCGCTCGCTCTTTTCGGTGGCGTCGCTTTCTTTCAGCCTCTGCTGTCCGTTTCTTTTCAGCTGTCTTGGCGCCCCTAGTGATCAGTCCGCACCAGGTGGAGCGATCTAGTGCCGCTGTCTCCCAGGACGTGTGGTCTATGTCTAGTGACTTCAGGGAGACTTTCAGGTTGTCTTTGAAGCGCTTACGTGGACCACCATGACAGCGCTTGCCTGTGGCGAGCTCCCCGAAGAACAGCTGCTTCAGGATGCCGTTGTCTGGTATCCTGAAGACGTGGCCATATGTCAGTTCCAAACACAATGATTCAGAAAGTATGTAGATGCTATCAATGGGGAATAGATCTGACAATCACTCTTTGATATGAAATCTTCACCCTGTAAGTTAATTTATTTTAAACTAGCTGAGGTCCCCGGCCCTGCCCGAGATAAATCGGTTTGAATATTAGTTTCAGTTCTGGGTGGTTATTTTGTCCTGCTTTATCTTGCCTGTTCCTGTTTGTTTATTTTATTTTTGTTTGTTTGTTTTTAATTAAGTCTTACTGCTCTGCCTTTGTGAGTTGACACCCTGCGCGTCCCGTACAATAGCATGATTTGCACACGGGTTAGTGTGTTTGATAGTGAACACATTGCAGGAAGTGATAACGAAACCTTAATATGGCGAACCATTACTCGAAATAGATCTAAATGATGCCGAAACAATGAAAAATGAAACGTAGAAGCCTGAACATTTCATAATTTCTAATATAGCCCATGTTAATTTTGCATTGATAATATGCTGTTGTGCAAAGTTTGAAGCCTGAGTGTGATGCGGTTCCTGAGCCTTAGGTGACCAAAGTTTCGAGTTACCAAAATATCTTACTACACTCGGCCCTGTCTGAGCTGTAAAAATGATGAATCGGAAAACCTCGAACGGCCCATTTTGTTTTCTATTTTTCTAAATTTTTAAGGTTGTTGCATCCTTAAAATGCATTGCTCAGTCTTTGAACTACTTTCAGTAATTTTTTCATGGCTCTAAGTTCAGTAGTTTTTTCAGCTATAGAGTACAACCGTCCAATTTTACCCAATTTTATATGTAGATGCTATTTCAGATATTCTGTAATTCTTCCTTCTAAATAATCAGTTCCACTTGGTAAGGTAGAGCATGATGGGAAAAGAAAAGTCCTTAAATTCAGTATATTTTTCAGTACAATGTACGTCTTTAAACTGCTCTTGATAAAAAAAGGTTATAAATCTTATAGTTTTGTCTTTGAGATGGAATTAACTCATGCACTATGATAAACCGAATATTCAGCTTGCAAGTGTTTGCTTCACTCATGAAAGCCAAATATTCGGCTTGAGTGGACACCGATTTTCCAATACTAATATTTAATCCAGCTATTCCAAATACTGAATCCTATCCTGTTTCATTGATTTTCCTTTATATTGATATCTAATATGTTACGTCTTATGTTCATACCGAGTGAAAGTAACAAAACATCTTTAAACCATCCCTAAATTTCTAGATAGTGTCGAGAGTTCCCATCCACACCCACAAAAGTTGGTGTAGGGAATGAGCTAACTTCTACTTACATTGTACTCTCAGTTGGAAATTTTGAGAATCTTCGCCGGCTCGATTTGTAGCCACACATTGGTACCGTCCTGAATCTGAAACTTGAGAACGATGCAATATCAGTTCCTTGCCCTCTGACCGAGTCTCTACCACTCCAGGTCTCATCTCGATAGGCTGTCCATCCCTCAACCAGCTAATTTCAGGAGCGGGCACACCCATGACTGGACAACTGATGGTTACAGTACTGTTCAAAATCACTATTGGTTGTGTGTTCACTCCTTGTCGATCGATCCTGGGTGGTACTGTGACCAGGAAATATAACCTTTCATAATTATAGAGCAAAAACACATACACAAATTTACATGAATGGTCTAGGACATGTACTATTCTCTGACAATGTCAGTAAAATTGTAATCGAATATACTAACTATATACTAACTCTAGTAACCAGGAGCAGACACTCTTATCCAAAAATTAAGAAATGTAAAACATTAGTTTATAACAATTTTTGAAGTAATAAACTTTTACAAAAGACCATCACACATTATATTTACTGCATAATTAGAAATGTGTTCTGAATGCAAGCCATTTGGCATCCAGTCATTTGCTTTGAATATGTTATGATGTACTATTAATGATTGGCTTGGCTTGACTTCAACCCATTTGTATGATATAAATTCTAAATAATAATAAATCTCATTGTAACATTTCTAGTGTTTTATGACAGTGGCAGATTTTTATCTGATTGACACAGACAAGGAAATGAAATATCGATCTGCTATATAAGATCTATATTACATGGGAAAAATTCATCTTGAAATAATCTGTGTACATAAATACATTTGCAGACCATGATCTCACCATGATTTCAGATGGCAACAGGAAAGTGACCAAGTCCATGAAATCAAACTTACCAGGAAATCTACAATATTTTAAAAAGCATATGACAGAGAAATTCATGCTTCCACAAACTTTGGCTGAAAGGCTGCAGGATATGAAAAGAAAACAAACAAAAAGGATCAGGAAACATAAAAAAAAAAATTAAAAGGAAAATGAGAAGGACAAGAACATAAAGACTAGATAACAAATGTGCAGAAAATTTTGAAGATGATGAAAAGCTCACCAAGTACATTCAGATCAAAGGACACTTCGTCATCTCCAGCCCTATTATTTGCTGTACAAGTGTATTGCCCTCTATCCTTCATCTGGGCTGGGTAAATACGGAGTTGTCTGCCATTGCCAAGAATTTCATGTCGTGGGTGAATGGATGCGTCCAGTAACACTCCATTTCTGTACCTGAAATGTGTTTCATACTTTTTTAACAAACTAGTTAATGGACATTAATTATTAATACTTTATTGCTGACATAATATCAATCACAACCTTTTACTCACACAGATAAGAGAGCTTAAAAATTTAAGAACTTTACAAATCTACAGTACTAAATCATGTATTGGTCTGAAAACAAAAAAAGATAAAAGAAAAATTGTTTAAATTTTCTTATGAATTTTCCCCCCTTTTTTCATGTATAAATTTCTAAGTTATGTAAAAAGTTACAACTCATTTGAATAGTAAAAAATATTGTTTCTTGGGCATGACATATGAAATAGAGCTTTGCATCGCAATATCAAATGTATTCCTAAAAAGGAAAGTGACCAAGTCCATGAAATTAAACTGACCAGAAAATTTCAGGGACAGGGTTCCCTGTAACATGACAGTTTATGACAGCTGTGTTGTTTACTATCACCTCAGGCGACGTCTCCAAATTGTCTCTGTTGATCCTGGGAGACACTGGAGATATGATTGATGAAAATATACTTTCTTGTAGAGATGTAGTATATTTTATAACTTTTTTTCAAACTCATGAAATCCTTCCATATTAATTTTTTATTCATAACAGTAAAATATAATGAGCAAGCAAACTTTTTTAAAGTGATGAAGAAAAATGGTGCTAAGGTTAGAAAAAAAAGTTCTATTACATTTGGAGACAACTGACTATTTGATCAACTTAATGCACAGAAACTTTTAGACACTGGTGTCCTTTTTCCTCCAATGCATGATCTGATAATACGACACTTACTAGTTTACCATCTGTCTTTTGAATATCAAGCAGCTGGGTTTGCAAGGTTTGAAAGAATCAAGTCCTTGTAAACCAAGTAAATTTTTTTCAAGTTTCTCCTGAGTTTTGTAAAAATGTCTGAAAGAATACTCTGCATAATTTATATCATACCGTCCATTTCAAAGCAAAAACAAAGTATAAACTACAATTTGCAGCTCAGCATGATAAGATAAAAAAGTTTTTTAAAACTGTATTTTTGGCAGCATTTTTCATGACCCTCACAAAATTAAGTTGCTCAGATTCTCCTGGTAGACTGATAGTCATGTCACAAATGGCTACAATGGTATGAAAATTTGCAAAAATATTGAAGAAATCAACACTCTCAGCACTTTTTGGCAACACTTCACATAAGGACAATTCAAGTAACAACATGAAAACCATTACTGACCACCTGTCAGTGGGCAGAGATTCGAGGCAAGTCCATTATTAAAAATTAATTGAAGAAAAAACAACAAACTACAGACTGTCACATAGCCACATGTATTAAGCCTTACTAATAACTCACATAAGACCTCCACGTCAAATGCTTTCTCTGTTTCTCCTGCCACATTTTCAGCCCTGCAGTAATATCTACCAGCATCAGTAACATTGGAGTTCCTGATCTCTATAGTCCACCCAGAATCTAACAATGATACCTGCAAGAGGTATTCGCACAGTGATGAAACGATTCATAACCAACAGTAAAAATTCATTTTATGTATGTATCTCTGTGTGATGCAAATATTTACATGTTCCTTACAGACATGAATATCATTGATAGGAATGGTGCCCAACTCTTATGTTACGACTTGTTCAGATATACGAATGTAGTGTTGTTAATAAATAGTTGTTATAGCAATGTTTATGAGCAAAGGGAATTAACCCTATTATTAGATGATTGCCCATTTGTCTTGTATTGGTTGTTTCCCTTGTTGTAATTCAAGTAATTGGTATGTTGTGTGTTGAGAGTTATTCCCTTTATAAGAAAGAGTTAAGTCCCTGAGTGTTCCTGTGAGAAAAGGAAGTTGACAGAATAAACCCATGAGAGCAACATGCTTCTGAGTTCTGAGTCAGTCCTTGTTCAATCCATGTCAATCCAATTGGCTGTGAGCCCATCAACGTTATAACGAACCTCCAATTTATACAGTCTTAGTTTTTTTTTTCAAGACATTCCTACATTTTTTAAGGATTTTCCGCCAAGGAGTGATGACATTTGTTTAAAATACATTTTTGTCTGTTCTTTTGTTCATGTTTTTAACATAATTATGTGTGGCAGTTGTGTGGACATCACTCCACTGTGTAAGCTGGAAGGATTGCTTGACTCTCATAATTGTATACATGCTCACAAATATCAGCCTGTGAATGGCTCCATATTTTGTAAACATAATTGTTGTCACTATCTTCAGGAAGGACCCCACTGTTCTTCCACTGAAAGTATACAAAAGGGACATTTCACTGAAGAATGAGTATGGTGCCTCAATGGGATGCAAATTGAAGAAGACAAAATGTACATAGTGTATGGAAAAGGAAATTAACCAAAACAAAAGTAAAGAAAGAAAATGTAGACAATCCTCTATCATGTTTTCTTGTTTGAACATAAAGTGACCGAAAATAAAATTTCATAGGACAGCTATATTAAAGTTACACAACAGCAACAAAAACAAGACCTGCCTTTGAATTGTTGGCTCTGATAGAAACTTCTTGCTTGAACCAGGTAACTTTTGGCAAAGGTATTCCAGATGCAGGGCAGGTGAGAAATACTGAATTGCCAGCTACTACTTCAAATTTCTCTGGTATGCCAGGCTGTTCCACTGTAGGGGGCACTGTGGGTGGAAACATGAATAATAAAACAATGATATCATGGTTGTAATACCACATGTATTTCTTGTAACTTCTCATTGCTTTCACAACTGTATGTCTTTCTTTGACATTTGCCTTTTATATGACAGTCCTCCTGGCAGAAGTGAACCTTTGCAAGTTGGCAATGTAACAAACAAGTCGAGAAAGGTCAATTTTGCAGGAAGAAAAAAACAACTGAACCGAAATAGACAGCTTGATCACAATGCATTTTTTTGTTCTCATTTCTGTTATGTCCTATGGTAAAATGAATGAGGTAGAATGTGGCCCCTTTCTGTTTCTGAAAAAAAAAGAAGTAAAATCACTAAGTGGTTGAGTCCATCAATATTTCCCTATTGAAAATATGAGGTCATGGGCTAAAATGAAATATGCTGTCAGATCAGTAAACAAACTTGGCAGTTCTGAGAGTAAGATCATGCCTCATGCCCAAGTTATGCTATTGTAACCAAAAGTTGTAAATATAAATGCCATGTTTCAAATTGGTTCGAGACAGCCTGATATCCCTAAAATAAAAAAATAAAAAAACACACCTGCTGGAATTTGTTTATCTTTGTCCATACCTGGCAATAAACCTATGTTAAGTTGGCTTTCAATGTCTGGAAAAAGAAATCAGAAATCACTAGTCATAGAAGTCGGCCTTACCAAATACACTGACAAGGAAATCTCTAGTGGTCTGTCCAGCAATGTTCTCTCCAATACAGACATATCGTCCTCTGTCAGTCACCCTTGCATTCAGGACCTCCAGTCTCCGACCTTCGGCCACCAGTCTGACATTTGGGTCAAGATCAGCTGACAGTGGATCTCCATCTTTCAACCAGCGGACCTGCAATATCAGCAAACCATTGGCTAATAAAAGAGCATATTAATTCTTTTGAAAGGCAAACATAAACAGTATCTGATGCCATATGCCTTAATAGCGAAGTGAACTGACAGTGGATCTCCATCTTTCAACCAGTGGTCCTACAATATTAATAAACCACTGACTAATAAAAGACAATGCTCACTCTTTTCAAGGGCAAACATAAAAAGTATCTGGTATCATAAGCCTTAATACCGCAACGAACCTTGCAATTCGTATCACAAATATGTATGTTCATGGCAAACACAAAATAACAACCATCTTGCATAAGTGAGATAACCCCAGACTGAAAAAGAATGTCTTGAACAAAAATTTACTATCTTTGACTCCCCAGACTTTTTTTTATTATTCCAAAAATCCAAAGTCATTCTGACATACTGTTCACTTTTGTGCTAGAAAAAAAAGAAGCAATGAAGGCTGCCCAGCCAGTAACTCTATAGAAATCTGAATAAGATTGATGTCAAGTTTGCACATAGAAATGACATCATTCCCATGTAAATCCACTTGTTACAACATTGTGTTGACATTGGTTTGATAAAGGAAATCTTCCCCTTCAATAATCCTAATAAATTATTGTATGGAAGTATATGTCGGATGGATGTAAGATTGTTGCCTGGGTGAGATCAAAGATCAAAAGAATGTATTTTCATATTTCCATCTTTAAACTCCTTGTACTGGAATACAATACTGTAGAATAGGCATACTCCTCATATAATGCTAGTGTGACATATTCACACTGTGGCACTGGCATAATGAATCCTCATATTATTGCTGATGGGGTTTACACTGAAAAGTTCCCAACATTTGAACACCAATTCAGTTGAATAGCCCTGTAACTGACCTGTGGTGGAGGTTTTCCCTGTATTGGACAGTTGATATAAAGTGGCTGACCAGAAACAACTGATTGATTGTAGGGAGACAGACCTGATTCATCGACACTTGGTGGCACTAAACATAATGAGAAAAATTACAGAAAATTATTCTAATTTTAATATATATATAAAATGCAATGCAGACGTGCATAATAGACGTCTTTCGCACTGAAAATAAAGCACTAAAAAAATATTTGAACCAAAGCTTTAAAAAAGAACAAGTAATGTACAATGTTATACTTGACAGATATGAAAATAATAAGAACGCAAACCAGTATCTGTAATAATATAAACTAATATAGACATACTACTATACATAAACACACTAATAAAGTCCAATTTTTAAAATCAATAATCATGATCATTTCTGTGTAGAACTTCTTGGTCTGAATATTCTGATGACAAATATGTGCAAAAGAAAAAAGGAAAAAAGAAAAGAAAAACAAAACAAACATATGCTTCATTTTCTGTTCAAGTTTTGAATGAAGGATTTTTATTAACCATGAACTAAGAGCATGGTGCATGTAAAATATTCAGCAAGCTCCATGCTGAGGTAATTAAAAAAAAAAAAAAGAATCTTTAAATCATAACATATTAATTTTTATTTACATTATTGTTAAGGGACTGTGGTATTTTATGTAGTAAGCTGTAGCTGAACAGTGAACACAACCAGTGAGTATTTTATAGAGAGATCTCACTTCTGCCAAATCGCGAAACTAGACTGCTGCGGTAAACAAGAAATTGAAGAATTAAAAGAGATCTTCTTCGCCAAAGATAGTGAGCATATCTGTTTACTGCGTTTTGTTCATATTTTTGGGCTGACTGAAACTAATTTAAAACTGTTTGTAAGCTCTTATACCCCTTGGAAATGCCCAAACGGGTATTGCAGGCAGCGTCCTATTTTCCGCTCCATGCTAACAATAGTTTTCGCAGAGCCTCCCTTGTCTCGCAGTGCAAATCGACCTCTAGTGAAACCTCTCTATACATACATACTCTCTGGCGCGACCTGGTAATTTCTCTCTTTGGCTTTGCAAGTAGCCTGCAGTCGCCTAAGACTAGTCTTTTATTTAACAAAATGTATCATGTCTTACCTTGTACATCAAGATCAAAGTTCTTCTCTGCATCTCCAGCAACATTGCTAGCAACACAGCGATACCTAGCCTCATCCCCAACTACAGCACGGGTAATTGTGAGTTGTCTGCCTTGGTTCTCAATATAAACACGGTTATCACTTCTAATTGGCTGGTTATCTTTGTACCATGTGATGGTTGGTGGAGGATCTGTTTCTTCAGACACTGGACACGACATGGTCACATTCCTGTCCACTATCACATTTAGATTTTTGGGTCCCCCTATGCCATCCACACTTCCTTGCAGCCTCGGCGGAACTTTAGTTGAAAATTGAATAAAGAGAAAATGCTCAGCTTAGAAATTCATAGCCTAATAGGTTCTTGAAACCCAATTTTAATTGAGAATACCGATAAATCAAAAACTCAAAGAATTACTGTTCTGTTTCACATTTTGAAGAAAATTTCTCAGATTGTTAAAATGATAGGTTAGAATTTTATCCGATGTTCTTCAATCCATCTATCTAACATCACCTTGGATTTCTTGTTTGTTAATACAGTTAAATGCACCGCTAAACGAACACAAAATATAAAATCACCCGCACAAAATAAAATTTATTTATCTCCATTGGTCATTTTAAGAGAGTCCAGTGGAAAAATTCCTGCACTTATTTACTGGCACACTGTATTCAATATCCCTTCATATCATATTCAAATCCATAGAGCACACTCACAATTTTCTCAAAACTAGAGAGACCATCCACCATCACCACTACTTCTACACATTCATACACCAAGAAATAGCAGTTACCTAAAATCTTGAGCTCAAATTCCCTATTAGCCACACCAGCTATATTCTCAGCCACACACTCATACTGCCCAGAATCAGAAGCCCTGGTGTCATCAATTTCAAGAGAACCATCTTCAAGCTGGACAATGCCCAGTTCTGTTCCAGTGAGGGCAATGTTGTTCTTGAACCATGTAATCCTTGGTTTGGGAGTTCCGACAGCTGGACAAGGCAATATCACTGGATTTCTTTCAACTATTTCATTATACTGTGGGTAGACTCCTGGAATCTCAGGCGCACCTGTCGTGTATAGCATTCAAATTAAAAACAATGACACATACACAGTCAAGCAGCTCATTTGTGACTATGATGACCATCGGCATAATTTGTACTTTCCCCATGAAAGACAGCCTACATAGTGGCAGAATGATAACCGATTTTTTCCCGAACTTTCAAATTCTAATGTCCACACTTGGGCCACTTTACACTTTCCATTTGCAAGACAGAGAGCAGAATCATTTCACCTGTGTGATTTTCCTTAACCAATATAGCTTGCTTGAAGGTCACAATTAACAGTTGTTTAAACACAGTTTCTCTTAAATATTTTTGCTTCCCCTGTCAGGAAAACACTGAACAGCTGATTGTGTCAGAAAAATCACTCCTATTTTCCCACTATTACATGGGATTCCCTAAATCAAGATCCATCTTTCCACAGTACTACATTTCCTCTGCCCTCTACTGAGAAATTGACAAAATATTAAAAAACACAGAAAGTCTGTAAGGTCATAGCAAGGCTTGAAGCAAAGTCAAAATGTGGCAAATAGAAAGAGTGCTATGTTGCAAAGCTTTGCACTTTGTGATATTCTATTAATACTCTGCTATAAATTTTTCCATTAATAATTGCTTAAATATTCAAGACTATTTATTACATAACAAACAACAGTATCATTATTATGAATGAAGGTAATTTTCAGTTTACAGCTGAAAATAGTTAAAAATTACCATGAACAGTAAGAGTAAAGTCCCTTGACACAACACCGGCAGGATTTGTTGCTGCACAAGAGTATCGCCCAGCGTCTTTCAGTACTGCTGAAGCAATGGTCAGTGATCCTCGAGGAGACAATGAATGACCTACTTCTGGGTCCCGTGTGTCCAGAATAACACCGTCCTTTCTCCACAGAATGGTAGGTGTAGGATCTCCTTGTGCTTCACATTCTAATACAGCTGTTTGTCCATACAAAACGGTGACATCAGATGGACCAGGTTCCAGTTTGGGTGGCTCTGAAAACATAACAGAGTATGACACTTCAGATTTTACGTAATTTCACAGTCAGACGCTGACATAACTGCTTAACAATCTCACTGCCACTAGTAAGTAATGCCATAATTATGCCAAGGAAAAGACCAAATTAAGTACTGGTCGGTATCAAAAGCTTCCGTAACTTGCTTATTAATGGGAGTATTGTCAAGACATTTACAAGGAAGCTCGTGGATGGTTGGTGGGTGCTTCTACTTGGGTTTCCTTTTGCCCTATTGCTCTTTCCTATTCTGTCTATTGTCTTGCTTTTTTCTAGCACAATGTGGCTATTATTAAGTTGATGTGATTTCTCCAAACTCAGACTCAAGCCCAAACCTACAAGGAGGCTCTACAAGTCATATTCTTTCTGTTGTTACTTTAGATTTTGTCAGAAATATCGCTTTATAAGTGTGTAAAGCAGGATTTTTTCAAAGCTGGAGTTTCTCCCAGTCATGGGCATCCAGCATTTATAGGTTGGCTTGGAAATCTGCCAGGGTAGGCAGTGAAACGATTGTGGGACAGCTACAGAGAGAACAGTTGACAGGGGGTCATAACTTTCCCACATAATCAGATTATGGTTCAGAATTATATTGTCAGTTGCAGCATTTTCTTATCATCAAAGCCAGTGGATCGCAACAAGCACTCTTAAGACAAAATAGAAAAATAAAGTGAAAGACAATAATTGACATATTTTGAACATTTCTTTTGAAAAGAACACTGAAAATGTCTATTCAAGAAGAAATACAAGTCTTGTTGTGACTGACCAACCACAAACCTTCATTAATTTTGAAAAATGAACAAAATAATTGAGGTTAAAACAAAAATCCCTTTTGACATTAAATCATTTCTACAGCCAATTTCTACTTCAAGTGAAACAAGTGTCCATTATAATTATGTCAAATTAAATTAACAACAACTAACAAAAATAAAGTTTCAAATCTGGCTCACTGCTAATACTATGAAATCAATATATTGTGATAATATATCAAATATTGTAATCTAATGAATATGAGATGTGGCAAAATTATATTCAACTGTCCACTTGTCTTACCATACACAATGAGAGTTATGATTTTATTGGCATCTCCAGCAATATTGGATGCCAGGCACTCATAAATTGCTTTGTCAGATACTTGAGCTCTAGAGATGTACAGTCCATTGCTCTGAATTTGCATTCTTGTAGGGTCAGGCTCCAGTGGGAAAAAGTTTTGTTTCCAGGAAACTTGTGGGCGGGGAATGCCACTGACCTCACAGGGAAGTAACACAGATTCATTGATATTGATTTCATAGGTTTCCTCCACACTTCCCTCAATCATTGGAGCCACTGTGAGAAATGACAGAAATGCTCTTAAATTATATGGCACAGAAAACAATTCACTAGGTATTAGAAACAATATGTCAAAGAATAAAAGTAGTTATAATCATAAATAATTTGTCATCAGAAAATACATTGTCCAAAATGTTGCCCAGGAAAGGTTGCTGTGGAGGTGTGATTTGTCCTGTATAAAATATTGTTTTAAAAAAATGTTTAAACCCTATACGTGCTGATGATGGAATGCTTTGATTTTTATAGTTTCCATGATTGTTATCATGCATTTGATTATTACAGTTATTTCCGCTGTTAATGAGAATTTTTAAAGCAAAATCATCATCCCACTACAGTTTTATTCTATCTCCACTTTTTACAAAAACTGAGATAAAGACCATTATATTATACTGCATATCAAAAGGGCATTCTATTAATTCCGGTGAAATTTATTAAGGTATCTTACCTCTGAGAGTAGATGTTAAAAGAGTTAAAAAATTCCCAGCCAGCAACCCTAAATAGTCCAAAGTAGATTTCCATAGGATTGGTAGGACTACCGTAGGAGCGATTCCCTACATCAAACCCACATCAGCGTGAAGTCACAACCAGAGAATTTTCTTAGTATAGATATCATTCGTATGAGCAAACTTGACATCAATCCTATGCGTCGGATTTCCATAGGTCTGCTGGCTGGGTCGATCTAACGCTTTGTAAAGTTTAATTATAGCAATTTTTTCAAACAGGCTGATGTGGAGATGGAAAAAGATAGTACTTAAGCAAAGAAATATGTCAAATGTCTAACACTGACAGCAAGTATTGTTTCACAGTTGACAAGATTTTGCTGTTCTCTACACCGACAGGATTCAAATGTTTACAAACCTTCAACAAAGAGAGTAACATCTTTCTCTACTTCTCCTGCCACGTTGGATGCCACACACTTGTACGCTGCGGTGTCCTCAACATCTGCACTGAAAATTTCCAGAGCTCCATCACTGCGGATGTAGTAACGAATGTCTGTCAGAGAGATGGGACTGCCGTCCTTGAACCAGGAAAATGTAGCAGGCGGCTCTGCTAAGACAGTGCAGGGGAGAAAAACACTGCGGCCCTGGATGACTGAAAAGTTGGTCTGCCTATCTGCATCATTGTCGAGGATCAGTCGGGGTGGAACTGAAATAATAATATTCAACATATAGTTAGTATAACATTTAAGTGTGTATGGTCTTAAATCCTCTAATCTCAACATCAAAAGGGAACATTTCTCCTGAGTCAATGATTTAAAGTATCCTCACACAGTATTCAGTGGCAATGTTAACTATAAGTTACAAATGTTAAAGACAGAACACACAATAGGCATCAGTAAATCAAGACAAATTACACTCACTCTAATAATATGTTCTCTTCACAACTGACAGTTCATTTCTTGCTTAAATACATGTGGCACCTAAAACCCAAGGGGTCAAAAGAAAATCTGACTGAAAACTGTTTTTAGTCCACTGCTTGTCAGCACCAAAGACTATTGTCCTTCTGACCAAAATAAAAAAAGCAACAAAACTAACAACTCTTACAAAGTGAAGGTGTTATCAATGAGTACAAATGTAATAGTAATTTACATGTTGAAGAAATTAAAATAAATTTCTAATTTTAAAACAATATTGTACATGAAATGCTGGCATTATTCATTTCTTTTTTAACCCGTTAGTAGTAAAATATGTGAGTATATTTAAAAGTCCAGACAAACATTACAAAAAATTTTAACGCAAGAAACAGTTGTTTACAATGTGGTTCTGTTTGGGAATTTTGGCTTATTTTAATGTGAATGAGACTGTGATGCATAGCAGACCATCTCATACTGTTAAGGTGATGCACGGTAAAAGGGCAGAGTTGTATTTGTAAAAAGTGATACTAACTCTACAGAAGAGAAGATGTGTCAAATTGAGGCAGCGTGTGAAATTCATTTACCTGCATAATCAAACACAACAAAACCCATCTTACCTAACACACTCAGATCAACAGTGTAAGTCTCATTGCCTCCAATATTACTGGCCATACAGACATATTCACCATCATCCTCTTCTCTTGCATTAGCAATACGAATTCGTCCAGGATCAAGATACTGCACCCTGTCGGAAGCTCGCAGAAGCTGACCATTACGTAACCAGGTCAGTTTCGGCTTCGGCTTGCCCAGAAGTACCACACATTCCAGATCAGCCGTCTTGCCCTCTACCACTTTCACAAATGGGTAGGTGTAAGCAATCAAGGGACGCACTGTACATGTAAAAAGCGGACAGACAGCTTTGAAAAGACTTGCCCTGTTTTGTCAGTGAATTCATAACATGCATGACACAAGAAGTTCCCACAGACCCTGATTCACACTCAGTTTTTTTAATACTGACATATACTTCTTAATGAATAAATGAAGAAGAGAGAAGCAGCTGTTGTGTTTTAAGTCATTGAAATGACCAAAACAAATGTAAAAAATGACCCCCATTGTTTTTTAAGTCTATTGGCTAATTAAAAAGGGGTCGGGCTATACAGTTTTATAATTAGAAGGAAGTAGTAGAACTGCATTTCATCATCATAAGATGGCTTTCCTTTACATTTCAACAGCTTTATAGTATAAACTTGAATCTTTACATTCCAAAGTAGGTTCTAAAAGGAAGAAAGTACCCTCTTGCTTTTTTACAAATGATCTGGATAAGGGATTGCCCTGTTTATTTCTCCATCTTTACCAAGAAAAAAAAAGGGCCAGTAATCACTGATACAACGCAGTTGCTTACTGTCAATCTTGCACACTGTAATGAAGATTTACAAATAATATTTACAGTATAAGATGAACCAATAAAGTTGTTTACCTATGCCTGTGACCGTGACATATGCAGCTGCATCGTCAATACCAAATGGATTTTGAGCCAAGCAAGTGTAGATACCATCATCTCCTTGCTGAATGTCTGGGAAAGGAAAACACATGAACAAAATAAACACATTGCTGGCTCTATCATGAAACCCGCAAGTGTATTCAGCAACTGTAGAAAACCATTCTTTCTTTGTCAAAATAATATTCCTTGAACTCCTTGAAGGAATTGTATTTTTTCTTTGATCACAGGTGGGAACAAAATTTCAAACACTTATTTATACCTAAGTAAATGTATTTTAAAGAAAAGGAATATTGTTAAATTAAATGGCCAGTCCCCTCCCCCACCCCCCCCCCCCTTAAAATTATGTACTTTAGCTGTTTCATGGTAGGACCAGAGATATTAAAATAATTATTAACAACTGTTATAGAGATTTTCATAGTAAATAGTTCCCGCAGACTTTCAAAGCATATGTTTCACTTTTGCAGTCATAAAAGGAAAATATATTAGGTTCTGGGTATTTGTTATCATGGTTGCTGAAAGCTGAAAGCATGAATGATTTGTCTGTGTATAAAGACATAATGTACAGTACCCGGAACAGAAATCAGCTGACAAAAAGTAAAAAAAAAAACCAATTGACTGCACATAGGTAATTTATAAAAAATTGTGCATGTTTTTCTCAATAAATGCTGGTTTTCCAAGAGAACCCAAAGGTTGAAGCAATAAATTAACTGTTACGGGTTTCTTGCTTTCTAGCAAAAGAATCTTAGTTTTAAGTTTCAGATTAATCCTTTTAAAAAATGGCTTCAGAAGAATTTTCCTAGTGTGAAATTATTCACATAAATAAGTTTCAGTGTATTCTTCTAGATGTGCCATACAAGATGAAATATTTTTTTACCAGAATGTACAATGCTTGAATTTATCAATTTGCAAATTTTGGACATTACGTGTGACATAATTTTCTAGGTTTCTTCAAGGAAGCTGCCAAAATAAGACAGATGAGTCCCCATAATTGTTAAACCTCTTATAAACAGCTGTCAAAACATCCTGACCTACACAGCGTGTAGATTTATTTCATTAAGTTTCACATAGTTAAAATATTTACTCATGATTTCCAGGCTTCCAGATGGCAGTTGCCGGAACCTTCCGCCCAGATCTAGCGGTCTTCCGTCCTCTCTCCTCCAGCTCAATTTCGGCAAAGGGCGACCAGTAGCCTGGCAAGGGAGAGAACCATTGCTTTCTATGTCTATACCGATGTTCTCTGGACGTTGGATGATTTCGGGTGGCGCTGGAGAAAGATAAAAGAAAAAAAAAAACACTCCATGTTGGTCCTGTTGCAATGGCAGTGATAGTTTCGTGCTGGTCTCGGGTAAAATTCATAAAATGAAAGAACAAAGTACTCCAGCCAATAATTAATGTATGATTCAATTTTACAGGTCATATGCACAATGATATAATAATAATAAATATATCAACTGCTATCTGCCCAGGTGGTCTAGAGGCAAGGTGCTCGCCTCTCATGCCAAGGGTCCCGGGTTCTAAACCCGGGCAGTGCAGGCATGTTGGAAAGTGGATTTTTCTCGTATTTTCAAGTCCCTGGTCCTATTGGGGGATAGGATCGAGTAGTTCTTGGAAATTGGATTTTTCTCATATATTCAAGTCCCTGGTCCTATTGGGGGGTAGGATCGAGTACCTAGTCTTCTCGGATAAGGACGAAAAAATTCGGAGGGCCCGTGTGCACGTTGCGCACGTTAAAGATACCTTGGCAGTTGGAAATCGTAAAGAGCAGGCCGAAAGGCCGCTGCCCGGGAAAAATTGAAATTAATAGATTAAAAATTTATCCATATCATCTCCCCCCCTCCCCCCCCCCCCCCGCCAGAACAAGAAATAATAAAACAAGTAAAGTGAGGTGTAAATGCCAAGGGCAGCGAACCTCCTAAAATAAAGACCTCAAATCACTGCTATCTGCCCCCTTCCCACTCCCCCATCTAGAGCCATCGGCAGACCACCATGGCCATTTCACAACCCACCCTGCTCCAAACAAGTAAATAAGTAAATTAATAGATATAATGCTAGCGCCATCGGCACACCGCCATGGCCATCCCCTCCTCCCCCCCCCCCCCATTTTTTTTTCGTGTGTGGCAATGGTAGGGGCGACAACAATTAAATAAATAAATAAAACATATATTTGTAAACATTTACCGCCCTTGCTGTGGGGATAAGTCCTTCTAAGTTATAAGGATCCCCCACTACACCCCCCCCCTCACCCACGATAGGAATCTTTACTCTCTCCTGTTTTTTTTTTTTAATTTTTTTTTTACGGGCGCCAACAAACAAGGAAAGAAGAAGATACCCATAAGGGAGCCCTTTTGAGGGCTAGGAAAAACCACGAAGAAGACAGAAAGAAAACAAGAAACAGGAGGCACAAATGCCCACGGCAGCGCACCTCCAAAAAGAAAGATCTACTACATTGTGTCTGAGGGTTTCGGGGCCAACAGCATTGCTCTGAGGCCCCCGAGAAACAAAGGATCTCAACTGTGCCCGAGGGGGCCAACAGCTTTAGGCAGAGGCCCCCGAGACACCAAAGGCTCTGAGATCACCTGTGGTTGAATGGACTTGGAGGACCAAGTTTAATAATAAAATTCGCAGACTGAATTTTATTGAGCTCGATTCTTTAATATCATGAAATCAGTTTCTTTAGTTACTTATCTTTCTATTTATATACTTTTTTATTTATTTGAATAACTGAGCATATATATGGACAGGCTTTTGAAATGTTTAGATTCTGAAGAGTAAACATCTCGGATTTAAAGGCTACTATCTCTTATTTAGTGAAAGACACGTACAGCGACAACGCAAATGAAAATAATCATAGTATCAAAAAAACAATCAGTACGATGATGGCAAAAATAACAACATTGGGAACAACTGTGAATGAAACAAAAGCAATCATATTTTTTGTAAAGATAAAATTTGCCATTTACCTCCAGGTAAACAACAACAGCAACAACAAACGACAATGGAATAAGTAATCTCTGTTGATTAGAGCTAATTCATTTTTTAAAATGACATTTTATGTTTAAGAAATTATTATAACATTAAAAGTTTATGTCTTTATTCGTGGATAAATAGTTCCGTTTCCACACAAAATAACAATTCTTACATCCAACATCTAGTACCAGCACCGCAGAATCTGAACCAGCCTCGTTCTGAACTACACATCGGTACTCTCCTGCATCAGAATTCATCACGTTATTGATAATCAGCATGCCAGCGCGAGTCACATCAACATTATAGGCGGACTGAAGCTGAAATAATAAAAATAATTACACCATTGATAAACTGAAGTATTGCACCTTTCGCATTATATATGCCGAAGGCTGAAGATCTTTATGTTAAAATGGCATTCTTTTTGGCATTTGGGCATTCTGATATTCGTTATCTCCTCTTTGTAATTATATAGTATCATTTTAATTTGGACTCTGTCCTCTTCCACTTTCATTTGCGACAGTCAAATTTCAGTACTTTACAGATTTGCTTGAAGCTTCCAGGGAAGGGGATAAATAAGGTAATTTCAAAGCAGGTCTTTTTATGTACCAATTTCGGTTCAGGTATCTTCTTACATTCTTTTCATTGTGACGTAAGCCCAGAAATTGAAAGAGTAATGTTCTGATAAAGGGTAGCAGTGACGCTAACAGCGTCTAATGATCGCTCACAGAAGTTGTCTTGGGAGAGGAAAAACTTCGTAGCATTCCAGGCATAAGGTTGACAGTGCTTTTAGACCCCCCTCGCCCCACAGCCAATACATGGGCCTAATTATCTTCTCCAACTGCGCAACTCGCAGCTAAGCTCGCGGTACTGTAACATGTATTGAGATACACCGTTGTATGTAGTCCTACTCAAATCGTACTGAAAGAAACTCAGTCGTACTGTATGCCTTGGTGCACAGCATCATGGTATTGACAAAGCCTTGACTTCATGGATGAAGTTTAAAGTACTACAGTTCAGCCGCAAAATTTCTGACTCTGTTTCGATTGTGCTGTATACCCAGTTGTTATGGTTAAGCTCCTGAAATGTAGGATCTGAAAAACCATTGATAAAACCAGAATGACTCTTATTTCGCCATAAGTTCATAGTTCGATACATATATTACATCAAGATATGTAGCCTACATTTTGCTGTAGTAGTATTTCTGTGAGTGCTTTTTTCAATGGAAAGATAACAGCCTACATACCATACGATCAGAGCGATACCATGTCGTATTTGGAACAGGGATTCCGTCAGCAATGCAAGACAATCTAGCGTTGTCACCCACAGCAACCAAAAGTTTACGTTCGAATTCTCTGATCCGTGGCGCCTCTGAAACCCAAACACACACAAGCATTAGTAGTGTACGTAGGTGATGACTCTGAATATTCAGAGAATTGATGAACCATGACTTAAAAAGAAAAAAAATTAAACTTTGGAGACAGTAAGACTACACTCAAAATCTTCAGGTGAAAAGCGCCTCTGTCAAACGCGCCAGTGTTGTGGGCACTTCCTTTCTTACGCCGAGTTGGAGTCGGGGTCAAACCAAGAGCATACGTTTGGGTTTCTCTGGTTTTTTGTTTTTCTTTATGATAGTTGCATTCGAACCTCTGGCTCACCCACACGTCACCTGCTCTTCACCCACACTGGTATCATGATGGTGTTGTGATCACGTACATTATGAACAAAATCTGGTACCTGAAGCCTTCTGGATAATGTCATAATGTGATCGGTACAGGGAAGGCAATGAGATACATATAACACATTTAAACCTCAGGGATTTACAGTCGTAATATGATGGTAAAATTTTTGGGCGTTCCTCACCTGTATACGTCAATCTAGATCTCACAGTATGAGAACCTGCTGAATTTGTGGCCACACATTCGTAGTCTCCATCATCGGAGGGTTTCAAGCTCCTGAAGACGATGTATCCACCTTCTATCTGAATGCGGCCACCCGATGGTAGAGGATCTCCGTTTTGTTGCCACTGGAAGGTAGGTTCTGGGTAACCACCAGCAATACAAGTAAAGTTACGGGTGGATCCAGCCACGTAGGTTTGTTCCCTGGGAGTTATCTGTGCCACTGGAGCAACTGCAAACGGAAAAAAAATGTCAATAAAAGTTTATTCTGAGATGTAATACACACAATACCGGCGTACACGTACGTCTAAGTTCAAGACACTAGTTAGTGTGAAATAATATCATGGAGTCCTTCTTATTTATCAGGGACAATCTTGCAAAATTTTACAGATTTTCAAAGACTCTTCATGTCATGCGATATTCATTTCCTTAACAAGTGGACCTACTTTAGAAATTTGAAGATGTGTATTATGTCTGTTATATTACGCAGTGCCCCATTTTGTGATAGCCATGTCGATGAAGAATAGGCTTGCACTCTGTAAGTAAACAAAAGTCAATGATTGGTGTTGTTTGAAAGCAAGTTTTTTTCCTGAGATACTCAACTGAAAGCAGACACAAACGTTCCACCAACCTTTTAACTTCAGAAACAATCTCTCCGATGTTGAGCCACCTTCATTGCTGGCTGTACAGGTGTAATCACCCTCATCTTGTCGATTGGCATTGCTGTGAAAAGAAAAAGTATATTATCAGAGTGAAGTAAGTTAATCACACTTGCGTCAGCTCTAGAGAAAACCGAAATACTAGATTTTAAACAGTTCATCAGCAACTGTATTGCAATTTACAGAAAAGTCCTCTTTATTTAAATGATAAATTCAGTATCCATCTGCGGCCAGAAGAAAGCAAGCCAAGCGTATTTAACTAACGAATGAAAACTTACTATTTTCGGAGATAACAGATTGAGCAGCATCAGAAGTTGTTAGTGTAACTGTTTTTATGGAGAACAATTGTGCCATAACACAGAGAATGGATCATTGTAGT